>CM054152.1:49875970-49893470 GCA_028751875.1 Rapana venosa
CATACTGGACGTGGATGGCATTACTGGAGAGGCACTGAGGAAGATCATAAAGAAGAATATTGAAAAGATGTGGAGCGATAACTTATCCCTGTGGAATACCCATTGTGGGAAACAGTAAAGTAGAATAGGAATTTCCAACTTTGGCCTGCATACATCTTTCTGAGAGAAATGCTTTAATATAATGATACATATTACCAGATAAGCCAATAGTTTTTTGTTTATATAGTAATCGTTTATGCCAGACCTGATCATATGCTCTCTTTATATCAAAAAAGGTGGCAACACATTTTTCCTACAGCAAATTGGTGTTTTAATTTGCGTACTGAGTTTAATCAGATAATCTGCGTGCATTTTACCTTTTCGAAAACCTTCCTGGCTAATGGGGATCATTTTGTTTTTAAGCAATAATGCATTAGTCGTTTAAAATTATTTTATCCATAAGTTTTCCGTGTGAGAGGTTAACGGGATAGGTCTGTAACTGTTTTTTCATTTTAGGTTTACCCTGCTTTGGGACTGGCACTAAAATGGAATGTTTCCATGTCTTGGAAGACCCCTTGAGACCAGCAACTTTGAAATAATTCTATAATAACATTATCGAATTTTCTGGCAGCTGTTTTAACAATTCAATTGAAATAGTAAACAATACCAACGGATGTTCTTTTTGTTCCAAGAATAGGAGAGCATCTTTAAGCTCTTGCCCAATGTTAGGGAGCATTGACGTAATGATTATTATCTCCCACAGGGTCTTTATACATGTCTTTCTGTGCTTCTTTTTTTCTATATACTTTGCATTTTCTGGAAGACTTTTATCACCGTTGTGTCTGTAAACATTTCTATGAATGATTCAGCTTCTCTGAATTAGATGGAAGTTCCCTGTCTTTAATCTTAATGGGACGGGTTAGGAAGCCTAACCCCACTTTTCATATCTTTAAATTTACTCCCCACCTTTTGCATACCCTTATAAGTGTAACTTCTTGAAAGCAAAAGGAAGACCAAAACTGACGTTTGCTTTGTTCAACAGTTTTAAATTTCAAAGCAATTTTGCCTTTTTCATAAGAAAATGATTTTCTGACGTTTTATTTCTTAAATATACTTTATAAGCAGCTTTTTTGTCATTCACAACTTTTTGACATGAAGGATTGGACCATATAATTCCGGAATGCTTTTTCGACTTCATGGGTGAATACTTAGGGATAGAGCTATCAGCTGCTTGCAGTACAAACTTTTAAAAATTGGCATAAAAAGTATTATCATAACTTTTAATATTTTCACTATTTATCAGACTAATGGGCTCCCTTGTCATATCCATATTTCTGTATGCCTGTGAATCATGGACCCTAACTGCAGATTTGGAGAGAAGAGTACAGGCGGTGGAGATGAGATGCTTTCGGAGACTCCTTGGCATCTCCTACAAAGACCACATAAGCAACGAAAGCGTGCATAACAGAATCCAGCAAACCATTGGACCCAAATGAGAACCTTTCCCTAACGATCGTGAAAAACGTAAACTTAAATGGTATGGGCATGTCACAAGATCCAAAGGACTTGCAAAGACAGTTTTACAAGGCACTGTCCAAGGAGGAAGAAGAAGAGGCAGACCAAGGAAGAGCTGGGAGTATAACATCAGCGAATGGACAGGCCTAGACCTCAACAAAACCCTGAGAAAGGCAGAACAGAGAGAGGAATGGAGGGAACTGGTTGTTGAGTCTTTGAGGGTGCCCCCACGGTCGTCAGACTACGGGACAGATAGATAGATAGATATATAGATCTGTAGCAAAATATCTTTAAACTTATTCCAGTCAGCATAACGATAATTATACTTTGGGATAACATCTTTTTCTAAGTCATATTCTGAAGAATCATAATTAAGAGTGATAGCAATTGGAAAATTATCACTTCCTAAAGTATCACCTTCTATTTCCCAGTTACAGTTGGAAACAAGGGATGGAGAAATGAAAGATAGATCTAAAGCACTAGGTCTTTAATTCGAAAGATCTGGGATTCTTGTAACATTACCATCATTAAGTAGAAAAAGATAAGAATCGATAATGTTTTCAATAAACCAATTATTGGTTACTGATGTACATTCTTTATCCCAGAAGGGGGGTTGCCATTGAAATCCCCACATATTAACCATTTATTTTTAGATTCTGGCAATGTACGTAACCATTCTTGTGTTGCCGTCATTGGGGCCTTTAGGCAAATATACCGAAACAATGTTTAGATCTATAGATTTGGTGATTTTTATGCATGCAGCACAAGAGTGTAGATTTGGTACATTAGTTGGAACTGGCGAGGCACATACATTATACTCTATTCCTTTATGCACATAGATGGCAGCCCGAATCTTTTCAGCATCGTTTGCAACAACTTCATGGATTGGTGGATAATAGTAATTTTTCAGATTTGGTAGTCTATTTCTAGTAGTGTTTAAAGACTGTAAGACTAAAACCTCAGATCTGAACGATGCAAGATGCTGAATCAGATATAATAATAATAATAATAATAATGTATGGAATTTATATAGCGCTGAATCTTGTAAAGCAACAAATCAAAGCGCTCAGATTTGAATTCGGGCTGCTCTCCCCGGGGAGAGCGGGAGAACGCGTCGCCACTTAGCGCTGCGCCACCCTTTCAACCCTTTTTTTTTTTTTTTTTTTTTTTTTTTGCAGCTGTATTTGTTTCCCTATCAGAGTGGCTTTTTCTAAGAATTTTGCCAGGGACAACTCTCTTGTTGCCGTGGGGTTTTTTTACGTGCGCTAAATAATTACGTGTAACACACGGACCTCGGTTTATCGTCTCATCCGAAAGACTAGCGCCCAGACCACCACTCATGGTCTAATGGATGGGGGAAAAATTTCCGGTCCAAACGGGGTACGAACCGCCGCACACTTCAGACCCGGACTTTTCGCTTTCTAGACAGGCGCGTTACCTCTAGACCACCGATCCATATAAAAAAGATATGGTAGATTTCTTGACACAGATCTACAGTTCCACTGTAAAATGTTAAAGGGACAAGTTTTTATCATTATAAAGAGGAGGGGAGGGGGGATCTAGTGTTAGCTTTTGTACAAGTACTAATAGGGTAACAGGGTTGTAAAAGTGCAAATAACTCTCAGGTTGAACAAGAACGTAATCTCAGGTTAAACAAAAACGTAATCCAGTGTGTGTGTGTGTTGTGTGTGTGTGTGTAAGAGTAAAAATCTCAAGAAAGGAAAAATTAGCAATAGACTAGCCTTAAAGAAGGGGGAAAATCAAAAGGTTTGTTGTCTTCAGGAAGAGTAGAGCAAAACAAGTCAATCTCTGGGATGACAGTGTTTATGCAATAATATTCAAATGACTTAATGACCTCCCTGAGTCCTTTAGATTGTTATAGTGCAGTGCCCTGAATTTTATGGGCAGTACGTTTTGGGCACATTAACATTGTGGAGCCCATTTAGCATGCTGGACATGTTTGTGTCATCAATCAGCCATGGCTGGCCTTTTCATCTAAAAAAGTAGGATGGACTTTCAAAATGAAACATGCTTAGGTCTGCACATGTGGCCTCTGTTCATAGTCTAATCAAAATGATTTTAAAGGGAACAAAGATAATAATTGGGCCAACTTCAAGGGAAACATTCCTTATACTCGATAAGTTGAGTTTGCGCCCGAAATTACATAAAGTTATAATCTCGACCACGACCTTGTGCTGCTGGTATTCAAAATGAAACTGAAGAAAAACAAGCAGCCTGCAAACCCACGTATCAAATTTGATGTGGACAAATTGAAAGATCCAGATGTTGAGGAGATCTTCCAAGCTAAGCTTGGCGAACGTTTTGCGGCATTAACCCTCCTGGACAATGACATCAATGACCTCACCAACAACTTTAATGAGGCAGTCCAAGAAACAGCAGAGGAGCAACTCGGTCGTCAGAGGAATAAACATCAGCCATGGACTACCAATGACATCTTGGACCTCTGCGATACAAGAAGAGCACTGAAACCAACCAGGTCTTCCAACCCTAAAGAATACTGGGAGGCCAACAATCTTGTGAAGAAGTCAATGTTAAAGGCCAGAGAGAAGTGGATCAGTGATCAATGTGATGAGATCGAAAAAAGCATGAAAGTGGGCAACAGTAAAAAGGCATACGACACCCTGAAGAAACTCACAAAACCACTTCAAACCAAATCATCAGTCATTGAAGACAGCTCCGGAAACCTCCTCACAGAAAGCTCAGCTGCATTGAACAGGTGATCTGAGTATTGTCAAGAACTATACAACTACCCAATCGAACCTGACAAGAGCATAAAAGAAGAGGAAGCAGCAACATCAAGGGTAACCTCGCCATTACCTATACTGAGCGAAGAAGTGGAAGAAGCCATCCGAAGTTTCCAGTAGGAAAGTCCCCAGGAGCAGACAACATACCAGCAGAGCTGCTCAAGCATGGTGCGAAACAGTCATCACACATGTTACAGCTATCTGTCAGAAGATTTGGGAGACAAAACAGTGGCCAACAGAATGGACACAATCACTCATCATACCCCTGCCCAAGAAGGGGAATTTACGCCAATGCCAAAACTATACAACAATTAGCCTCATCAACCACGCCAGCAAGATCATGCTCAAAGTTATTTTGAATCGACTCAAGAAGGAGGCAGAAGAACACCTTGCAGAGGAACAAGCTGGGTTCAGGGCAGGCAGGAGCACAATCGAACAGATTTTTAACTGCCACATCCTGATGGAAAACATCTTCAACATCAGAGAGACCTGTTCCACAACTTCATCGACTTCAAGAAGGCTTTCGACAGAGTATGGCACGAAGGCCTGTGGCAGGTCTTCAGAATGTTTGGCATTGAAGAAGGACTAGTGCAAACCATTCAAGCACTATACAACACCGCAAGCAGTGCAGTCCTTCTGAACAATCAGGTCGAAAGCTACTTCAAAACCACATTTGGGGTCCGACAAGGATGCCTGTTATCTCCAGTCCTGTTTAATCTGTTCTTGGAAAACATTATGAGAGAGACCCTCCATGACTTCCACTCTACCATCTCCATTGGCGGCAGACCCCTCAACAACTTGCGGTTTGCCGATGAAATTGACATCATGGGAGGAAGTAACACAGAGCTGCAAGATCTTACGACCAGACTTGAGAACAGAGCTGGAGCATATGGGATGGAGGTGAGCTCGGAGAAAAGTAAAGTACTTGTGAACAGCACGAGCAATGCCACTGCTAAAATTTACATGAACGGCCAGCGACTGGAGGAGGTAGACGCTTTTTAATACCTTGGCGCTACACTCACAAAGGACGGGCGATCGACGACAGAAATCAAAGTCAGACTAGCCATGGCAACATCTTCCATGACAAAACTCACCACCATATGGAAAAGTAAAGAGATCAGTTTCCCAATCAAACTAAAGCTCTACAAAGCCCTAATTCAGACTATCCTGCTGTACGGCAGTGAAACCTGGACATTGACTGCTGAAACAGCAAAGCGAATCCAGTCATTGGAAACAAAATGCCATAGAAAACTGGTGGGCATATCCTGGAGAGAACGAAAGACCAATGAATTTGTCAAGAGCCAAATAACACGACTGGCAGGTCCACAGAAACCCCTTCTCACCATCGTCAAGAAGAAAAAGCTGACATGGTTCGGCCACGTCACTCGCCACAACACTCTGCCAAAAACAGTACTGCAGGGAACACTCGGAGGTGGCAGAAAGAGGGGAAGACAGAACAAGTCATGGATGGACAACATCAGAGAATGGACCAGGATGAATGACTCGGCACTACTGCGCAGAGCCGAGGACCGAGATGGATGGAGGAGGCTTACCACGGCATCGTCTTTTGTGTCTCCTCCACGACCGCCAAGGTCATGGGACTGATGATGATGATGATAATCTCAAAACAAACAACAGACAAACAAAATTTTCTTTTTATAAAGTTAACCCATAGGGATTCTCGTTGCCTGTCGTTTGGGCGTATGTACTTGCATGCTTGCATGTAAAATGCACAAAACTCTGACAATGAAAAATTAGCTGTTGGCATTTTCCGCCATCTTGATGACGTGCGTGTGTGTGCGTGTGTGCGTGCGTGTGCCAAAGTCGAAGTCAAACTTTTATTTTCAGACGGTACATTGAATAAGCAGTGCATTTGCTTTTTTATTTCATCAAGCCATCTATCTAAAGAAAAAAATAGAGAGAGAGAAAGGGGAAAAAAAAGAAGAGAATATAAATGCAGACATAGATTAAAAACCTAATCAATATGTGTGTGTGTCTGTGCGCGCGCGTGCGTGGTGGGCGGGTGCGTGCGTACGTGCGCGCGTGCGTGTGTACGTGTATGTGTGTATGACCTCCTTCTTCTCTATTTTCTGCCTTCTTGGTCCATTCCCCTGAACCCCCCCCCCCCTTTTTTTTTTTCCCTCAGAAAGACTTAATATATAGCAATTCTTTCCCATGCCGAAGTCGACATTGCTGGGCCTGACTTGTCAGGCGCTACACGGCAACGCAACGCAGTTTAGCTTACATGGTAGAGAACAATAGTTGCTGTCGGAGCAATTCGACGACGTAGAAGAAGAGGTACTAACATCCCTCCCACAAGTTCTGATGTGTCTTTCACCCCAATAGTGTCTTCCTATTTGCCCTTTGACCTAGCCGCTTTGCATATTCTTGAATACCCAGAGGCCCATTCTCTATGCGTCTCTTTCGCTGTGAATGTGGCGGACTAATAATTGTGGCAATTCAAGACTTTTGCATTTGTCAGGTTTTTGTTGTTTTTGTCGTTGTGTTGTGTCGCGTCAGACATCTCCACCTACACCCCCTAAGACTTGTGTACTTAAACGGTTTATTTTTAAAATTTTAAATTTTTATATTATTATTATTATTTTTTTATTATTTTTAATTATTATTATTTTGGGGATAAGGGAATAACACTCAAGCACTTTTTTACGTCCAGTTCCCGTTTTAGCTTTTTTTAAAATTTGTCACCCCTTTTCCCACCAGACACAATGGCCAAACCTTTGAAAAAACGGAACAGGATTTAACGTTTTGTGGATTTGTTCTTTCTTTATTTATTGTTTATTTATTCTATTTTCGAGGTATGAATAAGCATTTTGCTGCAATGGTGTGGTTGTGTGTGGGGTGTGGTGTGTGTGTTTTGGTGTGTGTGCGTGCGTGCGCGTGCGTGTGTGTATTATTTTTGTATCCTCTTTCTCACGGCCTCTCTCCTCTCTTTCTTTCCTCTCTCTCTTTCCCTATTCCTTCCCTAAATCCCCTGTCTGTCTGCTGCCTGACTCTTCTTCTCTTTCTGTCTTTTTCCCCCTTTCCCCAATTATTCCAACATACCCTCCCCCCCCCCCCTCTCTCTCTCCTCTCCCTTCCTCATCTCTCCTCTCCTCCTCTGTGTCACCAAAACCAAACCTTTTACACATTTTCATTGTCTCCTTTCCGCTCCATATTTTTTTTTTCTATGTCCTTTTTCCCCAAATCAAAGGGGTCCCCGGAAATGGACCCCCATTTTTTGGTACGCGTGATTTTTTCTAAAATTTTAAAAATTCACAACTCCCAACAAATAATGACATACGCATTATACATCATTAAGAGTTTATAATGTCTTTTTTTTGAGATTGTTTTACAGTTGTTAACGATGACTGTATTTATTTTATACAAATTTTAAATATGCACTGTTTCTGAAAAAAAAAAAAGTTTTGAAAAATTTGGGCTGGGATCTTAAATGGCTTAACATTCTCAACTAGTCCCCTTGAAGCAATTGATGATTTTTCCAAAAGAAAGTTCCCTGAAGCTGGCGAATCCATCTGATTTACTTTTGTACAACAATTATTTTTTTTAAAGAATCAAAACACGGAGGCCTGAAATCCCAAAGATATCACTTGTTTACATGCAAAAAAATTAGCCAACAGACAAAAAAAGGGAAGCTTATGGTAAGGAAAGCAACTGTATTTTGAAAAAATTGCTCAACAGCCGAGACTTTCCCTTGAGTTAAACACACTTGGTTTTTTTTTAAACTCGTAATCTCCGATTCTTAAGCTTTGGCACCCACATAAAGGGGGGGAGTGCCGAACACAACCTTGAAGTTAACCCTTTGACCCTCCACTTTGCTATACAAAGCCAAACACCTCCACCCCCTCCCCCCAGCATTACAAAAAATTTCGTCTTTTTCTGGCGTCTGTCTCCCTGTCCCTGTCTCTGAATTCTCTTCTCGTCTCGGTCCGCCGTCTTCTGTCTGTCTGTCTCTTCTTTCTGTTTGTCCTCTCTGCTCTTCTGTCACTGTCTTCTCTTCATCTTCCCCTTTCTTCTTTCTCTCTCTCTTCTCTCCTCGCCCCCCCCCCCCCCCCCCCCCCGTCCCGCTCTCTCCTCTTTCTTCTTTTCTCTCTCTCTTTCCCGACCCCCATTCCCCGCTCTCTCTCTCTCTCTCCAATCCTCCTCTTTTCCTCCTCTTTCCCCTCTCTCTCTCTCTTTTTTTCTTTCTTTTTTTTTTTCTTTTTCCTTTTTTTTTTTCTTTTTTTCTTCTTCCCGCCTTCCTCTTTCTCTTTTCCCTTCTCATTCTTTGCCCCTCAAATCTCCCCCTGTCTGTCCCCGTCCTTCTATCTCTTGTCTGTCCCCTCCCCCTTCCACCAAAAATCACTTCCTCCTCCCCCCTCCCCCCCCTCCCCCTCCTCTCTCTTCCCCCCTCCTCTTTTCCCCCCTCCCCCCCTCTCCATCTCTCTCTCTCCTCTCTCCTCCCATGTAGGGCCAATGGCCATTTGTGAAAAAATCTTTCGAGTTCATTCTCTCTCTCTCCTCCCTTTTGGCTGTTTGCGTGCAGTTGTGTTTGTGAGTGTTTGTGTGGTGTCTTGCTCCCCCCCTCGCTGCTCTCTCTCTCTCTCTCTCTCTCTCATCTCTCTTTTTCCTTTTCTTCCTCTTCCCCCCCCCCCTTTTTCTCTTTCCTTTCCCCTTCTTTTCCCCCCCCCCCCCCCCTCTCTCTTTTCCTTTCCCATTCTTTTCCCCTCAAATCTCCCCGTCTGTCTGTCTCATTCTATCTCTTGTCTGTCTCTCCATCTTCCGCCACAATCACTGCCATCCTCCCCCCCCCCCCCCCCCCCCCTCTCTCTCCTCTGTCGGCCTAACCAGATCTTTCACACATTGTCATTTGTCTCTTATTTCTTGCTCCTTATTTATTGTCCACCTATTTATTCCCTAACCCTTTGACCTCTCCACTTTGCATATGCATGAATGCCAAGACACCCCCCAGCTATTTACACGTTTTTCTTCTCTCTCTACCTCTCTGTCTGCCTGTCTGTCTGTCTGTCTGACTCTGTGTGTCTCTGTCTCTGTGTGTCTCTGTGTGTCTCTATCTGTCTGTCTCACTCTCTGTCTCTGTCTCTCTGGGTGTCTCCGACTGTCTGTCTGTCTGTCTGTCTGTCGTTCTGTCTGTCTGTCTGTCTGTCTGCCTCTCTCTCTCTCTCTCTCTCTCTCTCTTCTCTCTCTCTCTCTCCTCTCCTCTCTCTCTCCCTCTCTCGCTGGTTATTTCTGTCACTGGTGTCTGCCTTCTTGTCTGGCTGTCTGGCTGTCTCTGTCTCTGTCTGTCTGCCTATCTCTCTCTTTCTGCGCCTCAGTGTCTGTTTCTTTAGCTACCTATGTCTCAGTCTCTGTCTCTCTCTAACTCTGTGTCTGTGACTGTGTGAAGGTGTGTCTGTGTCTCTGTGTCTCTGTGTGTCTCTTTCTCTCTGTATCTCTCTCTCTCTCTCTCTCTCTCTCATCTCCTCTCTCTCTTCCTCTCTCTCATCTCTCTCCTTCTCTTTAAACCATCTCCCTATCTCTCCTCCCTTCTTCCCTCTCAACAGTACCTTAAGGTTTGAGATAACAGCATTGTATCATACTTTTACGCAATCATCAATGTATGGCATGTACACGACACTTACAAATTCAGCCTCAAGGCATACTTTATTTTCCAAGCTAAAATCTTCAAGAGTTGCCCCTACTGTTTCATCTCATATCTGTCCCCTACCTTTCAACAGCCAGAATCTACATCATGTGTGTGTGTGTGTGTGTGTGTGTGTGTTGTTGTTGTTGTTGTCTTCAATTTAACATCTGTTCACTCTAAGTGATATTAGACGAAGGAAATAGAAAGTGTAGTTGACGTTAAAGAATGGAGAAGAAGGAGTAGAAGGAGAAAAGGCTAAGAATCAGCATGTGTTGGTTATTTTTTTTTTGGAAAAAACCCCACAACCTCCCCCCCCCCCCCCCCCCACACAACACACAAACCAAACAAACAAACAACTCCCCAACCCAACCCCACCCAACCAATCTAGAAAGGTAGTGATAATACTTTTAAACAGGAGCAAAATGTAAACTCAACAATGTGGAAACATGAATTAAGAATAATGTAACTACAATAAATATTCAAGTGGACTATGCAATAAACATCTGGCAATGGCAAAGGCTAGCTTTGAATTTTCAAATACATTTTCCAGAGAATGTTCAGAAAATGTACGTAAAAAAGGTTTTACAATAGGGCAATCAAATTGGAAATATGATTCCTACATAGGCATCTAACATGTTTACAAAATTTTGTAAGGAATGCATTTAACTTCATTCTAAAATATAGTGAATTAACCCTTCTCACGGTTATAAAACGCGAATCTATTTGACAAGGAGCCATATAACAAAAAATATGGGCTGTGGTCGGGCAACTTTTTAAATATCGTTCCTTGAATTGATCAGATTCTTTAAACTTACCCCATGAAGTTTGTTCTAACATACGGTATCCTTCGTGTAGAGATAAGGGAACATCCAGTTCTATCGATTCCATATCATGTCTTGCCCCCTTTTTTGCAGCTCTGTCAGTCCACTTATTTGAAAAAATTCCAACGTGAGAAGGCACCTAACAAAAAGAAACAGGAATACCTCTTAAACTTAGGAGGTGTATTACATAATTATTTGATTTCAAAAATAATTCTGGAGACCTCCTTGAAGTTTGGGGATTTTATAGCATACAATACTGACTTGGAGTCAACACAAAGCAACATATGAAAGCTAAAATGGAGAATCAAGAATGTAGTTAAGAGCCATAAGAACTGCAATAAGTTCAGCTGTAAATATTGAACGATGTTTACCAAGATAGTACGATTTCTCAATTTTAAGTGCTGGTATCACAAATGCAGAGCCTGTGTCATGATTTTCTGTGTGTGTGTGTGTGTTGTGTGTGTGTGTGTGTGTGTGTGTGTGTGTGTGTGTGTGTTGTGTGTGTGTTTGTGGCTGTGTGTGTGTGTGTTTTGTGGTTGCGTGTTTATTTGTTTATTTATTTATTCTTTTATATCGATGATAATGGAATAAGCACATGTGCTTTTTTACATCCAGTCCCCGTGTGTATGCGGATTTGTGAATTCTGTCATCTGTTCCCACCGGCACACAATGGCCTACTCTTACGAAAAGCGGAACAGGATTTAAGCGTGTGCGCAAGATATTCTGCGTGCGTTCGCACACGGGACCTCGGTTTATCGTCTCATCCGAAGGACTTTGGGAGAGAGTGGAGTCTGCACTGATGTTAACTCCAGAGGAAAATATCCCCTTGAACGGGAATCGAACCCGGGTCGTCAGATTGCGAACGCAATGGTCTGACCACTAGGCTATCCCGTCCCCTGTGTGTGTGTGTGTGTGTGTGTGTGTGTGTGTGTGTGTGTGTGTGTGTGTGTTTGTCTGTGTCTGTTTCTGTGTGTCTGTGTCTGTGTCTGTGTGTCTGTGTCTGTGTGTCTGTTCGTCTGTGTGTCTGTGTGTCTGTGTGTGTGTGTGTGTGTCTGTGTGTGTGTGTGTGTGTGTGTCTGTGTGTGTGTGTCTGTGTCTGTGTGTCTGTGTGTGTCTGTGTCTGTGTGTCTGTGTGTGTGTCTATGTGTGTGTGTCTGTGTGTCTGTGTGTGTGTCTATGTGTGTGTGTCTGTGTGTCTGTGTTAAAAAAAAAAAATTTAATTTATTTATTTCAGTCTTTTATTTCGAGAGTAGTGGAATAAGCATTCATGTGCATTTTTACATACAGTCCCCGTGTGTATGCAGTTTTCTAATTTTTTTCAAGCCTTCCTACTGGCACACAATGGCCTACTCTTCCAAATAGTGGTAAAAAAAAAAATAAAATAAAAAAAAATAATAATAAATGGAACTTATATAGCGTTATATCTTCCAAAGACAAGTCAACGCGCATGCATTCAACCTAATCTTACACAGTCATGCAATCAATGATAAATAATCAATAGTTTAAACAAACAGATATTACAAACATGGTACGCTACAAGACAAAATCTATGAAATAAAATTTCAATAGTCAAATGTTTTTCAAAAGCACACACACACTCACACAGGTCGTATACTTTAGCAGGGTGATAGGAAAGGGTTAGTGAAGGTGGGATAGTTCTGATATGAAACAGGAGGGGGGAAATCTTAGGTTTGAAATAAATATGTCTTGAGGCTGGATTTAAAAAGTGTCATAACTAGGTTTCTGGCGAAGAGAGAGAGGGAGCTCATTCCAGGTCGATGGACCCGAAATAGAGAAAGAGCGGCGGCCAACGGTGGATTAGTTGAATCTAGGTATTCGTAGGCACAAGGTATCTGCAGCAGAGCGGAGGGAACGTGAAGGAGTGTAATAATAATAATAATAATAATAATAATAATAATAATATTAATAATAATAATAATAATGTATGGAATTTATATAGCGCTGAATCTTGTAAAGCAACAAATCAAAGCGCTCAGTTTTTTTTTTAAATGCTTGTGTGTGCTTTTTTTAAATTTTTGTCAATTTTCCCCAACCGAACACAAGGGCCTACTCTTTGAACCCCCGGAAAAATTTTAAAACTGTCCCAAAAGAGGGTTCGCGGGGGTGTACATTAAAAGACTTTTCACGGGGAAAAGGGGTGCAGTTTTGGGGGATACTTGTAACGGGGGGTACTGTTTTTAAAAATATTTCTATCTTTTGGCCAGGCACCAGGGGGAGGGGACGCAAGAGGGGGTAATGTCCCAAATTTTTTCTTTCTGGGGAACTAGTCGACTCGGGGTTTTTTTTTACGTTAAGGGTGTTTGATTTGTTTGGCAGCCCAAAGACAAAGAAAAATTTGCAATATTCCGGGAGGGAAAAAGAATAGAAAATTTTACAATTTTGGGCTTTTTTGCATCTGGGGAACGGGTATTTTTAAATTGAAAACAATACCCCGTAATTTATAGTAGAAACGACTGACAGGCCCGGGGTGTAATTTTTTTCATAGAGGTGTGTTGTCAATAACGAAATTTTAATACTTCACAGCAGTATAGGGGGGACTGATGTATTGGGGATTTTCTATTAAAACTGTTGTAAGGGAAAGAAGTTTGTGTTTGGCCCCTACGACCCATGGCTTGGGGTTTTATCGATTTAGCTGAAATTTTTGTTTTTTGTGTCACCCTTTTAAATATTTTCAACGCAGGGGGGCCATATTTGTAGGGGGAAGGCGTTTTTCAGGAGAAAACCACTGTTTTAAATCTGAGATTAAAATTCCGCGTAAAGATGAGGGTTGATTTTTGACGGTTTTTTATGTGACAGGGGGGAAATTTGTAAAGAGTGAAAATAACGGGGCCAAAACTGACCCCGGGGGGGATCCGCATTACAGTTTGGGCGGGTATTTTTGAATCTTTTTTCTGCAACTTTTGGGAATCGGTCAAAAGGAAAGGAACTAAATCGGGTTTGGAGGTTTTGCCCCCAATAATAACCAACGTTTTTTAAAGCGGGGAGAAAAATTAGGGGTTTTTATATTTCAAGGCTGCTGATAAGTCGAGTAAAAGTGAAAGGGTTTTTTTTTCCCAGTTAAACAGTATTTTAGTATCAAAGGCTGCTGAAAATCGAGTAGATAAAAGGGTTTTTTTCCTATCAAAAGCATAAAGCTTTAAAGGTTGTTACAAATGGTTTCAGTGCTGGGGGTTGTTTGCAATGGGCAGACGGGGAAAACCAGGGAAAAAGTTTTTGGGAAAAGAAAGGGGTTTGTTGATCTTTTTAAAGAACTACTTTTTAAAGGGACTTTAGAAATAAAAGTAAAATTGGAAAAACAAACAAAATTTCTTCAAAGGGGTTGGGGCAGGTTTCGTTTTTTTTTGAGTAAAAAGGGTGTGATTTATAGCATTTTTGGTGAGTTGATGGAACTTTTCCCTGAAGCAAGAAAAGATTTACTTTTTTTCGTGATGGGGTAAAAATTTGGGGGTGGACTGTGTAAAAGGGGAACATGTATGGGTTTAAAGTTTCACTTAAATTTTATAGCCCATTTTTTTTCAGAAATGTCCATGTTTTTCCTTTCTCACTTTCGGAGAAAAAGGGGAAAGGTTTGTGCGAAAATTTGGGGGATCAAAAAAGTGCACGGGAAAAGGGAGTTGATCCATTTTGGAGCAAATTTTTTAGGGATTTTTTTCAAAAAAGAAAGCAAAAAATATAAAAGGGAAAAAGTTCACAGGGTTGGGGATAAGGAAAGGGCCTGTCTTCACAGACCAGAAGAGTAGATGTGAGGGAAAAGAGAGATTTTATCGACGTGGCATAAAAAACCTTGAGAAATAATATTTTTGTTTTTTCTGAAAAAATTTAAAAAGATTTGTTTTGGGTGTCTTGTTTCCGAAAGAGTTGCTTATTTTTTCCCTTTTTTGATTTTCCCACGCCGCCTAGTTGCCTCGTTTGGCTTTGGGGGCCAATGTCAGGGGTGTACCATGGCGCACATGCCCCTATCGGGAAGGAAAACGGTCAGGGGGGAGGGGCATGACCATAAAGCATTTGGGCCCTGAAAACATCATTTTTGTGTTTAGGGGGGTTTTGTTGTCAAATTTGTGATGGGCGTTCACAGCTTTGAAAAAATTTTGAATATCTAGGGCCCTTGGGTTGCGAGGGGTTTGACATACTTTTCTTTTAAAGGCTTTGCAATGTTTGGAAAAAAAAAAACACCGGAAGTTCAAAAGTTTCACCCAGTGATAGATCAGGGGTGATCAATTTTGGGGAAAACATGGGTAATTAGCGGGGCAAAAATTTATGTCCTGATCTGTGTGTTGCTTCTTTTTTTCCCAGCTGAGAAAGAGTTGGGGTTTTGGGGAAAAAGAAAAGAAAAAAGGTTTGACATCAAAGAAACATTATCAAAAGGGAATTTAAAAGTCACCGAAATATACTCCCCTGGGGGGGAAGCTGAGGATCCGGGATTTTGGGACGAAACTCTTGAGGAAAAAGGGAAATTTCAATTGTTCTTACGTTTGGGGGTGGACGATAAAGACAGCCGAAAGTAATAGATTGGGCCGGGTTTTTAAAGTTGATTTTCACAACTTCGAAAGATTCGGGTGAAAAGGGAAAGGGGAGTAAAAAAAGAAAGAGCATTTTTCGAGGTATCTTTAAAAACGATGGAAACCCACCTCCACGGGGGTGGGGGAAAAAAAGTTTTATAACCAGGGGGTGTTAGTTGTTGTTTTTTGGGTTCATGACCGTGTATTTTAACCAGTTTTGAAAAAAATTTGATCAATGTTTTTTTTTTTTTAGAGATAAAATCACAAATAATCACCTTACCTTCGGGGCAGACAATTGCACTTTGAAAAGCACAGGGGAAATGTTTAGAAGGGGGCAAGAGGTTTATAACTGGGGAATTGGGGATAACGTTAAAAATGAACATGTAGAGTTTGGGAAGTGGGAGCAACAAAAGGTTTTAATCAGGGGTAAACTATGAAAGAACGGGGAATTTTCGGAGTTTACAGTTTCATGCACACCAATACACATTACAAGCCTTTTTTCAAATCAAAAACCAGGGAACGGGTGGATCAAGGGGGAAGAAGTGTTCCCCTTGGGGCTACGTGTAGGTAGCTTTAGAAATAAAATTTTGAGACAAGTGGGGGCCCGGGCAATGTCGCCGGCAGGGGTACCTCCTCTATTTTTTGTGGGGTTGTTCCAAAGGGTTAAAATGTGCTGTTTAAGTATGTATAAATTTTTGAAAAAACCCCCGTGAAGAAAAGGCTCCAGGTTTGGGCGTTAGCGTATACAGGGGAAAGGGGAACCTGGTAGTTGTTTGGGGAATCTTAGTTCGTGTTTCACGTGCAATTTTCACAGGGCAGCGGGTTTTACAGTAAAAGGGGCCCCACAAGGGACCAGAATTCATTGAACACAAATCAAAGGGTCTTTGAAACTTAAAAAATTTATCAGAAAATAAAATTTTAAAAATTTAATAATTCGAAAAAAAATAAATAAAGGAAAAACAATCGCCCAGTCAAACCGGGGGAACACAAACACGTAATATAAAAATTTGTTTTTGGGTGAATAAGAAAAAACACAAAAAAAACACTCAAACAAGAAAACCCCTGCTGCCATCCGGCAAACCAACACTCTCACAAGTGGTTTTAAAATGTGCGCAAGATGCCCCTTGTGTTGTGTTGAGTGTGTGTGTGTGTTGTGTTGTTTTTGTGTCGCGCGCCGCCATACGTGCCCATACCCTATAAAAACTTTTGACGAATGCATACACAAATTTAATTTGCGTTGTTGCTAGTTTATAAATTAGCTTTGATAATAGATTAAAATAACTTGGGCAAAGGAGTTTTTGGGTAAATGAAACTGTCAGAGGAAAAGAAGCAATCGCCTCCCCTTTAACTGCACCGTTTACTTTTAGCTCACATTTTATCCGTTTAAAACACTCCCCCGTGGGGGCTATGGCCTATCATAAAAAGCCCCCCACATTTTTGGAAAATCTGTGCTAGAAATTTTCCTCCTTTTTTATCATCTCTTTGTTTCTGCCCTTTTTCCTTTGCTTCCTGTCACCTCCTTTTTTCTATTTTCCCGCCTTCTTGCCATTTTCCTGCCTTTCTTCCAAAAAACTTAAAAGGGAACTATTCTCTCTTGGGGCCAATCGGGTCCGGCCTGACTTGTCAGGCGCTTAAAAAGGCGCGTGACGCTTTTTTCCCCCTTAAAAAAGACAACAAAAGATGCGTCTGAGCGTTCACGAAGAAGAAGAAACATGTCGTTAAACTTTTGGATTTTTTTTTTTCATTTGCCTCTTTTTTGACCACCACCACCCAAAAAGGGAAAACAACCAAAAGCAAAAAACAACAACAAGAGAGCGCCACAACAACAAACAACAACACAGCGAAAAAAAACACAACAATACATAATAGCACCAAACACTACTACACTACTTACCTACTACTATACTACACACTACCTGCTGCTGTTGCTACTGCTATTACTACTGCTACTGATACTATTACTACTACTGCTGCTGCTGCTGCTAACTACTACTACTACTACTACTACTACTACTACTACTACTACTACTACTACTACTACTACTACTACTACTACTACTACTACAAAATACCACTGTTGCTGCTACACTTTACAAAAACAACAATACCAGATGATATTTCTTGATGGGGACGGGATAGCTCAGTGTTCGGAGCACTCGCTTTCCCCCAGCCAAGTTAAGCAGCGTCGAGCGTGATTACCACTTGGATGGGTGACCGTTTGCGCGCCTTGGCTTCAGAGTACAGTTCCCCCAGTTCACC
>CM054152.1:49898470-49903470 GCA_028751875.1 Rapana venosa
AACAGTTCTGAAAATATTGTTGTAAAAAAGTTAAGAAGTTATCTGGAAGATGTATAATCATTTCATTAGATACAGCATCAGGACCAACAGATGTTTTCTTTGTGCCAAGGGTTGAAATAGCATCTTTTAATTCCTGAAGTGAAAGATCAGCATTTAGATAATGTATGATAGATGATACTGTTAGCAGTTTATTTTGGCATTTTCTATATCTCTCTATACTTTTTTTCAGTTGCCGATAAACTTTCCACATTACTATTCTTTGCAAATACATCTACAAAAATTTCAGCCTTTTCAAAGTTAGATGGAAATTCATTGTCTTCTGATGTTATGGGGTATGGTGGCAAAACAATACCATTTTTCATTTCCTTCACTTTTTCCAGACTTTGTTAAGATCTTTATGTCCTGAGATATCTGATTTACAAAAAGTGGACCAATACTGCTTTTTCGCTTCTTCTATTATCCTGTTGCAGTGATTCTTAGCTTTTTTCATGTTGTCTTTATTATTTTCATTACTATTATCTTTGATGTAGATTTTAAAAGCCTGTATTTTCTTTTGTCTGGCAACTTCACAGGAGTCATTCCACCATACATTACCTGAACACTTATTAGATTTTAAAGGATTACATTTTGGAATGGACATGTCAGCTGCATACAGAATTATTTTAACAAAATTGTCGTAAGTTCTGTCTATGCTATCTGTCAGAAAATCATCAGTGTTGTATGCTGTCAGTATGTCTTTAAATTTGAACCAGTTGGCTTTTTTATAACTATATTTTGGAATTTTGTCTATGAGATAATCTGTTTTTGACAGTTTGCTATCTATACTAATAACAACAGGCAAATGGTCACTTCCAAGCGTATCATGGAGCGTTCTCCACTCAGAATGGGTGCCAAGTGCAGGCGATATGAAAGATAGATCGATTGCTGTCGCTCTATGACTTGATACGTCTGGTATTCTTGTAATATTTCCGTTATTTAGCAAGTATAAAGGAGAGTCCACAATATTTTCTAGAAAAAACGGTTATGAGTAGTAGTTTTACACTCTTTATCCCAAAACGGAGAATGGGCATTAAAGTCACCAGCTATGAGCCATTTATCGTTCTGGTCCCTTAAGGCACGTAGCCATTCAGTATTTTGACTGTCAGGGCCTTTAGACAAATACACTGAAACAATATTTAAAGTCAGCTGTTCATTAAACTTTACCCTGACTGCACAAGCATTAATATTTTCAGTGTCCTTGGGAAAAGGAGACAGAAGCTCAACATAACTAAGTTTTTCTTGAATATATATAGCAGTGTTGATCTTTCCTTTTTCGTCTTCTACCTGATATACAGGAGGGTGTGTGTGTGTGTGTGTGTGTGTGTGTGTGTGTGTGTGTGTGTGTGTGTGTGTGTGTGTGTGTGTGTTTGCGCGTGTGTGTGGATGTGTGTTTGCGCGTGTGTGTGTGGATGTGTGTGTGTAGTGTGTGTGTAAGTGTCTGTGTATGTGTGTGCGTGTATGCATGTGCGCGCGCGCGCGTGTGTGTATGTGTTTGTGTGTTTGTATGTGTGTGTTCTGCATTCGGTACACAGTGCATATCGTATACTACTTTCAGCGCAATATATTTATCAGCGTAAAATCCTGCCTTTTCTCAGGAAGAGCTGTCGCCACAAGAGCAGCGCCACCCATTAAGTTAAAACAGAAGAGTGGCGCTGTTCTTGTGGCTGCTCTTATGGTGGTACTTCCCATTGAAAGAAATGAAGTTTGCAAAATGTATTTGTTTATCCAGAAAAGTGGCTGTTTTCTGCTGGATTTTGTCTAGAACAACTCTCTTATTGCCAATAATCATTGGTCTTGTTTTGGGATTAATGACTGACAGGTAAAGGTAAAGGTGTCCCATAACCTATGTGGTGTTAGGGGAGCGAGGCATCAGAGACCTCAGCTTCTCCAGGGGCCAGCATATTGAGGGTGGCGCCCATCTCTTCTCCCTCGCTGCTTTACCTTCCCTGACCCTAAAGAGGGCAGGTACCCAGATACAGCTGGGTGAACTGGGGGACTGTGATGAAGCCAAGGCTCGCAAACGGTCACCCATCCAAGTGGTAACCACGCTGGATGCTGCTTAACCTTGGCTTGGGGAAAGCGAGTGCTCTGACCACTGAACTATCCTATCCCCTTAGCATTAATGACAAATGTTTGCCAAATATTGTCAAATCATTATATAATCAATAATTTGATGGCGTCATTCATCTGGTGGCGAGATCCAAGTATATAGTTTCTGTTGGGCTACTTTACAAAAAAGTGTTTGTAATGATTAAATTGCTTGCTTGGCAGAAGGTAGCACGTGTATCCCATCTGTCATTTCTTGAGCTGTGGTCGACAGGTTCGATGCTACCCTCGATGTATTTTCCTTCACCTACTTTTACGTTGAAGTCTCCCATGACGGTGCAGACTTCCATACCAGGCATTTTGTCTGTGGTTGTCTGTAGGACTGGCCAAGACTGTCCTACAGGGAACAGTACAAGGAGGGAGACGAAGAGGCAGACAGAGAAAACGATGGGAAGACAACATCAGAGAGTGGACTGATAGCCTTGAGTGGAACGAATTGCTACGGAAAGCAGAGGACCGCGGGGAGTGGAGGAAGCTGGTTGTACAATCTTCATTAGTGCCCCCACGGTCTAAAGGACTACAAGATAGGTGTATGTGAAGTTCGTTATGAACTAATTCTATGTGAAGGTGAAGGTCATTATGAAATAATTCTATGTCCTTTTGTGAGCAGCTTGATGTTGAAGAATGAATAATGAATAATGAAACCTGAATAATGTTGATGGAAACTGGCTTTGCATCCAGGTTTGATCGTGAGCATTCTGTTGCTGACGATGTTGTAGCTTTTTAAGCAAGTAGAATGTTACCTATCCGATATGATAGCTACACATTGGTAGATCGGTAGTCTAGAGGTAACGTGCCTTCCTAGAAAGCGAAAAGTCCGGGTCGGAAGTGTGCGGTGGTTTGATTCCCGTTCGAGCCCGAAATTTACCCCCCCACCCCCCATCCATTAGACCATAAGTGGTGGTCTGAGTTCTAGTCTTTTGGATGAGACGATAAACCGAGGTCCCGTGTGTTACACATATTTAGCGCATGTAAAAACCGAAAACAACAAAAATTATGGCGAAATTATGTAGAAAAAACACTCTGATAGGAAAATACAGTTGCAGACAGGTTAAAAAAAAAGGGTGGCGCTGCTCTTGTGGCGACGCGCTCTACCCGGGAAGAGCAGACCGAGATTCATGCAGATAAATCTGCCATGACAAAAGTGGCATACAACATAACACACACAATACACTAAATACAATACACTACACCGTGCAACCCTTCTTTTCAATTTCCAATGAAAATAAAGGTGTAGTCTTCTATTTTGTATTTGCCTTCCGTGCTCCATCGGCTTTCACACATACCTAGAATGCTTATCATCAAGTTTGTTTGACAATTTCGCAAACAAATCCAATGTTGCTAGTTCAATATGGACTTTATCCCGCATATTTGCATGCTCAATGTTCCCAATGATATTTCTTTGTTCTTTACCCCCCAAACCATCGTAAACTACTACTACTACTACTACTACTACTACTACTACTACTACTACTACTACTACTACTACTACTACTACTACTACGACGACGACGACGACGAAGACGACGACGACTACGACTACTACTTCTACTACTACTACGACTACGACTACTACTTCTACTACTACTACAACTACTACTACTACTACTACTACTACTACTACTACTACTACTACTACTACAACACAAAAACACACACCCAGACCCCCCCCCCCCCCCACACACACACACACACACGCGCGCGCGCACATACACACACACACGCATACGTACACATACACACACACACACACACACACACACAAACACACACACACAAGACATGTCATAAGTCATATTAGCATTTCTTATGTATCTTATTTGTTGTTATCATTGCTTAGCTCTTTTCTGTGTACTGCCTACTGTATTTAACAACAGATACCAATTTCTCAGCACACAACCATCAACATCAATCCCTTTCCCATTGTGTAATATCACTTTGAGTGGACAGACGTAAAATCGAAGCAACAACAACAATACCACCAACAACAACCACCACCAACACACACACAACACACACACACACACACACACACACACCGCGCGCGCGCGCGTCCCCTTCACTCTAAAATCCTTAATCCACACATTTAGACTTTATATTCCCCCAAAATCCAAAACAGATTCAACACACACACAGTTTTCTCCCCCTCATAACTGTCCACCTTTTCTTTAAAACATTTTCGATTCTCACTTACCTCTTGGCATATTTCTTCTTCCATTATGTTAACTCCAGGTCAGTACAGATTTCTCATAAAGAATTGAAATCACAACCCGACTCTAGCCAAGTTGAATTAAACTACTAGAGCAACAATTACAGCAACCAGATTTTCTGCTTGATTTTTTTTGTACGTGTTTTAAAAAATTTTTTTTTACCTCTCCACTGCTATATAATACTTTATGCTTTGAATCTGACAAGCACTCAGCTTTTATAATATGTGCTACGAGAGGTGTGGTGGGGTGGGCGTGGGTGGATGGGTTGGGAGGGGGCGGAGGGGTGGGTGGTGCGTGTTGTGTGTGTCTGGGGGGGAGGGGTGTTGTGTGTGTGTTTGGGTGTGTGTGTGGTGTGTTTGGGTGTGTTTGTGTGTGGTGTGTTTGTGTGCGTGCGTGTGTGTGTGCGCGCACGCGCGATTGTGTGTGTGTGACTGTGTGTGACTGTGTGTGTGTGACTGTGTGTGTGTGACTCTGTGTGACTCTGTGTGTGTGACTCTGTGTGGTGACTGTGTGTGACTCTGTGTGTGTGTACGTGTGTTGTTGTTGTTGGTGGTGGTGTTGTTGTTTACTTCGTCTGTTCACTTATAGTGATATTGGACGGGGGAAAAACCGGGAGAGGTGAAGGGTTTTTTTTAAAAAACAACA
>CM054152.1:49908470-49913470 GCA_028751875.1 Rapana venosa
CTATGCTGTGCTATGCTATGCTATGGTATGCTACGATACGCAATGCTATGCTATGCTGTGCTATGCTGTGCTGTGCTGTGCTATGCTATGTTATGTTATGCTGTGCTATGCTATGCTACGCTACGCTACGCTATGCTATGTTATGCTGTGCTGTGCTATGCTATGCTACGCTAAGCTATGCAATGCAATGCTATGCTACACTGCGCTAAACTACGCTGTGCTATGCTATGCTATGCTATTCTATACTACACTACCTTATGCTATGCTATGCTGTGTTATGCTATGCTATTCTACGCTACGCTATGGTGTGCTATGCTATGCTACGCTACGCTGTGCTATGTTATGCTACGCTACGCTACGCTATGCTATGCTATGCTGTGCTATGCTACGCTACGCTACGCTACGCTACGCTACGCTACGCTATGCTATGCTATGCTGTGCTGTGCTATGCTATTCTTCGCTACGCTACGCTGTGCCATGCTATGCTGTGCTATGCTATGCTACGCTACGCTATGCTAAGCTATGCTTTTGGATGCTGTGCCATGCTATGCTATACTACGCTACGCTATGCTATGCTGTGCTATGCTGTGCTATGCTATGCTATGGTACGTTACGCTATGCTGTGCTATGCTATGCTATGCTACGCTACGTTATGCTATACTATGCTGTGCTATGCTGTGCTATGCTATGCTATGGTATGATACGCTACGCTATGCTATGCTGTGCTATGCTGTGCTGTGCTATGCTATGTTATGTTATGCTATGCTATGCTGTGCTATGCTTTGCTACGCTACGCTATGCTATGCTATGCTGTGCTGTGCTATGCAATGCTACGCTACGCTATGCAATGCTGTATTATGCTATGCTATGCTTCGCTACGCTATGATGTGCTATGCTATGCTACGCTATGCTAGGGTATGCTGTGCCATGCTGTGCTATGCTATGCTATGCTCTGCTATGCTAGGCTAGGCTATGCTGTGCTATGCTATGCTATGCTGTGCTATGCCATGCTACGCTACGCTACGCTACGCTATGCTATGCTATGCTATGCTGTGCTATGCTACGCTACGCTATGCTATTGTATGCTGTGCTATGCTGTGCTATGCTACGCTACGCTATGCTATGCTATGCTATGCTATGCTATGCTATGCTGTGCTATGCTATGTTATTCTACGCTGTGCCATGCTATTCTGTGCTATGCTATGCTACGCTAGCTATTCTATGCTATGTTATGGTATGCTGTGCCATGCTATGCTATGCTGTGCTACGCTACGCTATGCTATGCTGAGCTTTGCTGTGCTATGCTACGCTACTCTACGCTTTGCTATGCTATGCTGTGCTGTGCTATGCTATGCTATGCTACACTACGCTATGCTATGCTATGCTATGCTATGTTATGCTGTGCTATGCTATGCTATTCTTCGCTACGCTACGCTGTGCCATGCTATGCTGTGCTATGCTATGCTACGCTACGCTATGCTAAGCTATGCTATGGTATGCTGTGCCATGCTATGCTATACTACGCTACGCTATGCTATGCTGTGCTATGCTGTGCTATGCTATGCTATGGTACGTTACGCTATGCTGTGCTATGCTGTGCTATGCTATGCTATGGTATGATACGCTACGCTATGCTATGCTGTGCTGTGCTATGCTATGCTATGTTATGTTATGCTATGCTGTGCTATGCTTTGCTATGCTGTGCTGTGCTATGCTATGCTGTGCTGTGCTATGCAATGCTACGCTACGCTATGCAATGCTGTATTATGCTATGCTATGCTACGCTACGCTATGATGTGCTATGCTATGCTACGCTATGCTAGGATATGCTGTGCTATGCTGTGCTATGCTATGCTATGCTATGCTAGGCTAGGCTATGCTGTGCTATGCTATACTATGCTGTGCTATGCCATGCTACGCTACTCTACGCTACGCTATGCTATTCTATGCTATGCTGTACTATGCTACGCTACGCTACGCTATGCTATTGTATGCTGTGCTATGCTGTGCTATGCTACGCTACGCTATGCTATGCTATGCTATGCTATGCTATGCTGTGCTATGCTATGTTATGCTACGCTGTGCCATGCTATGCTGTGCTATGCTATGCTACGCTACGCTATTCTATGCTATGTTATGGTATGCTGTGCCATGCTATGCTATGCTGTGCTCCGCTACGCTATGCTATGCCGTGCTTTCCTGTGCTATGCTACGCTATGGTACGCTACGCTATGCTGTGCTTTGCTATGCTATGCTATGCTACGCTACGCTTTGCTATACTATTCTGTGCTATGCTGTGCTATGCTATGCTATGGAATGCTACGCTACGCTACGCTATGCTATGGTATGCTGTGCTATGCTGTGCTATGCTATGCTATATTATGTTATGCTATGCTATGCTATGCTATGCTACGCTACGCTACGCTATGTTATGCTGTGCTGTGCTATGCTATGCTACGCTTCGCTAAACAATGCAATGCTATGCTACACTGCGCTATACTACGCTGTGCTATGCTATGCTATGCTATGCTATTCTATGCTACACTTCGCTATGCTATGCTATGCTGTGTTATGCTATGCTATGCTACGCTACGCTTTGATGTGCTATGCTATTCTTCGCTACGCTACGCTATTCTAGGATATGCTGTGCTATGCTATGCTATGCTATGCTACCCTGTGCTATGCTATGCTACGCTACGCTACGCTTTTCTATGCTATGCTATGCTGTTCTATGCTACTCTACGCTTTGCTATGCTATGCTGTGCTGTGCTATGCTGTGCTATGCTACACTACGCTATGCTATGCTATGCTATGCTGTGCTATGCTATGCTATTTTTCGCTACGCTACGCTGTGCCATGCTATGCTGTGCTATGCTATGCTTCGCTACGCAATGCTAAGCTATGCTATGGTATGCTGTGCCATGCTATGCTATGCTATGCTACGCTACGCTACGCTATCCTGTGCTATGCTATGCTATGCTATGCTACGCTACGCTACGCTATGCAATACTTTGCTGTGCTATGCGGTGCTGTGCTTTGCTATGGTATGCTACGCTACGCTATGCTATGCTATGCTGTGCTATGCTGTGCTGTGCTATGCTATGTTATGTTATGCTATGCACTGCTGTGCTATGCTATGCACCGCTACGCTATGCTATGCTATGCTGTGCTGTGCTATGCTATGCTACGCTACGCTACGCTATGCAATGCTATGCTATGCTATGCTATGCTATGCTATGCTACGCTACGCTCTGCTATGCTAGGATATGCTATGCTATGCTATGCTATGCTGTTCTATGCTATGCTACGCTACGCTACGCTATGCTAGGATATGCTATGCTATGTGTGCTATGCTACGCTACGCTATGCTATGCTATGTTGTGCTATGCTGTGCTATGCTATGTTATGCTACGCTACGCTACGCAATGCTGATCTATGCTGTGCTTTGCTATGCTACGCTACGCTATGCTATGCTATGGTATGCTGTGCCATGCTATGCTATGCTATACTACGCTACGCTATGCTTTGCTATGCTGTGCTATGCTGTGCTTTGCTATGCTGTTTTACGCTACGCTATGCTGTGTTATGCTATGCTTTGCTACGCTACGCTATGCTTTACTATGCTGTGCTATTCTGTGCTATGCTTTGCTATGCTATGCTACGCTACGCTATGCTATGCTATGCTGCGCTATGCTATGCTACGCTACGCTATGCTAGGATATGCTGTGCTATGCTGTGCTATGCTATGCTACGCTATGCTATGCTAGGCTATGCTGCGCTGTGCTATGCTATGCTGTCCTGTGTTATGCTATGCTACCCTACGCTATGCTATGCTATGCTATGCTGTGCTATGCTAAGCTACGCTTCGCTATGCTATGCTATGCTGTACTATGCTGTGCTATGCTACGCTACGCTACGCTATGCTATGCTATGCTGTGCTATGCAATGCTATGCTACGGTACGCTATGCTGTGCTATGTTATGGTATTCTACGCTACGCTTTGATATGCTATGCTATGCTACGCTACGCTATGGTATGCTATGTTGTGCTATGCTATGCTACGCTTCGCTATGCTAGGATATGCTGTGTTGTGCTATGCTTTGCTATGCTATGCTGTGTTATGCTATGCTGCTCTACGCTATGCTTTGCTATGCTATGCTATGCTATGCTGTGCTATGCTATGCTTCGCTACGCTATGCTATGCTATGCTGTACTTTGCTGTGCTTTGCTACGCTTCGCTACGCTATGCTATGCTATGCTATGCTGTGCTATGCTATGCTATGCTATGCTACGCTACGCTACGCTATGCTGTGATATGCTGTGCTACTCTATGCTACGCTACGCTTTGCTATGCTATTTTTTATTCTGTGGTTTGCTTTGCTATGCTATGCTACGCTACGCTATGCTATGCTATTCTATGCTGTGCTATGCTCTGCTATGCTATGCTACGCTATGCTTTGCTGTGCTATGCTATGCTATGCTACGCTACGCTATGCTATACTATGCTGTCCTATGCTATGCTGTGCTACGCTACGCTATGCTGTGCTATGCTATGCTATGCTATGCTACGCTACGCTATGATATGCTATGCTATGCTATGCTGTGCTATACTATTCTTTGCTACGCTATGCTATGCTATGCTGTGCTATGCTGTGCTATGGTATGCTACGCTACGCTATGCTATGTTATGCTGTGCTATGCTATGCTATGCTACGCTACGCTATGCTATGGTATGCTCCGCTATGCTGTGCTATGCTATGCTACGCTACGCTATCCTGTGCTATGCTGTGCTAGCTATGCTATGCTATGCTACGCTATGCTATGGTATACTATGCTGTGCTTTGCTGTGCTGTGCTATGCTATGCTATGCTATGTTATGCTATGCTATACTATGCTGTGCTATGGTGTGCTATGATATGCTATGCTATCCTATGCTGTGCTATGCTATGCCCTGCTATGTTATGTTATGCTATGCTATACTATGCTGTGCTATCCTGTGC
>CM054152.1:49918470-49919531 GCA_028751875.1 Rapana venosa
TTTCAATTTGCTTTTAGTTTGTTACCTCTTGTGTCAGTTATTTCTTCCTCTTCATTGTCTTTTTTTTTGCAGTCGTAAGGCACCGTAGTGAAGAACTTCCTACCAGATTCCTCCATGTGTGTCAATTAATGCCATGCAGCTGATGAATTTATATGTTTGTATTTTTTGCAAAATAAAGTATTGTCAGAATTTTATTTCACAAAGCTTAATTTTCCTTTAACTTATTAACAGTTCTAATCATTACAGGGACGGGATAACTCAGTGGTCAGAGGACTCGCTTTCCCCCAAGCCAATGTTAAGCAGCGTTGAGCGTGGTTACCACTTGGATGGGTGACCGTTTGTGCGCCTTGGCTTCAGTACCCCCAGTTCACCGAGCTGTAAATGAGTACCTGCCCTCTTTAGGGTCAGGGAAGGTAAAGCAGCGAGGGAGAGAAGGGCGCTGGCCTCAATATGCTGGCCCTAGAGAAGTGAGGTCTCTGACGCTTCGCTCCGCTACGACCACATAGGTTATGGAACTCCTTTACCTTTACACATTGTCAGTTTGTTCCCAATCCCACTACTGACGATAAGAGTTTTTTTCTTCTTCTCCTCTCGTTCGCTTTTTACACCGTCAGATATGTTTGGGGAAAATAATGGCATGTCCTTTTCAGCTCCTCTCGTGGGCCGTACATCTTAGTTTGCAGGGTTATCTTCATCAGCCACACAATCTTCCTCAGGTTGTTGAATAGCCTGCATGGTTGAGGGATGTGCTCGCCAGTCTGGTTTTCTTTCCCATAGGGGAGAAGGAACGAGTTTCAGCTTTGTGGACATGTGGTGATTTAGCCTGTTGTGCTCAGTGCGGAGTCTTAGAATTATGACTTATTCTTCTCTTTTGATGGTAATACTCCTTCTCCTCCTCTTCTTCTTTTTCCTCCGACTTATCATCATCTTCGTCATCAACGTCACTATCACCACCACGAGCATCATAACCATCACCCATCACAGCCCTCCTCTTTCTCTTCTTCCTACTCATCCTCTTCCCTGTCGTCGTCGTCTTCTCCTTCTTCTTCTTCTTCTTCTTC
>CM054152.1:49920031-49930031 GCA_028751875.1 Rapana venosa
TGTCCTTTGCGTGAAAAAAATCACTAAACTATGAGATCTGTGTGTTTTACTTTTAGTTTCTCTTCACTGAACTATGTCATCTGTGTGTTTCTTTCTATTTTTGTCAACACTTAACTATGTCCTTTGTGTGTTTAATTTTAGCTTTGTCATCAGTAAACTATGTCCTCTGTGTTTTAATTTAATTGTGTAATCACTAAATTATGTCCTTTGCGTTAAAAAAATCACTAAACTATGAGATCTGTGTGTTTTAATTCTAGTTTCTCTTCACTAAACTATGTCCTCTCTGTTGTTTAACGTTAATTTTGTCATCACAAAACTATGTCCTCTGTGTGTTTAATTTTTAATTTTGTCATCACGAAACTATGTCCTCTGTGTGTTTAATTTTTAATTTTGTCATCCCGAAACTGTGTCCTCTGTGTGTTTAATTTTTAATTTTGTCATCCCGAAACTGTGTCCTCTATGTGTTACCTTCATTTTGTCATCCCTAAACTATGTTCTCTGTGTGTTTTACTTTCAGTTTTTCATTACGGGATAGCCTGGTGGTTATAGTGATGCGCTCGTGATTTGCTGACCCGTGTTCAAATCTCGTTCGAAACGATTTTTCCTCTGGAGTTAACATCAGTGACGACTCCACTTCCCTAAAAGTTCTTCGGATGAGACTATAAACCGATGTCCTGTGTGCCAACGCACTCAGAACATCTTGCGCATACGTTGAAACCCGCTCCGCTTTTTGGAAGAGTAGGCCATTGTGTGCCGGTGGGAACTGATGACAGAATTGACAAAACTGCATATTCACGGGGACTGGACGCCAAAAAAAACTCCACAGAAGTTTTTTATTCCATTATCTTCAACATAAAAGAATGCATGAATAAATAAATGAATCGAACAATCAATCAATCAAAGTTACAGAGACTGATACGTCCAACTGATAAATAATGAAAAGTGATATCCTAATTTAACCATCTCACATTGACAGACATTGTGTGTGTGTTTGTGTGTACTTGGGTGTGCTTGTGTGTGTTTGTGTGAGTGAGTGAGTGTGTGTGGTTTTTAAAAAAAATATTCTGTTATATGGAGAATATACTCGGGTGCTTTTTTTTTTACATCCAGTGTGTGTGAGTGTGTGTGTGTTTATTTATTTATTATTTTATTTCGAGGATAATGGGATTTGTTACACCCAGTCCCGTGTGTATGCAGTTTTGTAAATAGTCATCGGTTCCCACTGGCACACAATGGCCTACTCTTCCGAAAATCGAACCTGTTTTAACGAGTGCGCAAGATGTTCTGCGTGCATTCGCACACGGGGCCTCGGTTTATACTCTCATCCGAAGGACATTTTGTGGGGAGTAAAGTCGGCACTGACGTTAACTCCAGAGGAAAAATCCTCTTGAACTAGATTCGAACCCGGGTCAGCAGATCACGAGCGCATCACTCTTACACCTGTGTGTGTATGTGTGTGTGTGTGTGTGTGTTGTGTGTGTGTGTGTGTGTGTGTGTGTGTGTGTGTGTGTGTGTGTGTGTTTTCTAATCTTTTATTTCGAAGATAATGGAATAAGCACTCATGTGTTTTGTTTTTAATACATCCAGACCCCGTTTGTATGCAGGTTCTTTTAAATTTTGTCATCCTGTCAATTTGCGTTTGTGTGTATGTATGTATGTATGTATGTATGTGTGTGCGTGCGTGCGTGCGTGTGTGCATGTGTGGTGTGCGCGTGTCTGCGTGTGTGTGCGTGTGTGGTGTGTGTGTGTGTGTGTGTGCGCGCGTGTGCGTGCGTGTGTGTGTGTGCGTGTGCGTGTGTGTGCGTGCGTGTGTGTGCGTGCGTGTGTGTGTGTGCGTACGTGTGCGTGCGCGTGTGTGTGTGTGTGTGTGTGCTGTGTGTGTGTGTGTGTGGTGTGTGTGGTGTGTGTGTGTGTGTGTGTGTGTGTGTGTGTGAACTGACCTACGGAAACGTACACTTACCATGTTGTCACCTCCTCTTCTGTGTACTCCACTCTGGGAATGTCATCTCCACTGCAGATTGAAAAAAAATTGTTGCAACATGTTATTGATGTTAAGTTTTTAGAAGATTGCGCGCGCGCGCTCACACACACAACACAAAGACACAGACACACACACGCGCATCCGTACACATACACGTACGCACGCACACACACACCGACTTAATTGCACGCGCGCGCATACATACACACACACGCGAGTGCTTATTCCTGAAGACTCGAAATAAAATAATTTGATGATGATGATATCTGTCTGCCTGTCTGTCTGTCTCTCCGTCTCTCTCTCTCTTTCTCTCTCTCTCTCTCTCTCTCTCTCTCTCTCTCTCTCTCTCTCTCTCTCTCTCTTCTCTCTCTCTCCGGATTCTTACTCTTCTTCTGCTTCTCTTCTTCTTCTTCTTCTGCTTCTTCTTCTTCTGCTTCTTCTTCTGCTCTTCTTGTGCTTCTGCTTCTGCTTCTTTCTTCTGCTTCTTCTTCTGCTTCTTCTTTCTTCTCTGCTTCTGCTTCTGCTTCTGCTTCTTCTTCTTCTTCTGCTTCTTCTTCTGCTCTGCTTCTTCTGCTTCTCTTCTTCTCTTCTTCTTCTTCTGCTTCTTCTTCTTCTTCTTCTTCTGCTTCTGCTTCTTCTTCTTCTTCTTCTGCTTCTTCTTCTTCTGCTTCTTCTTCTTCTGCTTCTCTTCTTCTGTTCTTTTCTGCTTCTTCTTCTGCTTCTTACTACTACTACTACTACTACTACTACTACTACTACTACTCTGTTGGTAGTTATTTTGGTCTATTCCAAATTCTGTTTCCTTGGGTGTAAAAGTAATGGTGTCCCATAACCTATGTGGTCGTAGGGAAGCGAGGCATCAGAGACCTCAACTTCTCTAGGGGCCAGCATATTGAGGGCGGCGCCCATCTCCTCTCCCTCGCTGCTTTACCTTCTCTGACCCTGAAGAGGCAGGTACCCATTTACAGCTGGGAGAACTGGGGGAACTGTACTGAAGCCAAGGAGCGCAAATGGTCACCCATCGAAGTGGTAACCACGCTCGATGCTGCTTAACCTTAGCTGGGGGAAAGCGAGTGCTCTGACCACTGAGCTATCCCGTTCCCAAGTTATTATAGTTATTTAGATCTATTCCACACTGGGTTTCCCCGTGTGTGTGAGCCCCTAAACCTGAAAAAAACCACTTACTGTCGGTAGCCCATGGCAATTTCAGTGAAAAATCGCCGGCGCTGTCTGTAGACTTCATCTTTGAATCCCTGAAAATCACGCAACAGTTCATGTTGATGATCGCTGCTGTTAGTTGTTGGACGTTCCCAAGCTTAGCACTTAAGGGTTTCGCCGAGAATATTGCCTTTATTTGACTTATTTTGATTTTTTTTTGTACCACTTCAAGTCACGGCACATTTCTCTGCGTGAAAATCGGGTTGCTCAACCCAGGGAGAGCACGTCGCCACAAGAGCAGCGCCACCTATTACTTTGTTCTTTTCCTGTCTGCAACTGTTTCTGTTTTCCTATCAGACTGACTCTACATTTTTTTTCCAGGGATGCTTCCCTTGCTGCCGTGGGTTCTTTTTACGTGCGCTAAATAATTACGTGTAACACACGGGACCTCGGTTTATCGTCTCAACCGAAAGATTAGCACCCAGACCACAACTCATGGGGCAAAAGTTTCGGGTCCAAACGGGGATCAAACCACCGCACACTTCGGACCTGGACTTTTTGTTTTCTAGGCAGGTGCGTTACCTCTAGACCACCGATCCCCTGCTTAATACCTTGGGTCTTCGCCGCAATTCTTGGAATATTTGTGAAACTGTACGTACACTTTAGATGGAAAAGAATTGGTTTTTGAGTACTTCGCTATACAGTTAGTCATAACTCTGACTTAAGTAGGATTTTGTTTCTCTCCTTTATTGGAAATACAAAACATTATACTTTGACCTTGTCGCAGTGGTTAGCGCTTTGGGTTACGGACTGGAAGGTCGCGGGTTTGAATCCCGTAAGAGTCATGGGGATTTTTCGGACTCAGGCCGGCTCCTACCCAGAGTGAGTGTGCTTTGGGCTCAGTGAGAAGACTGGGACCACACAGTCGAGCTTCATCCACTTCACGGATGCGAGTTTGAGAATGTTGCTCAAATTACCTGACCAACACTGCAGGTGTCTGTATCTCTCGGGCCCGGTTGACGCCGAGATATATTATGATAGTAAGCGTAGAGTACAACCCTGTCAAGTAGTCTCAAAGCATATGCACCTCCACAGCAGCATCATTACGTCATCCTCATTGTCATTGATCATCATGCAATTAAAAAAAATCCTCTGATTCGGTGGTCCCAGTTGCTCTGGCCTCATGGTGACCTCAGATTTGGTTTGCCCATACACTTCTGTGCCTGTGACGAGTTTGTGTCAAAGCCTTTGGGGTTGGGGGGTTCACGGAGGACGGTCGTTGGAGGGACGTTGTGGTTGTTGCCACCTCGGGTGGGCAACTCACACAGCCTGGCTCCACAGCTGAGCTAATACTGTCGTTAGTAGTGGTGTCCTGCGTGTGATAGCTCAGAACAGGCACCACTGAACACCACCAAAGTGACCCAGCAGCAGTGCAGGGCCCCTCTGGCTGGTGGCCCCATGCCGGCCTGATAGTGATGGGCTCCCTGTGGACTTCCGACCCTGAGGATGAGACATAACAAATCTGGGTATGGCTGTGGCGGGGAGATTGGAATAAGCGGCATGGGAACAGCGGGACGGAGGACGTCACAGAAGATGAGGCAGCACCATAAAAACAAGAAGAAAGTTGTCCCTGGCAAAATTCTTCAGAAAAAAGCCACACTGATAGGGAAACAAATACAGTTACAGACAGGAAAAAGAACAAAAATAGGCGGAGCTGCTTTTGTGGCGACGCGCTCTTCCCGTGAAGAGCAGCACGAATTGCACGCAGAGAAATCTGCTGCGACTTAATGTGGTATAAAATGGAGAAAAAAAATCTCAACAAAACATTTTCTAAGCAGATCTTCATCTTTATTTTATCGTTCCTCGGCTAGAGCTTCGAGGTTTAACAATGGCGAGATCTCTGCGTATGCAATGTTCTTTTTCGGCGTATGACATTTTTTTTAACCCTCCACCATTTAGGTAGCCGCATTCCGATTTCGGGGATGGTGTCTAAACACGACACTACCCGTGTGCATGCGGTTTAAAAGACATGTCATCCGTTCCCACCGGTATGAACTGGCTTACTCTTTCAAAGCAGAATGGGGTTTTAACGTGTGCGCAAGATGTTCTATGTGCGTGCCTCGGTTTATAGTCTCATCCGAAGGACTTTCGGGGGAGTGTAGTCACTATGATGTTAACTACGGATGGGGACGGGATAGCCTAGTGGTCTGAACAATGCGCTCGCAATCTGAAGACCCGGGTTCGATTCCCGTTCAAGGGGATATTTTCCCCTGGAGTTAACATCAGTGCAGAAACTTTTGCCCCATGAGTTGTGGTCTGGGTGCTAATTTTTTGGATGGTACTATAAACCGAGGCCCCGTGTGCGAACGCACGCAGAACATCTTACGCACACGTTAAATCTTGTTCTGCTTTTCGTAAGAGTAGGCCACTGTGTGCCGGTGGGAACGGATGACAGAATTTACCAAACTGCATACACACGGGGACTGGATGTAAGAAGCACACTAGTGCCTATTTCATTATCCTCGATATAAAAGATTATTTTTTTAAACTACAGGTGAAAAAATCCCCTTGAACAGGCGTCTCGGTGGTGGCGCAAACCTGGAATCGAACCCAGGTCATCAAATCGCAGGCGCAACGCTCTAACCACTTGGCTATCCTCCTGCCAGGTGCCGTGTGTTACCAAAGGCCAAGACAAAAACAGACAGACGAGCAGGCAGACAGACAGGCAGACAGACAGACAGGGAAACAAACCGAAAGACAGACACACAGACAGACATACACAGTCAGACTGACAGGCAGAAAGACAGACAGACAAACAGACAGGCAGACAGAAAGACAAGCAGAGAGAGACAGAGACAGAGAAGCAGAGAGAGAGAGAGGGGGGGGGGCAGACAGGCGGGCAGAAAGACAAGCAGAGAAAGAGACAGACAGACAGAGACAGAGATACAGAAAGAGAGGGGGGAAGACAGACAGACAGACAGGTGGACAGACAGAAAGACAATTAGGGAGGATGAGACAGACAGACAGACAGAGACACAGAGAGAGAGGACAGACAGGCAGAAAGACAGGCAGACAGACAGAAAGACAAGCAAGGAGAGAGAGAGACAGAGACAGAGGCAGAGACAGAGGGGAACAGACAGACAGACAGGCAGAAAGACAGTCAGACAGACAGAAAGATAAGCAGATAGATAGATAGATAGATAGATAGATAGATAGATAGATAGATAGATAGATAGTTATAGACAGACAGACAGACAGACAGGGACCAAGAAAGACAGACATACAGATAGACAGTCAGACAGACAGGCACCCAGAGAGACACCCACCGAGACAAACAAAGAGACAGACAGACAAACATACACACAGAGAGGCGGACAGACAGACAAACAGACAGACAAAGAGACAGACAGACAGCTTCCTTACAGGATGGTCGGCATCCAGCTCTGTACCGTACATCAGTACACGGTGAGCACTTTTGTCCAGGTCAGACACTTTGCGCGGGAACCAAGGAATTTGCTCCATGAAAGCTGCACAGACAGACAGACAGACATATAGACAGATAGACAGACAAGTACGCAGGCACACACACAACACACACACAAGCGCACGCACGCACGCGGGCACACATTCGCACACATACACACACACTCGCGCTCGCGCACATAGACACAGGTACACACAGAGTTCTTAACTTCTTGATTGTCGTCTCTGTCACAATCAACACAATTGATAGCAATCCAAAAATGCTTAGACAGATGGACAATCATTCAATCAATCGATAACCAAACAGCATAACCACTAACCTACCAATCAAACAAAGTTTTAAATCAATCAATATAGACGTCCTGAGAAACTTGCAGAGTGACAGAGAGCCGGGTAGGTACTTAAACAATTTAAACAAAAAGTAAAATAGAAAGACTGACAGACATAAGGAAAAACAAAGGAGAAGGAAAGAAGGAAAATAGAAAAAAAGTTTATAAAAAAGAAAAAGAAGTAGAAAGAAAACAAAACAAAAACGCACCACCTAACCGCCATAGCAACGAATCAGCCAACCAACCACCCAGCTCTGTTGTCCCTCTTATCTGAATCTGTCCTAGACCGTGGTCCAGCCCTCACCGAGTTCGTACACTGATGTGATGAGGCCTATCTGGAGCTAAGTGTTTCCAAAAAAATAAATATCTTCCTATCGAACTCAGAAGATCAGGGAGGGGGGTGGAAGGAGGGAGCACACTTCTGAGTATGTTATTATCAAGAAGTTGAAAACGTTTCCAACTGTTACTAACTAATCAGCCAACCAACCGACCAACCAGTCAAAACAGTCAACCAATCAACCAGCCAATCAACCAGCCAGCAAACCAGCCAACCAACCATCCGGTCACCCAGCCACCCAACCAGCCAGCAAACCAACCATCCAACCAACCAAACCAACCAACCAACCATCCACCCACCCACCCATCCAACCAACCAACCAGTAAACCAACCAACCAACTAACTAACCATCCACCCACCCAACCAACCGCCCACCCACACACTCAAACAATCAACCAACCGCCCACCCACCCACCTACCCAACTAGCCAACCAACCAACCAGCCGCCCACCCAACCAGCCAACCAACCATCCACCCACCCACCCAACCGCCCACCCAAACCAACACCCACCCACCCAACCCACCTTCCCACCCCACCACCCACCCACCCAACCAGCCACCCACCCAAACGAACCAGCCACTCACCCACCCACCCAACCACCCACCCTTTCACCCACCAACCCACCCACCCACCCACCACAACCCACCACCCAACCACCTAACCACCCAACCAACCAGGCAACCAAGCAGACAATGCATCACTGAGGAAAACTGGAGGCTTACAAGCTTCTTTGGCCAGGGGCGGTGGAGAGAGAGGGATGCTGAGTTCATTGAAGGTCAAGGTGGCCACTTCATTCTTCAGACGGTTGATCAGCTCGCCCAGACGAATAGAGTCTGTCTCTACGTCCACGTAAATGTCGTACTCTGAGTCCCTCTTCTGCGACTTGCGGGATTCGATGTGCACAACATTAATGTTGTTTTCCTGCCCAAAAAAAGAAAAGATTTTTGGGGTTTTGTGAACAAAGTTTTCGGTAAAGGATTGGGGGTGGGGGTGGGGGGGGGGGGGTAGGATTGTTTTGTGAAGAAAGATGCCGTTTTGCTGAGAAGAGATGAACATTTTCGTGTGAAACGATTTTCTAAAGTTGCTTTTATGTAAAGAAAAAAAAGGAGTTGCTTAATATACTCTGTATTAAATATATTTCCTGTTAATATATTTTGTTGACTTTTTTCTCCCTATGGAGAGCTTGTATTGATCCTTTGAGTTTCAAAAAAAAATTTTCATTTGCGAAGATTTAAGATATAATAAGAAGAAAAAGAGTAGTATATGGAATTTATATAGCGCTGAATCTTGTAAAGCAACAAATCAAAGCGCTCAGATTTGAATTCGGGCTGCTCTCCCCGGGGAGAGCGGGAGAACGCGTCGCCACTTAGCGCTGCGCCACCCTTTCACCCTTTTTTTTTTTTTTCTGCAGCTGTATTTGTTTCCCTATCAGAGTGGCTTTTTCTAAGAATTTTGCCAGGGACAACTCTTTTGCCGTGGTTTTTTTACTGCGCTAAATAATTAGTGTAAACACACGGACCTGGGTTTAAATCGTCTCATCGAAAACTAGCCCCAGACACATTTCATGGTCTAAATGGATGGGGAAAATTTCCGTCCCACGGGTACGAACGCCGCACACTTCAGACCCGACTTTGCGCTTTCTAACAGAGCGTTACCTCTGACACGATCCATATATCCATATACAGAAGAAACAGAGGAGGAAAGGAAGGTAGGAAGGAAGGAAGAAAAATAGGAAGGAAGGAAGGAAAGAAGGAAGGAAGAAAGGAAGGAAGGAAGGAAAGAAGGAAGGAAAAAAGGAAGGAAGGAAGGAAAGAAGGAAGGAAGGAATGAAGGAAGGGAAGAAGGAAGGAAGGAAGGAAGAAAGAAAGGAAGGAAGGAAGAAAGAAAGGAAGGCAGGAAGGAAGGAAGGAAAGAAGGATGGAAGGAAGGAAAAGATGGGGAAGAGAAGCTTAAAAAGAGGACACATTTACGAATATCGACATGGCCATATTGGGTAGAATGCCTAGTGCCTGGGCTTCTCCTGGGCTTGTTGTCACTCTGCATGCAGCAGGTCTGCCCGCTGCTGGCCTCAGCCCACACCTTCCCACTTCAGGGCAGCTCATGAGAAAGTTCATAAGAAAAAAATGTCAGATTTGCTATTTTTAAAAAAATGGCAGGAGAATGGGCTGGGTAGGCAGAAAATAAACATGAGACAGAAAGAGGATGGTGAGGTAAGAATAAAGACAGAAACAGGGAGTGAAAGAAAAGGGGAAATTTCTAGCACAACATTTTCAGAAGGTCGGGATGCTATTTATACTGAAAGGGCCCTCGAAGTTTCCCACGGGAGAAATTACGAATAGGAAAACGTTTTATAGATTTACTTGAAAGCTGACAAACCATCACGTAAAAAGTAACAAATTAAAGGTAAAGGTGTCCATAATCTATGTGGTCGTAGGGGAGCGAGGCATCAGACCTCAGCTTCTCCAGGGAACAGCGTATTGAGGGCGACGCCCATCTCCTCTCCCTCGCTGCTTTACCTTCCCTGACCCTAAAGAGGTAGGTACTCATTGACAGCTGGGTGAACTGGGGGACTGTACTGAAGCCAAGGCGCACAAACGGTCACCCATCCACTTGGTAACCACGCTGGATGCTGCTTAACATTGGCTTGAGGAAAGCGAGTGCTCTTATAATCGAGTTATCCCGTAGCCTGATTCATCAGAAAAAAGTAATAA
>CM054152.1:49942531-49994379 GCA_028751875.1 Rapana venosa
AACGATGCATCTCCCTACTTTCTGCCGGGACTTGCGACGTTTCGGATATTGGGACCAGGATTGAGGAGAATTCACACACACACACACACACACACAACACACACACACACACACACAAGAGAGAGAGAGAGAGAGAGAGAGAGAGAGAGGAGAGAGAGAGAGAGAGAGAGAGAGAGAGAGAGAGAGAGAGAGAGAGAGAGGAGAGAGAGAGAAGAGAGATGCTGTAGAATAACATAGCCAGAGAAGACGATACAACATTTACATAGTCATTCATTGGCGCGCCCAGTAGTGAATGGTGTCGTATCAGCGAGTGCTGACGTATCCTTTGCATGAACTTATGCATACGTTTCTCTTTGTCTGTTTGTCTGCTTGCTTGAGTTGATGTGGGTCTCTCTGTCTTCTTGTCTGCCTTGATGTCTGTTTTTTGTGTGTGTGTGTCTGTCTGTCTCTGTCTGATGGTATGTTTTAGTGTCTGTCTGTCTTTGTTTGTCAATATCACACCCTCCCTCTAGCATAACCCTCCCTACTTAAGCTCCTAACTACCCCTTCCTCTCTATCCCCCTAAGTACCCTTCCCCTATCCCCCTACCTGTCCCTATAGCTGCCCCTCCCTCCCTCCTTACCTATCCCCCTCCTTCCCTCCCTCCTTACCTATCCCCTTCCCTCCCTCCATCCTTACCTATCCCCCTAGCTACCCTCCCTCTCCTTACGGGGAGGGGATAGCCTAGTGGTCAGAACATTGCACTCGCAATCTGACGACCCGGGTTCGATTCCCGTTCAAGGGGATATTTTCCCCTGGAGTTAACATCAGTGCAGATTCCACTCTCCCCAAAAGTCCTTCAGATGAGACTATAAGCCGAGGCCCCGTGTGCGAACGTACGCAGAACATCTACCTACACACGTTAACTCCTGTTCCGCTTTTGGTAAGAGTAGGCCATTGTGTGCCAGTGGGGAACAGATGACAATTTACAAAATCGCACACACACGGAGGACTGGATGTAAAAAAAAGGCACATAAGTGTTTAATTCTATTATCCTACATATAAAAGAATAAAATAAAATAAAACAAAAATAAAAGAATAAAATAAAATAAAACAAAATACCTATTCCCTAGCTACCCTCCCTCTCCTTACCTATCCCCCACTACCTCTCCCTCCCTATCCCCCACTACCCCTTACCTTACCCCCTCCTTACCTATCCCCCTAGCTATCCCTCCTTACTATCCCCCTAGCTACCCTCCCTCCCTTTACCTACCTCCCACTGCCTCTACCTCCCTTACCTATCCCCACGATTCCTCCCTCCCTATCTTTCCATCCCCCTCTCCCACCCTATCTACACCTCCACATTTACCTATCCTCCTCCATCCCTCCTTACCTATCAACCCCACTACCTTCCACCTAGCTTCCCCCTCCCCCCCCCACACTACCCTCACTCTCCTTACCTATCCCTTAGTTACCATCCCTATCCTTCAATTCAATTCAATTCAATTCAAAAACTTTATTATCTCAAAGACAGAGAAATTCCGGCGGGTTACTCGCCATACATAAAAACAATAAACATTTAAACATAATATTTAAAACACACACACTATCCAACATCAGCACGCACCCATCATGAGATAAAAAAGCATCCAAAAATCAGCAATATCTCAGCCAGCCACAAACCCACCCCAACAAAAATCCCTTTACTCATGTGCGCACAAGTAAACCCGTACGTCCGCACATACACAGTCACTCGCGCACGCGCACGCACGCTCGCACATTGTAAACATTCGTACCCATGCCCACGCATTTTAATAATATAAGTCAAATTGTTATAACATGTTGTATAAGACAAATATTAATTAAATTAATACTATGTTCTTTTAATATATTGAACAGTCTAAAATAATAACACGCGCACGTATTTAAAGAAAAAAAATCATATTTGTATAACATGTATGATAAGACAAATATCAGTAAAGTTAATACTCTATTCTATTAGAAACTTAACACAGTTTACTCTAATAAAAGGTAGCCTTTAGTCTCTCTCTCTCTCCCCCCCCCCCCTCTCCTCTCTCTCTCTCTCTCTCTCTCTCTCTCTCTCTCTCTCTCTTCTCTCTCTCTCTCTCTCTTCTCTCTCTCTCTGTCGTGGGCTTTAGTTCAATTCAGATTTATTGTCATACATTTATTAATTAGCAGAATTGAGGTTGGAATAAAAACTATTTTTAAATCGCAGGGTTCTAGACTTGGGTACGCTGTAGCGCTTTTGAGAAGGCAGGAGTTCAAAATATTTTGCAAGCACATGTGTGTCATCACTCACAATCTGTCTAGCTCTGTCTCTCACACGGCATTCATACAAGTCATTCAGTTTTATTTGCTCACAGCCACAATTTTGCCACATCTGGTTACAATCTTGTTTACTATGTTTTTGTTTTTAACAGTCAGGCCCCCATACCAACAAACCAAGGAAAATGAAAGGACAGACTCAATAAAGCATCGGTAGAAATTTTGTAAAACTTTTACATTTACTTTAAGACTCCGGAGTTTTTGAAGGAAAAGATGCGTGAGTGGCATTTTCTATTTACAAGATCTGTATTAGCATAAAAATTTAGTTTATCATCAATAATAGTACCTAGATATTTGTATTGGTGTACACGCTCTACCTTTACACCATCAATGTAAAGATTTGGTATGGGCTGGGGGTCCCTGCGAAAATCAATCAACATTTCCTTAATCTTTTTAACATTAAGGTCAAGACAGTTCTGTTTGCACCAGGAGGAGAACTCCTCAACTTGTTTAAAATACATGACATGGGAATTAGACAGATCTTCCAGAGCAGAGTCATCAGAATATTTGATTAACGGTATAAAATCAGAGCCAGTGCAGTCATTTGTGTAAAGGGTGAAAAGGATGGGGGACAGAACAGTGCCTTGGGGAGAACCAGTGGAAGTTGATCTTTGAGTGGATATGGCTTTTTGAAATCGAACAAACTGTGTCGGTGTGTCAAAAAGCTCATTATCCAGAGAATTAGCCGAGGACAGACATCTATTGAGAGCAGTTTGAGAGCTAATAGATGGGGCTGAATGGTATTAAAGGCAGAAGAGAAGTCAATGAAAAGTATACGAACAAAAGAGTCGGGGTTTTTTTAGGTGGGAATAAACATTATGCAGCAAGGTAATTGTAGCATCATTTGTGCCTCTGTTGGCTTTGTATGCAAACTGAAGAGGATCTAGATATGAAGAAGTAGAGAAAAGAAGCCGTTGAGAACGATTCGTTCAAAACATTTTCATTACTATTGGAGTGAGAGCTACTGGTCTATAGTCATTTAAAGATTTGGGGTGATTATTTTTTGGAACAGGACAAATTATTGATTTTTTCCAGAGACTTGGAACATGGCATGCTTTCAAAGACAGAGAAAACAAATCACTAAAAACATGACACAGCTGCTCTGCACAAGATTTTAAAAGCCGACCACAAATACCATCCACACCCACAGCCTTCCTCACATGCAATGCTTTAAATACTGATTTAACATCTGTAGCATGAACAGTAAAATCTTCATCATTCCAATCATTATCACAGACATTTTGTTGCAGGTTAGACAGAACAGATTGAAGCTCATGTTTGTGATCTTCACGCTCAAAGCGGCAATAGAAATCATTCAGTTCATCAACAAAAGCTTTTTGTTCCTCTAGTGGCATTGACTGTGTTGACATTTTTGAGTTTGCTTGCCCTGAAAGTATCTTTAAACCCTTCCACGCATTAGCCAAATGACCCCTCTGAAATTGTTCTTCAACTTTCTCTTTATCCTTACCTATCCCCCCTTACCCCTTCCTCTCCCCCCAGCTACCATTCGCCCTCCCCCCCCCCCTTACCCCTTCCTCTCCCCCCAGCTACCATTCGCCCCCCCCCTTACCCTTCCTCTCCCCCAGCTACCATTCGCCCTCCCCCCCTCCTTCCTCTGACCTACCCATTCTTTCCTCCTTTGGCTACACACCGGTATTTATTTGGGGGTCATGTAGTATCTTGTGGAAAACAATGTTGGTGATTTTCACAGATTTGTTTAAGCATAAAAAAAAATGGACTGTGCACTTGTTTTGGGGATTGAGGACATAGAGCAATACCAGGTAGTCACGAGAAAGTTGGAAATAACCATCAAATAAGGATTGCCTGTATTCCTACAGCGTCGACCCCGCGCATGCATATTGCGGTAAGGAAGAGGGCAGACGACAAAAGACTGAGGGGGTACAGTGTTTGCTGAAAAATAAAAAAATTTCAAACCTACCAAATTTGTTCAAAATCACATAAGTTTTGAGTCAGAGGGTAGTCTTTCACAAAAAGGGGTTTCTATTTCTGTGGATGCCTTAGTACGTGCGGTATGAATATAAGAGTAACATAGAAAAACAGAAGGAAAAGAGTGATTTTTTTAATACTGATGTGCGGCCTTTGCTTCCAGCTGAAAATTGTAAGAAAAGAAAAGAAAGAAAGAAGGCTCAAGATGGAAAGATAGAAAACACATCTCCTCCAAATTTCGGAGGATTAGAAGTTAGAGGTAATCCCCATAGAGATCTGAAACTTCTAACTCACAGCTAAATCATTCCAATGTTCATGACTATATTATCAAAATAACAACTCCAAACTTTGAAGGCGTCTTCCTTTATCAGTTAGCAAATTCCAAAAATGGTCATGTCTTCAATCATTTGATTTCACCCATCACTTCTTCCAGACAGGTAAACAGCAATTGGTGCAATGTCATATAAAAATTGTTGCTTCATTTCCATGCGATGGAAGCTTTTATCTGGATTACTTAGCAACTTCAAACAATAAAAAGGGATATAATAGTATTACCTCCCTTTTATTGGTTATCATCAACAGTTTTGTCCTTGTAAATGTTAAAAATCGTTCAAAAGTCCTGATTAAAAAATATATCTGACAGAAATGAAGCAGTAATTTTCATACGAAATTGTTAACAATACTGATTAGCTGTCTGAAACAAGGACAAGCAATGATTTATAATAAGCTTTTCTCTCACTTAATGATTACACATAAGGAAAAGACACCTTTAAAGTTCGGAATTGTTAGTTTATTAATGCGTTGTATAACTATGAACACAACAACTTGAACTGTGAGTTAGGAATTCCAGATCTATATGGGGATCTCTGTAACTTCTCATCCTCCGAAGTTAGGAAGAGATGTGTTGTTTATCTTCCTAGAGGTTAGAGAGGGGTGGCTGGGGTGGGGGAGGTTAAAGATAAGGGGAGGTGAGAGAGAGGGGCGTTAGAGTGGGGATGCAGGGGAGAGTAGATAGCTGAAGGGGAGAGAGGGGAAGCTGGGGGGTGAGGGTAAGGAGGGGTATCTGGGGGAGAAAAAAAACATACCTCCACCCCCCGAGTTACAAACCCCCAATAACCACACCACCCAGCTACCCTACTCCCCCATCTACCCCTTTACAACCTCCTCCCTCCCAGCTACTTCTCCCTCAAGCTACCCCTCTCTAACCCCTCTCTTTGCTCCCCCCAGTCTCTACCCCCCTAACCACCTCCAGGCTACTCCTCACTTAAAGCGGGGTAGGGGGAGGGGAGGGGTTAGAGAGGGGTAGCTGTGGAGGGTTAGAAAGTGAAGCTGGGGGGAGGGTGTTAAAGAGGGATATCTGGGGGAGGGATGACATACACATACACACACCCCTCCCCCCAAGTTACATACCCCCTGTTACATACCCCCTCTAACCTCACCCCCATCTACCCCTCTACAACCTCCCTTCCCCCAGCTACCCCTCCCTCCAGCCACCTCTGTCTAACCTACCCACCCCACCCCTGTCTAACCTACCCACCCCACCTCTGTCTAACCTACCCACCCACCCCTCTCTAACCTACCCACCCCACCCCTGTCTAACCTACCCACCCCACCTCTGTCTAACCTACCCACCCACCACTGTCTAACCTACCCACCCCCACCCCTGTCTAACCTACCCACCCCCACCTCTGTCCAACCTACCCACCCCACCCCTGTCTAACCTACCCACCCCACCCCTGTCTAACCTACCCACCCCCACCCCTATCTAACCTACCCACCCCCACCTCTGTCTAACCTCTAAGGTCATCCTAAAAACAACACCAACACCACCAACAACAACAAACCCAGCTCTACACACAACCATAGATATTTTCATCTACACCGCCCCAACTGATACTGATAAAAGCATAAAGTAAAAGGTAAAGATGTCCCATAACCTATGTGGTCGTAGGGAAGTGAGGCGTCAGAGACCTCAACTTCTCAAGGGGCCAGCAAATTGAGGGCGGCGCCCATCTCCTCTCCCTCGCTGCTTTACCTTCTCTGACCCTAAAGAGGCAGGTACCCATTTACAGCTGGGTGAACTGGGAGACTGTTTTGAAGCCAAGGCACACAAACGGTCACCTATCCAAGTGGTAACCACGCTCGATGCTGCTTAACCTTAGCTGGGGGAAAGCCAGTGCTGTGACCACTGAGCTATCCCGTCCCAAGATAAAAAGGGTACGCCATGCAAAACGTGATGCTTAATCCATATACCATCCAGACTAGCTAGAGGAAGCCCAGATGCCACAAGGCAAGGTAACGGCTCTTGGCAATCCTGGACAGATGTTGAAGGACTGGTACACAGACCATTGCATGTAATGAAGCTCTCTTTAGACCTGGGGGTTAGTTTTGGGGGGTGGGGGGATGGGGAAGAATTTTCCTTGTCAGTCACCGAAGATGCTGGTGATTCCGACGATTGAGCGGAGATAAAAATCGGTGCCGGTGAGAGGTAAATTTAGTGCTACCCTCCTTCATATCTACTTGATTGTCTTGAAAGGCTTGTTTTGTGTTTTGAATTGTGTGTGTGTGTGTGTGTTGTTGTTGGGTTTTTTTTCGTGTTCTTTGCCAGTTTAATCGCATGGTTTATGCTATTATGCCTTACACACACAGACACAGATGCACACACATACATACATAACATGCATATACACACAGATATATATATATATAATGATAATAATAATGATAAAAATAGAATTTATATAGCGCTATATCTTGTAAAAAAAAACCCACACAATTCAAAGCACTTGCATCCATTCCACGCCCACACATGCAACCAACAATGATTAACAGTTTAACCTATTCAAATACACAAACTCACGTGCGCGCGCGCATAGATACACACACACAGGTTATATGCTTCAGTAGGGTGATGGGAACTTTGGCCATGCATATTATATTATATCTATCTATATTTCTCTCTGTATATATATATATATATATATATATATATATATATATATATATATATATATATATATATATATATATATATGTATGTGTGTGTGTGTGTGTGTGTGTGTGTGTGTGTGTGTGTGTGTGTGTGTGTGTGTGTGTGTGTGTGTGTGTCTCCACAAAACAGCACCCGCCTACCTCTGTGAATGTCTTCACTTGTACACTCCTTCTCGTTCTCTCCGCTCTGCTGCAGATACCTTGCCCTTACGAATACCTAGATTCAATCAATCCACCATCGGCCGTCGCTCTCTCTCTATTTCTGGTCCATCGATCTGGAATGACCTCCCTCTCTCTCTCCGCCAAAAGCCTTCTTATTACACTTTTAAATCCAGTCTCAAGACATATTTATTTAAAACCTAAGATTTTCCTCTCCTGCTTCATCTCATAATTTTGCCCTGCCTTCAACAGCCAAGATTCTATTGCCCCGCCAGGGTGTATGGCCTGTGTGTGTGTGTGTGTGTGTGTGTGTGTGTGTGTGTGTGTGTGTGTGTGTGTGTGTGTGGTGTGTGTGTGTGTGTGTGTGTGTGTGTGTTTGTGTGTGCGTGCACATTTGGACTTGATATAACTATTACTTGTTACTGGTTGTATGACTGTGTAAGAGGGAGTTGAGTGCAAGCATTTTGATTTGTCTCTGCAAGATATAGCGCTATATAAATTCCATTTTGTATTATTATTATAATATATATATAAAAATAAATAACTATATAACTATATATATATAACTATATATATATAACTATATATGTATATATATATATATATATATAGGGGGGGGGTCGAATCTTGGACAAAAATCATTTTTATGATGGGAATGATGTTGTAATTGGTTACCTGCACTTGTTTTTCATCACTCTATTTTCTCAATTATATGATTGGTCAAGTGGGGAATAGCATCTCTTCTGAGATCCAAGTAAAGGCCATTTATCTTCAACTTCTTCTGCCTGTGTCAATTTTCAAAAGTGTCAGACAATGTTCGGGTTAACATTGCTATCCAGCTAAAACAGACCCATTGGCTGAGTACAGACTTGTATGATTTCCCTTGCATCCTTTTGATATAAAAAAGAATCCCCAAAGAAATAAGGCACAAAGATTCGTTAGCCACTTATGTTCATATACGTTTGTTTTACCACTATTATTTTCGTATAGTTTTCTTCTCTTTCTGTTTTCATCTTTTGCTGGCAGCGGGGAGAGCCCACAAAAATATCTATTTATTGTTAGGGTGGCAATAGACACTTCTAAATTCTGGAGGATGTCTTGCTGTTAACTACCACAAAGGCTTCAAATACTGCCAGGACCTCTGAAGAGTGCTCAACCAGGAGCTGAAACTGAGTCAGGGCAGGCCAAAGGCATGGTCCTTACTCAAATATTCCCCAAATGCTGCCTTCAAAGTTTTATCCTGTACTCAAATATTCCCCAAATGCTGCCTTCAAAGTTTTATCCTGTACTCAAATATTCCCCAAATGCTGCCTTCAAAGTGTTATCCTGTAGTGAACATTTTCTTTTCGAATCTTTGACAAAAATCATTTTTATGTTACCTGCACTTGTTTTTCCTTACTCTATTTTCTCAATATATTAACAATCACCTTATCCTCGCATGTATAATGAGCCCCAAAACTGAGTTGTTTGAAGGATTTTGAAAGCATTAAGATTTGCTTGAAATTAATTCAGTCTCTTAGAAATGGTCGTTTTTTTTATAATAAATGCATTTTCTGTGTAATCAAGTTTTTAAAAGAAAACACCCGTCCAAGCAAACATGAAGTTTAGCGAGATATCTAGCAATGCAATTATCTACCTACTTATATACCTAATCAACTACCTACTTAAAGTGGTATAAATGAAATAAAATAAATAAATAAATAAACATACCTATCTACCAACCCAACCAACTATACCTTCAGATGAGACTTAACTGAGTTCCCGTGTTGGAACGCACACAGAACATCTTACGCACACGTTGAAACCCGTTTTGCTTTCATCCTACCTATCCACCCACCCACCTACCTATCAGCTATTGTTGCATGTTAAATGAGCGAAAATGCGTTGCGCTGTCGTTAAGCGCCTGACAAGTCAGGCCCAGCGTATCCGTCTTCTAGTATTTAAATCTTTCTGAGAAAAAAAGGCAGGAGTATGGACCAAAAAGGCGGAAAACAGACATGACGAAAAAAATACAAGGCACAAAGAAAGAGAGCGATAGAAAAGAGTGACAGAATTTTAAGAAGGTGGGGAAGGTCAGCCCCTTCCACCCCAGGGGGCATCCCTAAAGGTGTCCCATAACTATGTGGTCGTAGGGGAGCGAGGCGTCAGAGACCTCACTTCTCTAGGGCCAGCATATTGAGGGCGGCGCCCATCTCCTCTCCCTCGCTGCTTTACCTTTCCTGACCCTAAAGAGGGCAGGTACCCATTTACAGCTGGGTGAACTGAGGGACTGTACTGAAGCCAAGGCGCACAAACGGTCACCCATCCAAGTAGTAACCAAGCTCGACGCTGCTTAACTTGTCTGGGGGGAAGCGAGTGCTCTGACCACTGAGCTATCCCGTCAGGACACAATTCTAAGTTAAGTCCGGGTGGAGCAAAATAACAGAGGAGGGTAGGCTTCGTGTCCCTTGCACCGGTGGAGCGTCCACTAGCGTTGAGCAAAGACATTGGACTAACAAGATCAGAAAGCGTTCATTATTGGACATCTCCCTTTAAAGGGCAGATGGGTAGCCCACTTCGAAACTAAGAGCTAAGCACAGTCCATAAACGCTTGGTCCTGAGATCAATTCTAGCGAGGGGCATAGCACAAGATGGCGGGTTTGGGGGAAGGGTTTGTGTGTGGGAAGGGGGGGCTGGAGGGGAGGAGGGAAGGAAAGGTGGGTAGTGAAGATGAGAGAACGGATAGGAGATGAAAGATAGTTTTAGATTTTTCGGTTTTTTTTCTTTTCGTTTTGATTTTGGGGTAAGTTGGTTTGTCTGTTTATTCTTTTTAAAGGGGGGAGGGGAGGGGATGATGTGCTTGTTTGTTTGCTATTTTTATTGTTATTGTTTTTGTTGTTCTATTTTTTAAAGCAAATGTTTGTGATTTTGGAGAAATCATTTTAAACTTCTGCCAGCTTATACTCTCCTCCTCCTCCTCCTCCTCTTCTTCCTCCTCCTCCTCCTCTTCTTCTTCTTGTTCTTGTTCTTCGCGCGCGCACACACACACACATACACAAACACACACACACACACACACTCACACACACACAAACACACATACACACACACGAGCGCGCGCGCGCGCTCACTCACTCACACATACTTTATCTCTCTATCTCTCTCTCTGCATTAACTGCATGTCTTGCATTAATTTCCAAAGGGGTGAGTGAAGATAGTGCCGATCATTCTGGAATATCCCGCGGATGCTTAAGCTGTGAGACAATCAGCAGCAGCAGCAGCAACAGCAGCAGCAGCAATAGCAGCTGCAGCAGCACCAGCGGTAGCAGCAACAGCAAACGTCGCATCATCATCATCATCGTCGTCGTCGTCATGATCATCATCGTCACCACCATCACCATCATCATCATCATCATCATCATCATCATCATCATCATCATTGTCACCATCATCACCATCACCACCACCACCATCATTATCATCATCATTATTCTTCTAATATCACTTAGTGAACAGACGTAAAATCGAAGACACACACACACATCATCATCAGCAGCAGCAGCAGCAGCAGCTGCAACAACAACAGCAGCAGCAACAACAACAACACTCACAAAAACTGTTCAAGAGGTGAAAGTAAGAAAGAAAATAGGACATGAATGTTGAACGCTGCATCTTAGACACAAACCCCACACAGTATAAAATCACAGGAACGGGCTATGAAACCTAACTGAACATCATAGCTTTGACCCCCTCCATCCCACCACCACCACCCGTGGAGATGCCAGGAGCTTGTCAGACTATATAGCATCCAAATTTTCTGGAAATTCTGTGCTTGGAATTTCCTCTTTTCTATCCGTCTCTTCGTTTCTGCCTTGTTCCTTTTCTTACTGTTGCATCTATGTCTTTTTTCTGCCTGTCTTCTTCGTCCATTCTAATGTATTATTTCCAGAAAGACTTAAAGGATGTCAGCTCTCTCTCTCTCTCCCCTGCTGAAGTCGGATGCGCTGGGCCTGACTTGTCAGGCGCTTAATGGCATATCAACGCATTTTCGCTCGTATGACAGAAAACAGTAGTTGCTGTCTGAGCGTTCGAAGAAGAAGACAAATAAGAATAGCTTTCAAATTTCAGGGGGATAGGCACCATTAATTATCTGCTCTATAACTACTCAGCAGAAACTTTATTGAATGAATAGATAAATATGTTTATAAAACCTTGGGTGTATACTGGGTATTTTCGTGTGTCCACATTTCACCATACTCTGATAAAAATTACAGGTAAACGGTAAATGTGTCCCATATCCAATAAGGTCGTAGGGGAGCAAGGCGTCAGAGACCTCACTTCTCTAGCGGCCAGCTTATTGGGGGTGGCACCCATCTCCTCTCCCTCGCTGCTTTACTTTCCCTGACTCTAAAGAGGGCAGGTACATATTTACATCTGGGTGAACTGAGGGACTGTACTGAAGCCAAGGCTCACAAACGGTCACCCATCCAATTGGTAACCAAGCTCGATGCTGCTAAACCTTGGCTGGGGGAAAGCGAGTGCTCCGACCACTGAGCTATCCCGTCCCCTGATGAAAGTTACAGGACCCTAGATATGTCTTTACCGATCTTCACAACGCGCGTACACAACAGGGAAGTAGGGAATTGACAAGTATTTGCAAAATCTGATATGAGGAATACCCCCTTTTCCCTGAATCTAAAATGTTTGCTTTTGAAACTCGGGGCACTACCAAAGTTTAAACCTGTGACCCTTCTTTCAGAACCATCAGGAAAGGAAGCCTGTTGCACTAATCGCTTGGTAATCTTACCCTACAGTTTAGAACCAGTAAAATACCTCTGCTCATCCACCAGTCTCCATTTCATGCTCATGTTCCAGTGACGACTGTCAACCATCTCAAAAGAGAAGAACAGATCATCATTTTCAAACTCCACACTGGGCACAACAGGCTAAATCACCACATGTCCTTCAAGCTGAAACTCATTTCTTCTCCCCTGTGTGTGCCTGTGGTAAAGAAAACCGGACTGGCGAGCACATCCTTCAGAAGTGCACACTATTCAGCGACCTGAGGAAGATTGTGCGGCCGATGGAGATAACCCTGCAAACCAAGCTGTACGACCCACCAGAGGAACTGGAAAGGACATACATACCCTTATTTTTCTCAGACACGTCTGACGGTGAAAAGCAAACGAGAGAAGAAGATGACTGATCCACGCAGTATATTACAGGTTTAAAAACCAAAATTCTACACCCCCCCCCAAAAAAAAAACAACAACCAATAACATCAACAACAAATGTTACGCTAGCTTGGTGACAAATTTGGGAAAGGAGGGGGGCGGGCTCTTCCGAAAAATCTCCTTTGAACATAGTTCAGGAGGAATTTTCCTCTGGAGTTAACATCAGTGCCGACTCCACTCTCCCCAAAAGTTCTTGGATGAGACTATAAACTAAGGTCCTGTAAGCCAACGCACGTAGAACAACTTGCGCACACGTTAAAACCTGTTCCGCTTTTCAGAAGAGAAGGCTATTGTGTGTTGGTGGGAACGGATGACAACATTTGCAAAAGTGTATACATACCCGTACTGGATGTTTAAAAAAAAAGCCCATTAGCGCTTATTTCAATATTTTATATAAAAGAATAAATAAACAAATTAATGAATTAATTAATAAATAAATAAACATACTACAGGTTCATCTCAAATCAAGTAATCCCACCCCACCCCCAAACTAATAACAACAACAACAACATATCTAATGCAAGTTAGGTGACAAATTAATGGGATTTTCTTCCCAAGAATCTTTCCAATAGCGTAAACTGTTTAAAAAACAACAACAACCCAACAAATCCAAGCTATTATTACAAACACGACCCTCACAACACCAACACCCTCACTCACCTCTAGAGCTCGGATCTGACTAGGAGTGGGCGGCCGGATGTCGTCACACATTCGCTTCCGGAACAGTTGCGCCTGCGTAGGAACTCCGTTCTGCACAGCCCGGGAAGGCAGCGGCTTGGGTCGGTACTTCTCCTGCCCTGCCGGTCGCCGCACAGAACCGCTGACGCTTCCGTTGCGGATCAAGATGGCGGCTTCCCTAGGAGGGACTGAGGAAGAGGAGGATGCTGGGTGGTGAGGGGCGGGTGAGGGTCCCATCCCTGGGGTGTTGCGCATGGTGACTTTGCACACCTCCACACAGTTGCCCATGTCGGTGGTGCTCTGCTCCTGGAAAATACACTATGATGCCTTGATGAAGAAAAAGCAAATGCATTGCTTATTCAATATACCATCTGGAAATAAACATTTGACTTGACAAACATTTGAGAGAACAAAGGTGCGATATGGTCAAACAAGTGGATCTGTGGTCTAGAGGTAACGCGCCTGCCTGGAAAGCGAAAAGTCCGGGTTGGAAGTGTGCGGTGGTTTGATCCCCGACTTGGGCCTAAAACTTTCCAAAGCCCCCCCCCCCCCCCCCCCCCCCCCCCAATCCATGAGTTGTAGTCTCGTTGCTAGTCTTTCGGATAAATCGAAGTTACACACAAATTATTTAGCGCAGGGAAAAGAACCCATGGCAACAAGAGAGTTGTCCCTGGCACAATTCTGTAAGGAAAAGTTACTCTGATAAGGAAACAAATACTAGTTGCAGACCAAAAAAGAAAATAATAATAATAATAATTTTTTAATTTATTCATTTATACCACTTTAAGTCACGGAGATTTCTCTGCGTGAAATTCGGGCTGCTCTCCCCGGGGAGAGCACATCGCCACAAGAACAGCGCCACCCATTTAAAAAACAAAAATTTTCCTGTCTGCGACAGTTTGTTTCCCTATCAGAGTGGGTTTTTTTCTACATAATTTTGCCAGGGACAACTCTCTTGTTGCCGTGGGTTCTTTTACGTGCGCTAAATAATTATGTGCAACACACGGGACCTCGGTTTATCGTCTCATCCGAAAGACTAGCGCCCAGACCACCACTCATGATCTAATGGATGGGGGAAAAGTTTCGGGTCTAAACGGGATACGAACCACCGCACACTTCCGACCCGGACTTTTCGCTTTCTAGACAGGCGCGTTACCTCTAGACCACCGATCCATTGAACTTATATAGTGCTATATCTTGCAAAGACAAATCAAAGCGCATGCATTCAACCTAATCTTATACAGTCATGCAATCAATGATAAATAATCAATAGTTTAAACAAACAGATATTTACAAACATGGTGCGCTGCAGACAAAATCTATGAAATAAACTTTCAATAGTCAAATGTTTTTCAAAAGCACACACACACTCATACAGGTCGCATACTTTAGCAGGGTGATAGGACATGGGTTAGTGAAGGTGGGATAGCTCTGATATGAAACAGGAGGGGGGAAATCTTAGGTTTGAAATAAATATATCTTGAGGCTGGATTTAAAAGTGTCATAACTAGGTTTCTGGCGAAGAGAGAGAGGGAGCTCATTCCAGGTCGATGGACCCGAAATAGAGAAAGAGCGGCGGCCAACAGTGGATTGGTTGAATCTAGGTATTCGTAGGCACAAGGTATCTGCAGCAGAGCGGAGGGAACGTGAAAGAGTGTACAGGTTAAGACATTCACAGAGGTAGGAGGGTGCAGTTTTGTGGAGACATTTGTAACAGAGGGTACTGATCTTACAATTTACTCTCTGTGGCACAGGCAGCCAGTGGAGAGATCGCAAGAGAGGGGTAATGTGCTCAGATTTTTTCTTTCTGAGAACTAGTCGAGCTGCAGAGTTTTGTATACGTTGAAGGGAGTGGATATATGATGCTGGCAGACCAGGCAAAAGAGAATTGCAATAGTCCAGACGTGAAAGAAAGAGAAGTGACAAGTTTGGCTCTTGCATCGGTGGACAGGTACTTTCGAATTGCACTAATACGCCGTAATTGATAGTAGCACGACTGACAGGTCTGGGTGATGAATTTTTGCATAGAGTGTGTTGTTGATAACAACACCTAGATACTTCACAGCAGTGGATAGAGGGACTGATGTATTGCCAAGTTCTATCGAACCTGTTGTAATAGAAGAGAGTTTGTGTTTGGTCCCTACGAGCATGGCTTCGGTTTTATCTGCATTTAACTGTAATTTGTTCTGTGTCATCCAGTTTTGAATATCTTTAAAGCAGCGGGCGATATGTGTCAGGAGAGAAGGCAGATTTTCAGGAGTGACACTGCTTTGAATCTGAGAGTCATCTGCGTAAAAATGATGGTTGATTTGATGACGGTTTATTATATATGACAGTGAGGCAGTGTAAAGAGTGAAAAGAACAGGTCCTAGAACTGATCCATGTGGGACTCTGCATTCCAGTTTGGCAGTTATTGACTGAATCTTGTTTACTGCAACTGTCTGGAATCGGTCATTAAAGTATGAATTAAACCACGTGAGGGCTGTGCCAGTAATACCGAACGTTTTTTGAAGATGGGAGAGAAGAATTGAGTGGTCTATAATATCGAAGGTTGCTGATAAGTTGAGTAGAGTGAGAAGGGAGATTTTCCCTTAGTCAGAAGCGAGTAGAAGCGTGTTTAAAGTGTGTACTAGGGTGGTTTCAGTGCTGTGGTTGACGCGATAGGCAGACTGAAACTCAGGAAGAAGATTGTTGGAGAGAAGGTGGTTGTTGAGCTGTTTGAGAACTACTTTTTCAAGGACTTTAGAAATAAAAGGTAGATTGGAAACGGGTCTATAATTCTTCAGAATGTTAGGGTCAAGGTCATGCTTTTTGAGTAGAGGTGTGACTATAGCAGTTTTGAGAGTTGATGGAACATTTCCTGAAACAAGAGATTAGTTTACTATTTTCGTGATAGCGGGTATAAGTTGTGGTAGGCACTGTGTGAAAAGAGAAGCAGGTATGGGATCAAGATCACATGATTTTATAGTCATTTCTTTCAGAATTGTCATGATTTCTTTCTCACTTGTCGGATGAAAGAAATGGAGAGGAGTGCCAGAGAATTGGGGATCAGGAAGTGCAGGCTGGAAAGGAGTCTGATCCAGCTTGGAGCGAATGTTGCGGACTTTTTCAGAAAAGAATGCAGAAAATATAGAAGGAAATTCAGAGTGTTTGTGGATGGAAGGCAGAGGGCCTGTCTTCACAGATCCAAGAAGAGTAGATGTGAGGGAAAAGAGAGATTTCATTGACCTGGCATCAAGAATTTGAGAAGAGTAATACTTTGTTTTTTCTGAAAGAATTAAAGATTTGACTTTGTTTACTCCTTTTCGAAAGAGCTGCTTATTAATTTCCGTTTTTGTTTTTGCTCTAGTTGCCTGCGTTTGCGCTTTGCGACCAGGATATCATGGGTGTACCATGGCGCACATGGCCTATCAGGAAGGAGACGGTCAGTGGGAGGTGCATGCTCATCAAGCAGTTGGCTGAGAACATCATTGTAGTGTTTAGAGGGGTTATTGTTGTCAGAGGTTTGTGATAAGCGTTCAGCATCTTGTAAAGAGAAATTTTGAATATCTATGGCCTTGAGGTTGCGACGGGTGACATACTTTTTCTTTCTGATAGGCTTTGCAATGTTTAGAGAGAAAAGAACATCGGAATGATCAGAAAGTAGTTCATCGGTGATAGATACAGATGTGATCAGATCTTGGGAAACATCGGTAATTAGCCAGTCTAAAATATGTCCTGATATGTGCGTTGCTTCGTTTACCAGCTGAGAAAGAGATTGGTTTGACAAAGAAAGAGAAAGACGTTTGACATCAGAAGAAGACTGGTTATCAAAATGGAAGTTAAAAGTCACCGAGAATGATGAGCTTTCTGGGAGAGAGGCTGTAGTGATCCAGGAGTGACTGAAACTCTTGATGAAAATGGAAGATGTCAGATTATTCTTACGCTGGGAGGTGGACGATAAAGACAGCAGAAAGTAATAGAGTGGCCAGGTGTGTTGAAGTTGAGTTCACAGACTTCGAAAGATTCAGGTGAGAAAGGAAGGGAGTGACAGAAAAAGCAGGTTCAAGTGTATCTTTATAAACGATGACAATGCCACCTCCACGGGGGGGTTGGGGAAGAGAAAGAGTTTTAGAATGAGGTGGTGTCAGTTATTTTGTTTTCGGTTCATGACTGTGTGGTTTTAACCAGGTTTCTGTAAGAAATGATAGATCAATGTTCTTTTCAGAGATGAAATCAGAAATGAGATCAGCTTTACCTTCTGGGCAGAACAAGCACATGTGAAGGATGTTAGAAGGAGGCAGAGAGGTTGATGATAACTGTGATGAATTAGGATAGCTGTCAGTGGAAGAGGATGAAGGCGATAGTAAAGATGTGTACAGTGGGAGAGCAGACACAAGTTTGGTTTGAGAGTCAGGTGTAGAAGCTGATGAAAGAACTGGGGAAGTTTGGGGGTTTGCAGTTTCATGCACACCATGATACACATTATCAGAACACATTTTGTCAAAGTCATAAACACAGGAAGAAGCAGGTGGATCAGAGGGAAGCGAAGCAGTGTTGTCCTTGGTTACGGTGGTAGCGGCAGTGACGTCAGAAATGAGGATGGAGACGGATATAGGCGATGATGTCTGCCGGCACGGGTACCTCGTCTAGTTTTGCATCGGTTGATTCCTAAGGTTGAAATGTGCTGTTTAAGTATGTATGGAATGTTGTAAAAACCCATGTGAGAGCAAAGCTCTCATGTCTTCGGCAGTTAGTGTCATATCGGTAGAAGGAGGAACACTTGGTAGTTGTGTTGGGGGAGATCTGAGTTCGTGTTTCACTGCAATTTTTCACAGGGCAGCAGCGTTACAGTAAAAATGGGTCACAAGGACCAGCAATGTCAGTTGAAACAAATCATACAGTCATTTGAAACTTCAAAAATTTATCAGAAAATGAAAATTATTAATTAAAGTAATTCGAAAAGTAAATAATATTAAAGAAAACCAATCTGACCAGTCAATCCACGGTGGAATCACAAACACGTAGATATAACATTTGTTTTGCTGAATGAAAAAAAAGCACAAAAATAACACTCAAACACAGAGAGACACACCCTGCTGCCATCCAGCGCAAAGGCCAGTCCATCATCAATCAGTAATGTGTGGCGCTGTTCTTGTGGCGGTCCCGCTCTCCCCGGGGAGAGCAGCCCAAAATTTCACACAGAAATCTGCTGTGATTTAACAGTGGTAAGAATAAATGAATAAATAAATAAATAAATAAATAAATAAATAACAAAGAGGAGTGGGGTGATTTGTTTTTATACTATTGCCCTTCAAATGTGATAGTCTGTCTTAAAGGGAAATGCTAAAGGATGGAAAAAAACACACAACCACGTAATACTAGTTTGGTGACAGGCGGAAAAAGGGGGAGGGGAGGATACTTCTTCTTTTTCGATTGATCTTGCCAAGAAAATCAAAAGTATATATACATATATATATATATAAATATATATATATATTGTTATATATATAATCATATATTTGAAAGTCAAAAGTATGCATATACAAAAACCTCAAGATAATCAAAAGTATACATATACAAAAACCTCAAGAAAATCAAAAGTATGCATTTGCAAAAACCTTAAGAAAATTATAAATATGCAAATACAAAAAAAACAAAAAAATCCAAAAGTATACATATACAAAAACCACAAGAAAATCACAAGTATACCACAAAAAATTCAAAAGTAGGCATATACAAAAACCACAAGAAAATCAAAAGTATGTTATTTTTTAAAGAAAATAGAAAATCGAAAGTATACATATACAAAGACACTAGAAAATAAAAGTATGCATAGACAAAAACTACAAGAAAATAAAAAATATGCTATACAAAAATAATTGAAAATCAAAAGTATGCATATACAAAAACACTAGAAAATCAAAAGTATGCATTTTCAAAACACACACACACACGCACTAGAAAATCATAAGTATGTGTATACAAAAGCACTAGAAAATCAAAAGTATGCATTTTCAAAAAAACACACTAGAAAATCAAAAGTATGCATTAAAAATACACTAGAAAATCAAAGTATGCATTAAAAAACTACTAGAAAATCAAAAGTATGCATTTTCCACAAAAAACTACTAGAAAATCAAAAGTATGTGTATACAAAACCCTAAACTAACCCCCCTCGCCCCGTGAAATCATGATGTAGGATTTCTGAAAAAAAAAGCTTTGTACATGCAGACTACATTTTTTGTTCTTTACAATTTCTTTCAATTTCTGACGTAGCAGCAAACTGAGTTGGAACATAGTTACGTCTGAAAAAAACAACAACCTTAAATGGGGTGTTTTGTTTCGCGATCAATTTTTAAAAAAAGCACCAAACAAATCAATCTGCAGGCCACAATAAGAAAAAAAAAGGCAAAAACAAAGAGAAAGTGCAACAAGAACCCCCCCCCCCCCCCCCCCCGAGATAAAGGCTTTGGAAAACGCACGATTAAAAAAGACAAAGGAAAGAAAAGAACAGAATAATCGCAATAGTGTTACAGGTTGCTATAGGATTATAGATAAGCACTGGTGTGTTTTTCTCTATCAAATTCTTCATTGAGAGAGACAATAACAATGACAATGACCAATTCTTTTATTTCGAGGATAATGAATAAGCACCCATGCGCTTTTTTGCATCCAGTCCCCATCCTTAGGGATATGTTAGGGAAACAAATACAGCTGCAGAAAAAAAAAAAGTGAAAGGGTGGCGCAGCGCTAAGTGGCGACGCGTTCTCCCGCTCTCCCCGGGGAGAGCAGCCCGAATTTCACGGAGAGAAATCTGCCGTGACTTAAAGTGGTATGAAATAACATCTGAGCGCTTTGATTTGTTGCTTTACAAGATTCAGCGCTATATAAATTCCATACATTATTATTATTATTATGTTATAATATGATAATAAAATAAAATGAACCCAATACCAGTACACTCACACAGTAAAAAGAAAGAAAATACCCACACACAAGAAACAACAACAAAAAACACCGAAAAAGAGATTTTTAAAAAGCAACAACAAATAATAAAATAAAGCAAAAAACAAAAAACAAAAACAAAAAAACATCCACCCAAAAAGGAAAGAAATCAAGAGCGAAATAAAAGCAGCAACAACAAGGGGAGAGGGGACAACCAAATAACCCCTCCCCCCCCCCCCCTACACACACACACACTGTAGAAAGTGAGATGAAGGCCATGCAGCACGCTTGGGGATCAGTGACTAGGTGAGCCCAGGAAAGGCAGCAGTGGAAGCGCTTTGTTGCTGCCCTACACACCACTGGGTGTAATGGTTGATGATGATGATCACACACACACACACACACACACACACACACACACACACACACACACCACACAAACGACCTCCATAATGCAAAGGAGAACAAACCATGTAAATAGTATCACTTTGGCTAACGGAAAGAAACGTCAACGAATTCATTGTACTTTTTTTTTTAGAGGAAAAGCAACAGCAATAGTAAACTACACAAGACAAATATTATATAAGTAGGCTTAGGAGATTACGCAAAAGCAATTTACACACACACACACACACACACACACACACACACACACACACACACACACACACACACACACACACACACACACAGTTACATAACTTGAGATATTACATAACTTTAGATACAACCTTTTAAAACGATATGGACATATCTGTAATCAGCTTAACGAATTTGTTCTAGGGAAAGATATGAAGTCTACCTTACATTTAATAATTTTAGGATGCACCTATACATTGAAATTGTTTTGTTTAAAATCGATTTGAAGTATACTCAATCGGTGTTATTGCATTCTGAACATTGACTCCATTTAATTGTGTTTTTAATGGAAATCTACAATGTATAACTATTGTATTATTAAATTCATTATTGATCTTTAGAGACAATAGCTTTACTTTGCGAAGAAAATTCATTTTAGTGTTTATTATCGAACAAAAACCTGAAAAATCTATCGTAAAACCATTGTCCCAATGTCTAAATAATTAATGCAAAGCATAAGAAGATTCATCCTCTGCTTTTACGGCATCCATCATGTTTATAATTTCCTTATAGATTCCTATATACTATGTTAATTAAAGAAAACTATGCAACTGCATTTCAGTTCAAAAGTATGCCAGAAATCTGCTGTTTTGAAATATTGGTCACATATGATGATATATTTTGTTAAGTCAGCTGTAGAGATAGAAAGTGTATGAGAAAACTTTCAAATAATTATTCCTATGAATACTTTCAAAATACTGTTTTCTTGCTTGTAACCCTCCACCCTAAAAAAAACCAACTGTGTACAACACACACAAGTCAAGATGCATGGACAGATTCTATCTGCAGACATGTTTTTTTCTCCTTGAAACTTAAAGGTAATTTTCAATTTACCGATTTGTGCGTTTTCGTATCACGTTAGAAAATAGTTACCCTATATTTATTCCTCCGTGGCAATACTGGAGGGGGGTGGGGGTGCTGTCAGTATAAATAGCATCTCCACATTCAGTGCTAGAATTTTCCCCTTTCTCATCACTCTCTCTGTTTCTGCCTTGTTCCTTTTCTTCCTGTCACCTCATTTTTATCTCTTTCTTTGCCTTCTTGGTCCATTCTCCTGCATTTCTTTCTCCTAAGAGAGAACAATTCTCTCTCATGCCAATGTCGAATGAGCTGGGCCTGACCTGTCAGGTGCTTAACGGCAGCGTGACGCATTTTCGCTCATATTATAGACAGCAATAGTTGCTGTCTGAGCGTTCGACGACGAAGCAGATGTTACCTATAAGGATACCGTTTTCCCAAGACAACCGGTCTTTAGAATACTGTGCTTGAAGCACAGATTTGGAAAAGGAAAGGTCTTTTTCGAATGATATAGGAATCGGGCAGTATTACTTGTTTTGGTATTTTTCATAATTATTATTTGCTTATTTTATCGATATTTATCTTGTGATATCAAAACTCGTGCTGTATTTAAAAGTTGTTTAATCTTTGACAAAACTTGCCAATTGCAATATAAAAAAAAACAAGTTCATAATTGTAGTAAGCCTTCAATTTTCGAGATATTTTATGAATTTATCTTTCATCAGATTGACAGTTGGAGTCTGATTCGATTTGCAATACAGGCTAATTACAATAAAAACAAAGTGTTCATTAGTGTAGTAGATTTTCATATTGTGCGACATTTTACGGGTGTCTTTTAGAGCAAACGAATTATGACTAGCTAGTTCAACTTGTTTTACATGTTCTAACAAAGAAGCTTACACTCAAAGAACATGTTAAAGATTAGCATATTTTCTTTTAGAAAAAAAGAAAGTGAGTGTTTGTTATCGATTTAATGAGTTCGTCAATTATCTATCTGTTTTAGAACTGTAAGTCTCATATAAACGTCTTATTTATTTAAATCTCCTGTGTTTATGTGGATGAGTTATGACACCAACTCCTAGACCAAGTATTCTGTAGATTAGTCTTTTGGGGGCTTTATTTTATAAGTATATTGATAGATGCTCAATATTTCAGCCTTTCAAGGATGTACATTACATGTTGTCATTGACTATACTGCATCCTCATTCTCATCATCGTTATTGTCGTCACCACAACCACCACCTCCATTACCACCACCACCACCACCACCACCAACACCACCATCATTATCATCATCGTCATGATCATCATCACCATCACGACTACTAGCATCACTGCTACCATCATCATCATCATCATCGTCGTCGTCGTCGTCGTCATCATCATCATCATCACTGCAATCATCGATGTTGTGGTGGTGATGATAACGGGATATTACTATGCGTTCATTTTCTTACTGTATACACTGATGTAGATACTTTTGTCAATTTTCTTGCGTCAGACACATTTTGTTTCCTCTAAATCTACAGCTGTAAATCATTATTCTTACAGCAGAATAATCATACTCATATATTCTTGCACATACATTTAGGTTGTATAGTGTAATAGAGATGTATATTGTACTGTGAAAATGTTCTAGGTGTGATTTGAGTAGCCTCCTCCTCCTTCTCCTCCTCCACCTCATCCTCTTACTTCTTCAAATTCTTATTCTTCAAATTCTTATTCTTCTTCGCAATTCTACTTCGCAATTCTTCTTTTTCGCAATTCTTCTTCTTCGCAATTCTTCTTCTTCGCAATTCTTCTTCGCAATTCTTCTTCTTCGCAATTCTTCTTTCTTCTTTCTTTCTTTTTTTCTTTCTTTCTTTCATTCTGTCTGTCTGTCTTTCTTCTTCTTCTTCTTCAAATTCTTCTTCTTTTTCTTCTTTCTTTCTTTCTTTCCTTCTTTCTTTCTGTCTTTATTCTTCTTCTTCTTTCTGTCTGTCTGTCTTTCTTTCCTTTTCAAATTCTTCTTCTTCTTCTATTTATCGTCTTCGTTTTCCTCAACTTTTAATCTCTGCCTTCATTATCTTAGTTTATCTCATGATGATTTTGATGATGATAACAACGATGAATTTCAATACTGTTAACAATATCTCAATTATTATCCTAAAAGCAAATAAAAAATCTTACCTTTTTCCAACTTTCAAAACAGTCAACAAATCACTCAAAAAATGTCTGAAACTTTAAGTGGAAGAAAAAAATTCTTCACTTTAAAAAAAAAAACCAACCTAAAATCTTTGATCCAGAACAGTCAATAAAACCAATTCTTCAAAACTTAAGAAGATGTATTCAAGAGTGCATTAAAAACCCACTGACACTCCAAACCTATGATGAAGACTATAACATCTCACAACACAGGTCTCAGAATACACATACATAAAAAAACACCTGTACAAGACTTTCCAGATTTTTTCCTTGCCCTTATATGGTCACAGACATAGTCGGCTCACGCATTTGGAATTTCGTATAACCAACTCTCTATCTCCTGCTTCTCCCATCCTCCTAGGTTTCATCTTCTTCATGTGCTAATAAGCATCCCCGTGCTCCTTTCTTTATAGACAGTGCTAATGACATTATAATTGCCTTCCTCTGTGCCTCGTTCAGTTCAGGTCTTCTACTGCTACCAGGCTCGCAGACTTGACTTTAGGTAGGAGACTCGGGCGCGAGAGAGTGGGGTAGGGTGGGTGGGGGTAGGGTGGGGTGGGGCGGGGTAGGCTGTGAGAGGGGCGGAGCGAGTGGGCGAGATAGGCATGTACATATATACATAATTATGTATGCCCACCCATTCTTTCGCCTTCTCGCTTGCTCGCTCGTTCGCACGCACGCACACACGGAGCTATAAAAAAAACAACAACACACAACTGGTATTCATGCATGTTCAAAGACACGTATGCAAGTGTGCAAACATGTAAACAAACACTAACGCAAGATGCACGCTGGCACACACACTCGCGCGCATACGCTTGCCCAGAGAGAGAGGGGGCGAGAGAGAGAGAGAGGGGGGGGGGGGTTTTGTTGATGTTGTTGACATGGAAAGAGAGAAAAGCATACTTATGATCATATAAACAAACATGAAAAAAATAAACCACACGCACGCCTACACAAATCCCCCCCCCCCCCCACCTTGACTCCCACAGCCCCCAAACCCACACATACACCCACCCCTTGTGCTTACCATCTCTCTCTCTCTCTCTCACTCACACACACACACACACACACACACACACACACACACACACGAGAGAGAGAAGGAGAGAGAGAGAGAGAGAGAGAGAGAGAGAGAGAGAGAGAGAGAGAGAGAGAGAGAAGAGAGAGAGAGAGAGAGAGAGAGAGAAGAGAGGAGAGAGGCGAGAGCGCGAGACAGAGTGACAGAGACAGATACACAGAGACACAGAAAGTCAGAGAGAGACAGAGAGACAGCGAGACAGAGACACACAGAGAGAAGAAGAAGAAGAAGAAGAAGAAGAAGAAGAAGAAGAAGAACAACAAGAAGAAGAATCAGACAGGCAAACATACATAATTATGCAGACGAGTAGGCAGGCAGCCAGCCAGACAGACAGATGGAGACTCGGTGGAACATCCAGACACAAAGTAATCACAGATCTCATGAAAGCTACTGAACTGACCTCCCTCCCCCTCCCTTCCCTCCTCTCCCTCCTTCCTTTCCTCCCTCTCCCCCTTCCTTCCTCTGGCCTCATGCTAACCCCCTCCCTCCCTCCCTTCTGTCACGTTTCTCTTCTCTCTCTCTCTCTCTCTCTCTCTCTCTCTCTCTCTCTCTCTCTCTCTCTCTCTCTCTCTCTCTCTCTCTCTCTCTTTCTTTCTCTGTTCCCTTTGTGTGTGTCTGTCTCAATGTATTTTCCGTCTATCTATGTTTCGGAATTATCTCTTGTCTTCCATTTTGTTTTGTCTGTCTGTCTGTTTCTGTTTGTCTCTCTGTGTATCTTTGTCTCTTTCTCTCTTTCTATCTCTCTGTGTCTCTCTCTGTCTGTCTGCCTGTCTGTCTGTCTGTCTGCCTGTCTGTAGCTTACAATTTCAGAGTTCAGACTTCAGAGGTCTCATATGAGTTTTTTCTCTTATGACTTAAGTTTTGTCTTTCTCTTTCTCTCTGTCTGTCTCTCTCGGTCTCTGTCTCTCTCTTTCCCCTCCCCCCCGCCCCATCTCCATCTTTCTATCTCCCCTCTCTCTCCCTCTCTTTTTCTCCCCCCTCTCTCCCTCTCCTCTCTTTCTCCCCTTCTCTCTCCCTCTCTCTCTCTCCCCTCTCTTTTCCCTCTCTCTCTCCCCCCCTCTCCCCTCTCTCTTCCTCTCCCTCCCTCTTCTCTCCCCTTTTTCCCTCTTCCTCCCTCCCTCCCCCTTCCTCTCTGTCCCTTTCTCTCTCTCCTTCGCTACCACTCCTATGTTTTCCCTGGAGAATGTAATGGTTATTCAATGGGAAAGGTATCTTGGGCTGCAGCATACAAATGACGCTTAAGCAGGAGAGGGATCAGGGTGGGATTGCTCTGTCCGGCCCCCGTCCTTACTGGAGGGGGCTCAGAGGGCGGACGACACCGGCAAATCTTGGGGGGGTCAAAAAGCTTCGACTGTGATGACAGCGTTTCGGCGCTTTTTGTAGCCCTAGTGGGTAAAGCGTTCCTGTCAGACGTTGAAAAGGTTGCCGGTTCGGATCCAAATTGTTAAATATATGAAAAGTGCCGGTGAGAACAAAATGGACAAAACTGCATACACACAGGGACTGGATGAGAGGAAAAAAGGCACAGGAGTGCTTATTCCATTATCCTCGAAATAAAAGAATAATATATTTGTTTAAAATTGTTAGTTTTGCATTGTTCAGGTTAAAGGCTAGGCAAGGGGTGGAAGATGGATAGGTGGTCTAGAGGTAACGCGCCTGCCTAGAAAGCGATGCGTCCGGGTCGGAAGTGTGCGGTGGTTTGATCCCTGTTTGGACCTAAATCTTCCCCCCCCCCCTCCCCCATCCATTAGACTATGAGTAGTGGACTGGGTGCGAGGTCTTTCGGATGAGGCGAAAAACCGAGATCCCGTTTAGCTCACGTAAAAGAACCCACGCGAACAAGAGAGATGGCAAAATTGTGTAGAAAAAAGCCACTCTGATAGGGAAGCAAATACAGTTGCAGACAAGAAAAAAATATATAATAATGGGTGGCGCTGTTCTTGTGGCGACGTGCTCTTCCCCCGGGGAGAGAAGCCCGAATTTCACGCAGAGAAATCGGCCGTGATTAAAGTGATATGAAAACGAAAATGAAAAGTGAAAATGAAAGGGAAAAAAACAACAAAAATAATAATGGATGACGATTCTCTTGTAGCGACGCGCTCTCCCCAGGGAGAGCAACCCGAATTTCACGCCAAAAAATTCTGCCGTGACTTAAAGTGGTACACACACCACACACAAATAGATGTAGGAAAAATAATGGGGTTTTATTGCTGTAAGTTCCGTGTTGCTATAAGCAGATAGGAAGATATGCCTGTGTTAGTTTAAAAAAACAACAACTTGGGTTACGAAATATGCCTGTGAAAACTGAATTTCTGTATCTGTTACCAGTGGAGATTTTTAACCTCATAATGGGCAAAAACGGTCTCATACGCAAAATCTCAACATGGGTGACCCTCAGATTTCTATCTGAGGAACGAAAAAATTTGGTCCTGGCAGCCATACTGAGCTGTCATGGGGTACACACCTGTAATGAAAAATCGCACTTTTCCTTCTGTTTTTCTATATGACTCATAATTATACATACTGCACGTACTAAGGCATCAACAGAAATAAAAACCACTTTTTGTGAAAGACTAGCCTCTGACTCAAAACTCAGATGCACAAATTTGGTAGCTTTGACTTAACTTTATTTCAGCAAACACTGTACCCCCTCAGTTCATTGTCTGCATGCGCGGGGTCAACACTGTAGGAGTTCAAGCAATCCTTATTTGGTGATTATTTCCAACTTTCTCGTGACTACCCGGTATTGCTCTATGTCCTCAACCCCCAAAAACAAGTACACAGTGCATTTTTTCATACTTTAAAAAAAAAAGTAGAAACCACCAAAACTTTTCCGACTCGCACCCTATAGAAGATACTACATGACCCGCAAGCTTATACAGGTGTGTAACTTGAATGTAGGCAGTGGCATCTAGAAATAAACAATGTGTATGCTTTTAGTTTTTTACAAGTCATGGCCTTTTAAATGGTGGTGTCGCAGAAAACTAAAACGATTATGTTGTTTATCACTGATAACTCCCCATGTTTTTAAGTTGATGCTGACTATGTGTGAACCTCTATAACCACATGAGTCGCATTGCACCTGACCCCCACCCCCCTACATCTCTCTCTCTCTCTCTCTGTCTGTCTCTCTCTCTTTCTCTCTGTCTCTGTCTCTCTCTCTCTCTCTCTCCTCGCTCTTCCTCTGTATCTGCCTCTGTCTCCGACTCCGTATCTTTCTCTCTCTCACACACACACACACTTCCATGCATACACGAATACATACACATTCGGAAACACACGTGTGGTCACACGAACACGCACACACACCAGTCTTAGGCAATGGTATTAACCCAAAGGAAGTCATGTTATTATTTATATTTATATTCCTAATGTAAGATTGTTCTCTTGCTGATGATGATATAATTTGTTGTTGTTACTTCAGTGTCACAGATGCTTAAACGATGATAAGAATGAAACGCATTTCAAGATGTAGAGATATCAAAACAGAAAGGAATTATGATTTATTAAAATAATATACACATATCTTGTCTACCACATTGTAAAGATCTCTGTGTTCACAATGATAATTAACAAATTAGTATTAAAAAAATGAGAGTATTATCGTGGAATATTAGAAGTATCTATGGAAAAGTGGATGGAATTAATATAAACAAACTAAATGACGTACACATAAAAGACATGTTGACATTATACAATGTAATATTTTTACAAGAAACACATTTAGATAAAAAAGCTGTAGAAGATGTAACTCTACCAGGCTATATGTCTGTACACTACTGCAGACCAAAGAGAAATAGATCTGTCCGTGCTTCAGGAGGTATTTCAGTTTTCGTTAAAGAAGGTTATCGGAAAAACATAAAGTTTTTACCGCAAAAATAGTTCAGATATTGTATGGATACAAATGATGCAACAAAACTCATTAAGATTATCAAACAAGAATATTTTCATAGGATGTGCATATATTCCACCCGAATTTTCTTCTTTTGGAAAAGTTCATACACAGAAAATATGGGAGAATTTAAGTTTGTCTGAAAAGAGGTCAGATAATACTGTGCGGAGATCTGAATGCGCGATCAGGAAGACTGACTGACTTTATAGAAATAGATCCAGAACCAAGCTATTACAGTTTACCTGAAGAAAACGAATATGACCAATGTTATCAAAGGTGCTCAATGGATAGAATTATACAAAAACATGGCAGACTATTAGCTAATATTTGTACAGACAATCAATTGTACATATTGAATGGTCGAACATTGGGAGATTTACAGGGTAGACTTACATGCTTTCAACCTCAAGGTTGTAGTGTTGTGGATTGTTTCATTTGTTCAAAGTCATTTATGAAAAAGGTGAAGCATTTGAAAGTTAGAGATTTAATGGAATACTCTGATCATTGTCCACTTGATTTAAATATAGATATACCAGATAATAAGACAAAACATGTTTGCAAAAGTGTATCAAAATAGTAAAAGACACACAGGCAGAGTATATTACTAAAGATTTACCATAACAAATACGTTTTGTATGGGATAAAAATCCCAAAGAACAATTTCAAAAGGCACTTCTGCTACCATCAATACAATCACACGTAACACAAATAAAAACTGAAACAAATACAGTATTAAAACAATTAAAACAAAGTACAAAACAACCTGATCCAACAAACGCAGTAAATGAATATTCCAAGCAGCTATCTGATATCTTTATCAAAGTGGCAGAATTAAGCTTAAAGACCAGAAAGTCAAAACCTGTAAAAAGAATAAAACACAATAAAAAATGGTTTGATTCAGAATGTAACAGTACGAGAAAAGAATCAAAGTCTCTACTAAATGCAATAAACAAAACTCCATATAAACCTGAGCTTCGACAAAAACACTTTACGAAAAGAAAACAATACAATACTTTGATAAAGAAGAAAAAGAAAATATTGAAAAATAGACTGGTAGCACAGCTACATGGTATAATTGAAGAGGATCCAAGTATATTGTGGAAAACTTTACAAAAATTAAAAGAAAGCAAAGATGATGGATTAAAACATCATAATCATAATTATATTAGCAGCAGTAAGTGGGCTGAACACTTAAAAACTCTTATTGGAAAAGAACCGCAAATAGATCCAGACCGCAAAAAACAAATACAAAACATGTTCAATCAATTAAATGTAACTAATAACCCAATCCTGGATAAGAAAATTACGACAGAGGAAATTACAAAAACAATCAAAAGACTAAAAAATAACAAATCACCAGGAAAAGATGGAATTACAAACGAAATTATCAAATCAGTTTCATCTAATCTTATAGAGACAATGCGAGATATTTTCAATTTAGTTTTAGAAACAGGTATATATCCCTATGAATGGAAAGTTGGAGTCAATGTCCCAATCTATAAAAGCGGATGAATATACAACCTAGAAAACTACAGAGGAATAACGTTGACAAACACTATTGGGAAACTTTTTTGTCAAATACGGAATCAAAGAATTTCTGAATATTTAGAAAATAACAACTGTATTGCCAGAGAACAAGCTGGATTCAGAAAAGCATGCAGAACAACGGACCATATCTCTCTACTTAAAAACTTAATAGATAATATACTGAAAGTAAAATCTAAAAGACTTTATTGCTGCTTTGTAGATTTTCAGAAAGCGTTTGATAATGTGTGGCACGAGGGTCTTCTTATAAAATGAAACGAAACAGAGATAACAGGCAAAACTTTTAATGTCATTAAAACATGTATTCCAATGCAACAATATTTACAAAAATACGAGGCAAACACACAGATAAAATCATAGTTAAAAAAGGAGTACATCAGGGAAATACATTAAGTTCTACTTTGTTTAATGTATATATTAATGATATAGTACAATATATTGATGAGAAAGATTCACCAAATATAAGCCCAAGAGACAAAATTCCTTGTTTACTCTATGCTGACGACCTAGCATTATTATTAACAACCAAAGTTGGTCTTCAAACTAAACTAAAACAACTACAGGAATACTGTTCCAATTGGGGTTTAAAGATAAACAAAACAAAAACAAAGATAACAGTCTTTACGAGATCACCTCCTAAAATTCCAATTCATTTTAAATGTGGAGAGCATGTATTTGAAACAGTAGAAACTTATAAATATCTAGGTGTCGTTTTTCATCAAAACGGGAAGTTTGAAACAATACAAGAATATTTAGTAAAACAAGGCCACAAAGCAATGTACGCCTTTAAAAGAGCAATTCATGGACAAAATTAAAAAATTACTATAATAATGCATCTATTCGACGCACTGATAACTCTCATCTTAACCTATGGAGCAGAAGTTTGGTTTCCTTTTTGTTTTAATGGGGAGACAGAAATTCATACTGTTCAAGACATGCTTATCAATTCAATTTTTGCATGAGAATTTTCATGTAAAATTTTGTAAACAAATGCAAGGAGTTCATGAAAAAGCATTAATACTACCCACTTTGGGTGAATTAGGAAGATTTCCACTGACCTTTAAAATCATATGCCAGATAATATCGTTTTGGATTCATTTGACAGAATCAAAACCAAACTCTTATATTAGAATAGTATACGATTATTTTTATCAGACGGATACATCCGATAAATGGATCAACACAGTAAAAAATATTCTTTACATAATTGGATTCAAACATGTCTGGACGAACCAAAGTACTCTTGATGTTCATCGGTTGAGTTATGCTGTTCAAAGAAAGCTTGAGGACATGTATAACACATTTTGGATCTACCAGAAGAGTTTGCAAAACTAAAGTTTTATGATTTTGCTACCAAAGAATACAGACTGGAACCATACTTAACAAACTATGAAAACAAAACTCATAAGAAGACGTATTGTAAATTTCGCACAAGCTGTCACAATTTAATGATAGAGAAACGGAGGCACCAAAATCTATCTAGAGAGGACAGAAAATGTAGATATTGTAACAAGATAGAAGATGAATTTCATTTAATGGATGAGTGTATCTCATATGATGAACTCAGAAACAATTTGTTATTAAAAATTACAACCAAAGACAAAAAACGTAACATTTGTATAGATAAATTAAGTGACATAATTACAGTGGATATCTATCAAGCAGATATAATCAAATATGTGTATGAATGTTTTAAGAAAAGAGAAGATGAGAAGTAAAATGCAACATGCTTTAGTGTACATCAGTTTGAGCCAAAGAGATGATTATAACTGATGTTTGCTTGTTTTGTCGTTGTGTCAAACAAGTCTACTTGACTTAAATGGCAATAAAATATTCTCTCTCTCTCTCTTCCTCTGTCTCGCTTCTCCCCCTCTCTTCTCTCTCGCCTTCCCTCCCTCCTTCCCTCTAACTCTACCCCCTTCTCTCTCTGTTCATCTGTCTGTCTGTCTGTCTGTCTCTTATTTTCTCATTCTCATTAATTTGTCCATATATCATTGTGTAACAAAAATGTTACCACAGTAACACCTCTTTTAATAACAAAAATGGAAACAGCCAAACGTAAACAAGAAAGACAGAACGACAGACAGACAGAGAGGCAGACAAACAAACAGACAGACATGCATAAAAAAGAAAGAAACGAAAGAAGGAAAGAAAGACAGACAGACAGACAGACAGACAGAAAGACAGACAAACAGAAAGAAAGAATGTCAGTCTGACAGTCAAAAAGAAAGAAATAAAGAAATAACAGAAAGAAAGAAAGAAGAAGAGGAAGAAGATCAACAAAAGCAACAAGAACAACAACAACAAAACAACAACAACAGTTATCACGACAATGACGTCAACAAAGCTAACAACAACGACATCAGCAGCCATAACAACAACAACAGCAACAGCAAAAACAACAACAACAACAATGATGACGACGACGACGTCAATGACAAAGCTACTAAAAACTATTTTCAATGGCAGAAATCCACACAGACATCACAACTTTGCAAATTTGCCCAAGTAACTGTTTTAACATATGTTCATGTATCCAGTAGTTTAAGACAAAGACAGACACCCTTCCTGTAACCATTAGTTCTAAGTCGAATACAGACACACTCCCTGTAACCAGTAGTTCTAAGACGAAAACAGGCACATTATATATGTAACCAATAGCTCTAAGACCAAGACAGACACACTCCCTATAACCAATAGTTCTAAGACAAAGACAGGCACACTATATCTGTAACCAACTGTACAAAGACGAAAACAGTACATGCACACCATCTATCTCTGTAACCAACAGTTCTAAGACAAAGACAGACACACAGGCACACTATATATGTAACCAATAGTTCTAAGATTAAGACACAAGACAGACACACAACCTTTGTAACCAACAGTTCTAAGACGAAGACGGGCACACTCCCTGTAACCAATAGTTCTAAGACGAAGACAGAATACCATCTCTATAAGCAATAATTCTCAGCCAAAGACAGACACATTTTCTCTGTAACCAATAATTCTAAGACAAAGACATTACTTGTACACCATCTATCTCTGTAGCCAACAGTGCTGCCAACAGTTCTAAGACGAAGACAGACACAGTCTCTGTAACCAATAGTTCTAAGACGATGACAAACACAGTCTCTGTAACCAGTAGTTCTAAGACAAAGACATGCACACTATATATGTAATCAATTGTACTAAGACGAAAACAGTACATGCACGCCATCTATCTCTGTAACCAACAGTTCTAAGACAAAGATATGCACGCTATTTCTGTAACCAGTAGTTCTAAGACAAAGACATGCACGCTATTTCTGTAACCAACAGTTCTAAGACAAAGACAAGCACACTATATCTGTAACCAACAGTTCTAAGACAAAGACAAGAACACTATGTCTGTAACCAATAGTTCTAAGACAAAGACAAGCACACTATTTCTGTAACCAGTAGTTCTAAGACAAAGACATGCACACTATATCTGTAACCAGTAGTTCTAAGACAAAGACATGCACGCTATCTCTGTAACCATTAGTTCTAAGACAAAGACATGCTCGCTATTTCTGTAACCAATAGTTCTAAGACAAAGACAAGCACACTATTTCTGTAACCAGTAGTTCTAAGACAAAGACATGCACGCTATCTCTGTAACCAATAGTTCTAAGACAAAGACAGGCACACTATTTCTGTAACCAGTAGTTCTAAGACAAAGACAGAAACACTATATCTGTGACCATTAGTTCTAAGACAAAGACATGCACACTATATCTGTAACCAGTAGTTCTAAGACAAAGACATGCACACTCTATCTGTAACCAGTAGTTCTAAGACAAAGACATGCACGCTATCTCTGTAACCATTAGTTCTAAGACAAAGACATGCACGCTATCTCTGTAACCATTAGTTCTAAGACAAAGACATGCACGCTATCTCTGTAACCATTAGTTCTAAGACAAAGACATGCACGCTATCTCTGTAACCAACAGTTCTAAGACAAAGACAGGCACACTATATCTGTAACCATTAGTTCTAAGACAAAGACAGACACACTATATCTGTAACCAATTGTTCTAAGACGAAAACAGTACATGCACACCATCTATCTCAATAACCAAACGTTCTAAGACGAAGATAGACACAGGTTTTGTAACGAATAATTCCGCTAAAAAGACAGTACAGGCACACTATATCTGTAACCAATAGTTCTAAGACAAAGACGGACACACAATATTTGTAACCAATTGTTCTAAGTCGAAGACAGACAGTCTCTGTAACCAATGGCTCTAAGACAGGAAGACCATTTATGTAACCAATAGTTCTAAAATGAAGACAGACACACACTCTATATACAAACACCGTCCGGTCAATTTCAAAGGATACACAAGATTATCCAGCCATCATGGTGTATCTCTGGTCCCTGGATGTTTCAGAAGAAAAACGTAAATCACTTCATCACACACGAAGTAGCCAAATACATACAGACAGAAAACTCTCTATGTTTTTGGGGGTTGAAAACTTTTTGCAAGACAAACCTTGGCCAGTTCTCATTGCAAAGGGATTGCTAAAAAAATCTTCCTGGTCTTAAAAGGAGATGGAATGTTAAAGCACGGGTTTTTGGGTTTTTTTGGTAGGGGCATTGCTTCACTAGACTTCCTGACTGATCGCCATTGAGTGTAAGTCATAATGTGTGTGTGTGTGTGTGTGTTGTGTGTGTGAAGTCAAGTCAGGTCAGGTCAAGTCAAGTCATTTTTTTAAATTTCCAGATGATACATTGAATAAGCAATGCATTTGCTTTTTTTTATTCATCAAGCCATCCATCTAGGAACAAAACCAATTTGATCAATAATGTCTAACTGCATTATTACCATAACCAATAACAATAAAACGGACTCCAAAAGAAAAAATAGAGAAAAGTACACATACAACCAAAAAACAACAACAAACCAACAACAAAAACAAAACAATAACAAAACAGTGTGTTTGTGTGTGTGTGTGTTTGTGCGTGTGTGTTTGTATGTATATGTGTGTGTATGTGTGAGTGTGTGTGTATGTGTGTGTGTTTGTTTGTGAGTGTGTGTGTTTGTGTGTGTGTGAGTGTGTTTCCCCTCCACTTTTCAAATATCCCAATATGTTTTAGTATGTAGGGGGCGGGGGGGGGGGGGGGGGGAGGGGGTGCTTGTTTTGTGTGTGCGCGTGTGTGCGTGCGTGTGTGTGCGTGTGTCTGTGAATGTGTGTGTGTTCAAAGTATAGACAGAATGTAGACTGCCTGTTTTGGCTATGTCCTCAAGCTTTGAGTATATGGGGGTGGAGGGGGCGGGAGGGGAGGGGGTTTGTAAAGTTGGTGATGGCTACGAAAAGAGGAAAGGAAGGGGGTTGCTATTGTCCATGTGCTTTTGTTGATAAGGTATTGGCTATTACAAATATTAGGTCTTTTGATAGCCATATCAGGAATAGTAATGATCTTATATGGATGACAATGGTTGCAAAAAGACAGACAAACATACCGCTAAAACTGAACCTAAATCTAAAAAGAAAATATCAGACTCAAACGAAAACAAAAATTGAAACAAACACCGAAACTGAAAAAAAACACCAACCATTAAACCTGAAACTTATGTAAACTAAAAAACAACAACAAAACTGATATAACCCCGCTAAAAAAAATTAACAAAAACTGAAATCAAATCCATAACTCTCCCCTTCTCCCCCTCGCACACACACACAACTCACTCCTCACACCACACAACACACTCACACCTAAAACAAAAATAATTCTCCATTAGTCAAAACACTGGCATCCATTCCATCGACATCACTTGATTTTAAAGATAGGACAGCGATGTTTGAAAGCGAGATCCCCATTTAGTTCAACATCACTCTCTGTAAGACTTGTACTCGCCAAAGCATTTGAGAGAGATGAGAGAGAGAGGGAAAACTAAATAAACGTTACGATGCAGACTTGCGAAGGGATTAAAGGACTCGGACCTTGATGTGTACAGTTAAGAGCTGGGGGGTTGGAAGATGAGAACGTTTTCCAGTGAGTTTACTGGTTTTGGACTGGAGTTTAAAGGTGAGATTACAAAGAGAGAGATTGAGGAAAGAGAGTGAGAGAGGTGAAAGAGATTAGGGAGGGTGAGAGCGTGGAGAGGAGAGCGAGAGGAGAGTGAGAGAGAGAAGAGAGAGAGAGTGGAGAGAGAGGAGACAGAGAGAGAGAAGAGAGAGAGAGTTGGAGAGAGAACTGAGAGAGAGAGAGGGAGAGGGAGTAAGATAGGCAGACGGAAAGGCAGACAGAGAGACAGACAGACAGATAATGTATGGAATTTATATAGCGCGGAATCTTGTAAAGCAACAAATCAAAGCGCTCAGATGACTTTTTTTACATCCAGTCCCCGTGTGTATGCGGTTTTGTAAATTTTGTCATCTGTTCCCACCGGCACACAATGGCCTACTTTTTCGAAAAGCGGAACAGGATTTAACGTGTGCGCAAGATGTTCTGCATGCGCTCGCAAAAGGGGCCCAGTTTTTAGTCCACCCAAGGACTTTAGATAGAGACACAGAGAACAAGACAACAAGAAACCACGAGAGACAAACGACAGACAGACAGATGACAGAAGACAACAGACGAGAAAAAAAATTTGCGAAGAATTGCGAAAAATTTTGCGAAGAAGAAGAAGAAGAAGAAAAATTTACAAAGACATTGCAGAGAAGACGAATTGAAAAAAAAAAGAATTCGAAGAAAAAGAATTGCGAAAAAAAGAATGCGAAGAAGAGAAAGGAAAATTGCAAGAAAAGAATTGCAAGATGAAAAATTTGCGTAAAGAAAATTGCGAAGAAGAATTGCGAAGAAGAAGAAGAAAAAAAGAAGAAGAAGAAGGAAGAAAAAAAAAGAAAAAGAAGAAAAAAAAAGAAGAACAACAACAAAACAACAACAACAATTGCGAAAAGAATTCAAAGAAAAGAAAAGAGAAGAATTGCAAGAAGAAAAAAGAATTGGAAGAAGAAAAAAAGAAGAAGCAAAAAAGAAGAAAAAAAGAAGAAGAAGAAGAAGAAGAAGAAGAAGAAAAGAAAAGAAAAGAAGAAGAAAAAAGAAGAAAAGAATTTCGAAGAGAAAAAGAAAATTTTGCGAAAAGAAAAGAATTCGAAAAAAAAAGAAGTTGCGAAAAAAAATTTTCAAGAAGAAGAAAAGAAGAAGAAAAGAAGAAGAAAAGAAAAAAGAAAAAAAAAAAAAAAAGAAAAGAAAATTGTGAAGAAAAGAATTTGCAAAAAGAATTGCGAAGAAGAAGAAAAGAATTGCGAAAAGAATTGCAAAAGAGAAAAGAAAAGAAGAAGAAGAAGAAGAAGAAGAAGAAGAAGAAAAGAAAGATAGCGAAAAGAAAATGCGAAAAGAAGAATTGCAAAGAAGGAAAAGAATTGCGAAGAAGAAAAGAAAAAAAAGAAAAGAAAAAGAAGAAGAAAAGAAAAAAAGAAAAAAGAGAAGAAGAATTGCGAAAAAATTGGAAGAAGAAAAATTTGCGTTTGCAAAGAAGAATTCGAAGAAAGAAGAAAAAAAAAAAAAGAAGAAAAAGAAGAAGAAGAAAAGAAAAGAAAAAAAGAAAAAGAAGAAAAGAAGAAAAAAAGAAAAGAAGAAGAAGAAGAAGCAAACAAAAAAATCGAAAAAAAACCCTTTTTCTTTTTTCTTTTTTGACGGGGAAAAACAAGACAGTAAATTTATACATACAACGTAACAAAAAAAAAAGCAAACACCCCAAAAGAAGAATAAATGACTAAAAAAAAAGCAATTTTGTTAATCACCTCGGGAATTCAAAAAAATTATCAAAAAAAAAGGAAAAAGAAACAAAGAGAAGAAAGTTTGAAGAAAAAAAATTGTGGGCTGATTTAAATAAGGGGAAGATTTTTACGAAAAAATTGCAAAAAAGAACGAAAAGAAAGAATTAAGAGGAGAGAGAAGGAGGTGAGGAAGAGAGAGCACAGAAGATCTATCTGCGTTGTCTGCCCGTCTTCATCTGTCTGTCTCTCTCTTTTTTAATTATTTATCATTCATCATTTTCCCCATCTATCAAATTTATCTATCTATCTATCCACCACTATCTTCTTTATCCTCTTTTAAATTATAGGGCTATCTATCTCTACCCCTTTTTTATCTTTATCCATCCATCATATATCACTTATCCATCTCTCTTTCTTATCATGTCCTATCTATCTATATTCATTATTTTTCCATCCATCTATCATTTATTTATTCTCTACTATCCATCCACCACCCTTCCATCTATCATAATATACACTACTATCTCTTATCTACCCCCCATCCTTCCATCATTATTACCCCCATCTTTCCATCTATCTATCTATCATCTATCTATCTATCATCCACCACCCATCATCCATCCATCCACCACCCATCACTCTCTCTCTCTTCTCCCCCTCTCTCTCTCTCTCTCCTCCTCTCTCTCCTTCTCTCTCTCCCCTCTCCTCTTCCTTCTCTCCCCTTTTGAAGGACATTGTTACTGCACCACGGGATCAAACGGGGGAATTATGAGCCCTCTTTTTTTTCTTTTTCTTAATTTAGCTAGCCATAAAGTATTAATAGGGAAACGGTGCACTTCCCCCCCAAGTTTCACAGAATTGTTTATTCTCTGTTTGCTGATGTTTTATCATGCTATCTAAACTGTTGTGGGCTTACAACGCCTAATATTTAAAGCAGTGCGCAACAGCACTTGACTTAGGTAAACTCAATCGAGAAATATTGTTTGTATTCAAAAAGGGAAATTTACCTCAGAAAAATGGCTGTACAATGGAAATTCATCCTGGATTAATGAAAAAAATATCTGGGGAACTTTTTTTTCTACAATTTAGTTTCACAAACGCATGTAAAGATCTGGCAAGTCGGGGAAAAAAGAAGCTTGTTAATTGTTTGAAAAAAATCATATTGAATAAAAAGCTTTTGAATTTTAATTTCAATTTTGATCACAAATAAAAACCCCCTGGGTATATGGCACAAAATTTTGGGGGACTAAAAGCAGCTGAACACATTGTAAATCAGTAAACCCTTTATTTTAAAGAAATTTTTAGGCTTAATAGACGTACACCAATGTTTTTGTTTATAGTAAACAATAAATACCTCTCTATTTAATGTTTTGGTAAGATGCATGAGATTTGGAAAAAAATTTCTGCATATGGGATCAGGTTACCTTTTAATCTTAAAAGGCTTTATATCTAAGTAAAGGGGGAAAAGCACCGGGGTTACAAATACTTCCTGTTTATGTGAATTGGCTTGGGTTTGTTTGGCTCAATCAAGGCGTGGGAAATTGTAGAAGTTTATAAAGGTTTTCAGGAAAAGACGTTGCTGGTGGAGCTGGGTTGTCAAAAACAAAATATGAAAGATTTCAAATTACAAAAATTTAATCAAAATTATAATAAAATAATATATGGTTTTTATATTAGGCGAATCTTGAAAAAAAAAACCCAAAAACAAATCAAACGCTTGCACTAAATCTTTTACAGGCAGAAACTCTCCTAAAAATAATGAAAAAAGATTTCAAAATCATGCGCGCGCACAAACAAGCACGCAGCAGCACACACAGCATGCAACCCCAAAAACACAACACACACACACCACACACACACACACACACACACAACCCCCAAACACACCACAAAATGGGAACAACACTTAGAAGGGTGAAAGATCTGTTGAAAATTAGGGACAGATATGGGGGGAAAGCTCAGGTGGGAAAAAAATGTGTTTTGGCGGTTTTAAAGGACAAGGAAGGTTTTTGCGAAGTAAAAGGGGGAGGTCATCCGGGGGATGGCCCAAAACAAAAAGGGAGCAACCCCCAACATGGTTTTTTTTGAATCGGGGTGACGAAAGCAAAAAGTATCTGGGGCTGAACGAAGGAACGGAGGAGTGTACGATAAAAGTTACAGAGAAAAAGGGGTGAAACTTTTTGGAGAATTTAAAACAGGGGGTTTTGTTTTTAAAAACTCCCAAGTTTTGTGAGACAGGCAGCATGAAAAATCGCAGAAGAGGAGTGATTTCAGAAATTTTTCTTTCTTAGGACCAGCGACCCCAATTTTGTATGCTTGGAAAAAGGTGGATAATGATCTGGTAGGCCAGCCAAAAAAAAATTACGTAGTCTAAACGTGAAAAAAGAGATGTACAACTTGGAATTGCTCAGGGGACAAACTTGCAAAATCGCGCTTTGCCCGTAATTTGATAGTAGCAAGACGGGCAGGTCTGGGGAAATTTTTTCATAGAGAGGGTGTTTTCAAGAATACTTCTAAATATTTCACAGGTTGGACAAAGGAACTGAGTATTGCCGAATTCATTTAAGTTTTTTTCGAAGGGAAAGTTTAAAGTTGGGGCCCTATGAATGGCTTCGGTTTTATCGGGATTAATTGAACTTGTTTTGATCACCATTTTTTAATGGAAGGGATTTGGGCTATTTGTCGAGGGAAGCAGTTTTAACATATCCGCACTGAAGCGATTATCTCGGCATAAAAATGATGACAATAGGGGTTGTGTATTATATGTAGAGTGGAGCAGGTAGAGAGTAAAAAAAAGGGCCCAGGACTGATCCCGCGGGATCCCCAATTTCCCTTTTGCAGGGTTTTTATTGAATTTTTTTGTTCACACAGAAAAAATTATCGAAGCTTGATATGGGCATACATTTTAAAAGATTTTTATTTAGACTTGGTGTATCAGACATAAAAGTTAAATTTAATGTATAAACATATGATGATGACCCAGGGTCTATCCCATTTTGTAAGCCGTGGGAAGGGGAAGTTCATTTTGTGCTTGCTGTCCAGTATTTAAAAAGTAAGACAGAATTACATTCCAGTAAAATATAGTAAAGGCCTAATTTATTTGAGCTACCATGCATTTGTCCCCTGAATTGTCCACCTTCTTATATTTGTGTAAAACCTTTTGAAAAAAATATCTTGGGTTTTACTCATATTTTTTTAAATGATTTTTTTTATTTTGGTAGTTGTGGATACATTAACACTTTGGGTTTTTTGTTTCTTATTTTCTCATAAAATACTGCAGTTTGGCAACCCCCCCCTTTATTTAGGGCCCAAGGCCTTTTTTTTGAAAAATCTTCATTCGGTTCTCTCTTCTTTATCCCTTCTTCCCCTCTTTTTCTTTAACTTGATGACATTTTTGCACACACAAAATCCAAATAGAGAATTTTACCACCCTTTTGGGTTTTCTTTTTTCATTCTTTCATCCACCTCTCCCCCTCTCCTTCTCTTCCCTCCTCCTCTCTTCTCCTCCTCTCTCCTTTTCTTCTCCTTCCTTCCTGTTGTGTGTGTGTGTGTGGTGTGTGTGTGGTGTGTGTGTCCGTTGTCTGTGGTCTTTGTGTGTGGTGTTGTGGGTGTTGTTTTTTGTGTTTTCGGGGGTGCGTGTGGTGCGTGCGTGCGTGTGTGTGTGGTGGTTGTTGTTTTTGTTGTTTTGACTTCAATTTTAAGTCGTTATTCAGTGTATTAGACAGGGGGGGAAAAAATGGGGGGGGATGTCATTACAACAAAAAAAACTAGATAAATATAAAAAAATTAAAAATTTAAACCCCCCCCAAACACCAACCCCGCTTTTTTCCCCAAAAAATCACATAATAAACTTGGCAATAAACAGGAATTATAAAAAAAAAAAAAACAAATCTTAACGTTAATAACTGTAAAAAATGCCTAAGGCGCGATAAAAGGGCCTTTCCAATTTTAAAAGCCAGTTTTAAATTATTGAAAAATCGGGAAAGGAATTTTCCCGAAAAATGGGGGATAAAGGTTTTACACTCGGCAGTCAAAAAGTATAGAGTATTGGTGGATATTCTCACCACATAACATTTTCCATTTTTGCTGAATTTGGGTTCAAAGCATTTATTTTTTTTCTATAATATAAAGCAGTAAATTTTTTTCTTCTTGACGTAAAAAATTTTTACAAAAACCTTGAAAGTTTTTACGACGTTTAAAAAATCTGTGTTTAAAAGCAGTTCTAGTTAAAAATTTTATCATTTTGCTATTGTTTCGGGACCTTTTTCCATGATTTTTGTTTAGTAAGCTGTACCGGTCAGGTCAGAGACTCCCCCTGCTACTGGAAACATGAACCCAGTACCACCTCCACATTGGGGGGGTAAAAACCCAAACCCAAAAAACCGACCTGGGGAGGGATGGGGTCCGCCAGGTTTGATTTTCCCAAAAACACCAATGACAAAGACAGCCAAACTCCCTACCCGGGTCGGTCTCGCCCCGGGGTTTCAAGGACCGCGCCTTCTGTTCTCATAGCAGAGTCGAAAATATGCTACGGATGTAAACGCAGCAAAAATTCGTGCCAGAAACAACACCACATTGGGACTTTTGGAATGTACGGACACTAAACCAGGGAAAGTGGGGAAAAACTGAAACCCCTGAAGTCCAAATCAATGGCACAACCTTGGGCTCTGCGAAGTCAGTGGAAAAACATGGGAGAAACAACGACCCAGGAAAACCACAAATTTTACACAGTGGAAAACAGGGTAAAATGAACACGGCGTGGGGTTTCTCGTTCACAAAAACACCGTGAACACCCTTGAGCTGCAGCCTGTGTCCGCAACTTATTACCACCCCTGAGGCAACCCCCTTTAACATAACATAGTAAGGGAAACGCCCCTACATCAAAATACACAATGAACCGAAAGAATTTTAGACCCCGCACGATTTCTGAAACAAAAACCCCCGAAAGACATCCTCGTTTTGCAAGGCACTGGGAAAGCCAAGGGAGGGGAAGATGCATGGAAAACTGGAGGGCGTTTGTGGGGCCCCAATTAAAACCAATCAAAAAAAGAGGCTTGAGACCCTGGGGTTTGCCAGCAACAACCCCCTCCACTTTTGAATACACTTTGGGCCCCCACAAAAATCGAAAAAGGAATGACATAGCCCAAATGGAAAACCCAACCCAAAAAGATTACCAGTAAAAGACGGTTTCAGTCTAGCGTTTTAAAATCGCAAGCACGAAAATTTTCCCGGGGCAACATAGGATGATCATGATCTTTTATGATGACTTTCGATCTCAAAAAAAAAGCCACAACGGGAAAAACATGGGGTCAAATTTGACCTCGAAACGAAGGACCAAGGTTTAGAAATTTTTCAAGCAAGATAGGGGAAATTTCAAACACTGTGAAGACTCAGACATAGATACACTAAAGAAAAGTTTCAAAACAGCGGGGTGAAAAAAGCAAACGAGCTTCTGGGGAAACGCCGCCAGAAAAAAAAACCCTGGGGACACCTAACATCCAAAACATCGACAAGCGTAAGAGTGAAAAAAAAAAAATGAAACAAAAGAAAGACAGAACATTACATCAACAAAAAGAATCCGGAAGTCCTGAGGAGGCAAAAGAGAAATTTGGGTCGGGAACATTTCCAAGACTTTTTAAAAGAACATCAGAAAAACAAAAGCAAAAAGCATATCACTGGTGAAAGACCTGACAGCACGAAACAAGAAAAGGTTTTAAAAATCCCAAAACAAAAAGGAAATTTTCCACAACGACCCAGGTATTCTGAACAGATGGCAGAATACTGCTCCGACCTTTTTAACATGAACCGAGGAATCCAGAAGTCCTTTTTTTCCCGAAAAGCAAAGACACAGACAGTCACCCTATCCCCCGAGAAGAAGGGAAACAGCAGTCAAAATCGCTAAAAAGGGGGAATTCAGCGGGGGTTACAAATTCCAGCTTTTTTGGGCCCCAAGCTGGGGGGGAAAACCCCGATCAGCCCCCCTTCTAAAAATTTTCAACAAGATCTGGCAGAAAAGGAAAAAATGGCCAAAAAACCCAGGGCCCAAACCCATTAAACTTTCACCCCCCCAAAAAAGGGGAAATCTACAACAATGCCATATTTACCGCACAATCAGCCTCAAAAGTCACCCAAGCAAGGTAAAGTTTTCAGTTTAATATTGAATAGATAAAAGCCAAAACGAGACCTTTCATTGCTGGGGAAAAAGGGCAGGTTTCAGAGCGGGGCGCAGCACAACCAAACAATATTCAACCTCAGATCTATTTTAGCGGTACCTTAAAAACATAAAACAAGACCTTTACCCCCCGTTTTTTATCGTTTTTAAAAAAGGTTTTTGGGCCCGGGGGGTTGGCACCCTTTTTGTGGGAAACCAGGGAAATTTGTACAGCATCAATGCAAACCTGTCAGATTCATCAAACAGCTTCGCGGGGGCCCACCAGTGAAAGTTTACACAACAAAAAACTTTTGGGGGAATGGTTTGGGAACAACAGTTGGGAGAAAAGGCGGGGGTTCTACTCTCACCCACTTTTTTCAACATCTTTTGAGAAAAACATGGTGATGCCAGGAAAAACCTTTAAAGGGGTCAGTCAGCTTTTGGGTGGCGGGAACGTTTCACAAACCTCCGCTTCGCAGATGAAAAGGGAGGGAATAGCGGATCAGAAAAAGACTTCCCCCAGCCTAACAGAACATTTTAATAAGGCCCCCAAAACAAAAGGGCAGGGGAAATCTTTGCAGAGAAACCAAACGGGAAGACTAAAAAACACCAACGCATTAGCACGATTTAAGGGTTAATGCCCAGAAGTGGAAAAACAGTTAAAAACTTCAAGAAACCGGGACCAAATTGTACCCGGGACCAGGACCCAAAAGCCAGAATATATGCAGGACTGCACAGACAATAACAGCTTTGTAAAAACTAAACACCATCTGGAGAGACAAGAATATCTCACTTATCTCCAAGATCAGACTAATGCGCTCCCTTGTCATATCCATATTTCTGTATGCCTGTGAATCATGGACCCTGACTGCAGATTTGGAGGAGAAGAGTACAGGCAGTGGAGATGAGATTGCTTTCGGAGACTCCTTGGCATCTCCTACAAAGACCACATAAGCAACGAAAGCGTGCATAACAGAATCCAGCAACCATTGGACCCTTGATAACCTTCTAACGATCGTGAAAAAGCGTAAACTTAAGTGGTATGGGCATGTCACAAGATCCCAAGGAATTACAAAGACAGTTTTGCAAGGCACTGTCCAAGGAGGAAGAAGAAGAGGCAGACCAAGGAAGAGCTGGGAGGATAACATCAGTGAATGGACAGGCCTAGAACTCAACAAAACCCTGAGAAAGGCAGAACAGAGAGAGGAATGGAGGGAACTGGTTGCTGAGTCTTTGAGGGTGCCCCCACGGTCGTCAGACTACGGGACAGATAGATAGATAGATAGAAGCTGTACCCCTCTTGTAAAGATAGAGGCACATACAATTCTATTGCATCCCGTTCATATTTTGTACCTTTTTTGGCAGCTCTATCCGCCCACTCATTTGGAAAGAATCCAGTGTGTGAAGGCACCCAACAAAAATTAACACTTATGCCCTTTAAGGTTAAGAGATGGATGATATGCTTAATTTCTAATATAATTTTCGAAGTTTTCTTATAACATTGAGATTTTAAAGCATACAATACCGACTTAGAATCAAAGCAAAGAAGATTTGAAATTATACAATGGCAAATCAAGAATATAAGTAAGACCCATTAATATTGTATTAGTTCTGCTGTAAATATCGAGTGATGTTTACCAACATAGTATGCTTTTTTTCAATTTTCAACACTGGTATAACAAAAGCAGAACCTGTTTCTTGATTATCTAGACGTGATCCGTCTGTATAAATTTGTAAATGGTCAAAATATTTATGATGAATGAGGGATCGGACATCAGAAATTATTATATTCAAATTGTCATTCTTGTTTACATTAGACACCTCTATGTCAAAGTGTGCTTTATTCATCTCCCATAATGGGCAAGGTAAGATTGCTTCTCGTCTGTCCATGCTGAGTTGATTGACTTCAGATTTTTGTACCAATCAGAACTTTATGTACTTATGGCATTTAGAGGAAATATATTTCGATCTTTTAGGAAAATCCAATTCTGATTGTACTTCTATTTTTTCTGAAATAAATTTTCAGTCGTTTTGTTTCTAAGCACATATTTGCACATGCCAGTTGACGGTAATTATCAAAAAGGAAAACATGCCGACATCGTTATATGTTCCCAGGGCTGAGGCGTGATAAGGCACACCAAGACCAGCCTGTATGCTTTGCAGTCTGTACTTTGTAACTTTTAATAATACTTTTGGCATTGAAAAATACCTCTTGGCCATACGATAATTTTGAACGAATAAGAGAAGTAGCTAAATATTTCAGATTTAATGTGTCTTGGCCCCCGAACTGTTTACTTACCCTCTTCAAAAAGTTTAAGCCTTTTTTTGCTTTAGTTAAATTGTGTTCAATATGTGCATTCCAAGTTAGCTTAGAAGTGAGAATAACACCCAAGAACTTTACGGTATCTTATACTTAATCACGTCAGTTCCAATTCTAGATGCTGGTAGCTCCTCTGGATTACTGCTATTGTTAAAAAGCACAGTGTACGTTTTTTCTGTGGATAAAGTAAATTCATTTTCGAGCATATAGTTATCGATGTTGTTAAGTTGGTTTTGGTATACCTTTTTTAAAGTATTTAACGCTCTTTTTGGTGTGTTTCGTTTCATTTGAAAGATTTCATCCACATGCATATATCATCTGCATATTGCACTAAGACGACTTCCTTTGACAATTTCACAGGAGATCATGCAGCAAAACATTAAAAAGAGAGGCGATATTACAGAACCTTGAGGTAGTCCATTATGAAGAGATCTAAAACTTGATTATGATTTAGCTACTCTAACCTGTATACTTCTGTTAGTCAAAAAACCCTTTTAAATTTTAGTGATAGAAATACCAGAAAAACCCCGATTCTTAAGTTCATGTAGCAACTTAGCATGCCAAACTTGATCATACGCCTTTTGTTACATCAAAAATGTTGCAAGAACATTTTCTTCTTGCAAAATGAATTTTTTTATGCGTTGTGCTTTAAACCCAAATTTTTCTATGGCAGATCTATCTTTTTGAAAACCCCTTTGTTTTCCAGGGTTTTTTTTTTATCACATAATAAGGGCTTTAAAAAATAATTTTTCCCCCTCAACTTGCAAGTATGGGTCAAAGCAAATTGGGCTGTGTAGATTTTTCCCTTTTTGATTTGGGGCGAAATGGGGCTTTTTTTCCCCAAAAAATTATTTTTTTTAAAAAAAAAATTTTTTTTTTTTTTTTTTTAAAAAAAATTTTTTTTTTTTTGGGAAAAATTTGGTTTTTTTTTTTTTTTTTTAAAAAATTTTTTTTTTTTTTTTTTTTTGGGGGGTTTTTTTTTTTTTTTTTTTTTTTTTTTTTTTTTTTTTTTTTTTTTTTTTTTTTTTTTAAAATTTTTTTTTTTTTTTTTTTTTTTTTTTTTTAAAAAAATTTTTTTTTTTTTTTTTTTTTTAAATTTTTTTTTTTTTTTTTTTTTTTTTTTTTTTTTTTTTTTTTTTTTTTTTTTTTTTTTTTTTTTTTTTTTTTTTTTTTTTTTTTTTTTTTTTTTTTTTTAAATTTTTTTTTTTTATTTTTGGGGAAAAAAAAAAAAAAAAAAATTTTTTTTGGAAAAGTTTTTTTTTAAAAAAAATTTTTTTTTTAAGTTTTTTTTAAAAAAATTTTTTTCCCCCTTTTTTTTTTTTTTGGGAAAACCCCCCCCTTTTTTGGGGGGGGAAAAAAAAAAACCAAACAGAACCAAAATTAAAAAAAAAATTTTAAAAATTTTAGGTTTTTTTTAAAAAAAAATTTTTTTTTATTTAAAAAATTTAATTTTGTTAGAAAAAACCCAAAAAAAAAAAAAAAATTTTAAAATTGTTGGGCCCCTTTTTAAAAAAAAAGGGGGGCCAAAAAAAAAAATTTTTTTTAAAAAATTTTTATATGCGTTGATAGTTTAAAAACCAAATTTTTTGGCAGATCTATCTTTTTTGGGAAAAACCCCCTTGATTGACCAGGGGTTAATTTTTTTTTTTTATCACATAAGTACATAGGGGCCCTTTTTAAAAATTTAAATCTTTCCCCTCAACTTGCAAATATTTGAGGGCAAAGCAAATTTGGGCTGAGCAGATTTTTTTCCCTTTTTATGAAATTGGGAAAGAAAAATGGATGTTTCCAAATTACCCGGCATAACACCTTCAATCCAACCCCCTTTTTTGAACATTTTATGAAGGGAGAAAAATGAAGTTTTCTTAAAATGTTTTAACAGTCTTAGGGAAACTGGGATCTAATCCAACAGATTTGGGGGGGGGGGGGGGGGGGGGGGGGGGGTTGTTAGAGAAGACAATAAAGCAACTCTAACTTCATCCCAGGGAAAAGGGTCGGGATAAACTTTTTCCCTTTTTCCCCCTTTGTTCTATAAACCCCCCACACTAAGTGACAAAACCCCTTTCAAGACACATTGATTTTGAAAACATGTCTACAAATGCCTCTGCCTTTTCTAAATTTGATGGAAATTCTTTGTTCTCCAGTCTCACTGGACAAGTTGGTAAACTAACACCTCTTTTCATTTCATGAAATTTTTCCCAAACCTTTTTAAGGTCCTTATGATTTGAAATTTCGGTAGTACAAAAAGAAGTCCAAAACTGTCTCTTAGCCTGAGCTACAACAAGGTTACAATGAATTTTAGCTTGTTTCTGTTTTACATTATTTTCTGATGTTTTATCTTTTAAATGAATTTTATACATTAAGCGTTTATTTTTAACTGCTTCCTCACAAGCTGGTGTCCACCATATATTTCCCTGATGTTTATATGTTTTTAACGTATTAATTTTGGGGATAGATAAAGTGGCAGCATGAAGGATGGTCTCAGTAAAAGTGGAATAGAAGTGGTCAATGTTGTCAGTGTCAAAGCCGTCAGTGTTGTAAACTGCTAGGATGTCTTCAAATTTCTTACAATCAGCTTTTTTATAGTTAAATTTGGAGATTTTGTCTTCCTTAGTGTCACAGAAAGTTGTTGTTCCACCAAAAGTTGTGATAATAGGCAGGTGATCGCTGCCAAGGGTGTCATTATATGTTGCCCACTCACACTCTGGAGCTAATGCAGAAGACACAAATGACAGATCTAAAGCTGATGCTTTGTGACTAGCAATGTCTGGAATTCTGGTAACACTGCCATCATTTAGCAAGCATAGACATGAATCAACTATATTTTCTACAAATCGATTATGAGATATTTTTCTACATTCTTTATACCTGAAGGGGTCATGTGCATTAACATCTCCTGCTATGAACCACTTTTCATTATCTTTAAGGTTGTGTATCCACTCAGTATTCAGTTCATTTGGTCCCTTAGGCAGATATACAGATACAGTATTTATTATTAGACTTTTTCCAAAACTTACTCGTGCTGCACATTGAATGTATATCTGGGGTCTGGTTAGGCACTGGTGAGGGACACATGCAGTAATCTACCCCTTCCTGAATGTATATGGCTGCACTGATTTTTGTTACAGCATCGATTTGCTGATAGACAGGTGGATAATAATAGCCAGGCAGCTTGGGCAGCTTACTTTTATTTACTTTGAGTGATTGTAACATTACTACTTAATAATGATTTTTAGCAAGATGCTGGGGTTAAAAAGGGCAGATTAGTGGAAATAGATCTAGCATTCCACTGCATGATGGAAAACGTGCTTGTTGTTTGGTAGGCATAATAAAGTACAACGTTAAAAAAAAAACCACTAATAGATTAATAACAAACAAACCCAACCCAGAAAAAGAATTTACCAAACAAACAATAAAAAAACAAAGAAAAAATAATAAACAATGTTAACTGACTAAAGAATTTTAAACTTAAGACAAAAAATCAAGAAGGTTCACACTGGATCAAGTAAAAACAGCTGGTACAGATGTGAACAAAACTGAATAATACCATAGCTAGTGCACTGCAAGTTACTACACATAAATTACCAGTCAGTGTTTCTTAACACATTAAAATGATTAGGTCTAGGCTGTCTCCACCATGGGTACTGGCAGTCCTGGAAAGTGAATGGCCACTGGCTAGATCTGTACACTGGTTGCTGAACGTAGTGGTCGTAGGTAGATCTATAGGAGGGTACCTGGCGCGGATTGTTGTAGAACCAGCGTCTAGGTTTCCTCTTCTGCTTTTCCCAGAGCAACGCATTGTGCACGTGTCGGCCGATGTTTCTGGCCAGGACACGTGACCCCTGAGCATTAGGGTGCAGCTGGTCTCTGAAATTACTATGGTGAGTGTTCAGGTTTTCATGTGAGATGAAAGAGACATTTTTCTGTTCAAACAATTCAGAACATGTTATAGCATTGAACACATCTCTTTTCCTCTGCAGATCAGCATTTTTGGTAGGAGTAATTTTGCTAATTACAGCTTTGGTATCAGGGAAAGAGGTAATAACATTTTTCACTTTCTGAACCATGTTCTTACTGGCTTCCTGTGGGTCTGTGTCTTTCAAAACATTAATTCCACAATGGATAATGACACATTGTCGTTTCTTGACATCACACTTTGCTTTCACAGACTGGTGAATCTCCCCAATTTTCAGTGTTTTCACTTTGACAGCGTCAAAGCCATAGGAGTTACCTAAGGCGTTTGCTGTTAATCCCATGTAGAATGGACTCGTGAAGGTTTACCACGGTAGGGAGACTAGAATTATTTTCCATCAAAGTAGAATTGACTTGACGTCATCATTTTTTTTCATCACTGGGGTCTTCTTTTGACGTAGGTTATCAGGCTTTTTAGCTTTCCTTTCTGATTTCTCAAGGTCTACTGAACTCTTTGGAGTTGTGCCAGTGCTGAGTGAAGAGGGCAGAGGGCTGGGTGAAGAGGGCAGTCGTTTTGCTGCTTGAGCATAGGTGGTGGCTGGCGCCGAGGAACAGTCCGTCTGGGTTCCTCTGGTCACCATGCTGGAGGTTCTGGTCACCGGTGTTTCGGTGTCCATAGAGCTGCTGGTAACCAGAAGGCGTCCCTGGTCCGCCACGGTCCTCTCCAGAGCCGTGATCTTTTCACTCAAAGACAAGATCATCTGTCTGAGTTCAGGAAGGATGGAATGGGAATGGCCTGGAAGATCTGGATCGTTAGGCCTATAGCAGCGTTGCCATTGGTAGAAGTGTTGGGCAGAACAGCTGCTTTTCCGTTTGTGGTTTTGGCCGTAGCATCTCCTGTACTTTCGTGGTCGGCACTTTTTCTTGATGTGTGTACATCAAAGTAACAGGAGGCTGCCCGTTGAGGTCGTGTTTTCGTCATTTTTTATGCAGTAACAAGCCTGTGCACTAGCCTGATTTTAGTGGCTGCTTACTGTCGCCATGTTGTGAACGTCGTTTCCCTTGTTTTGTGTGTGTGTTTGTGGTGTCATCAAGGAGGTTGCATATCGCTGTCATTGTATGCAAAAACAACCTGAAAGACAAGAAGAGAGCATCACTGAGCCTCTGTGTGTGTGTGCATGCGTGCGTACATATTTGTGCGTGCGTGGTGTATGTGTGCGTGGGGTGCGGTGTTCTGTGCGTGTGTGTGTGCGTGGTGCGTGTGTGGGCGCCCCACAGCGGCGAAAAAGGGAAGCAACTGTCTTTTTTAATAAAATTCCCTTTATAAA
>CM054152.1:49994879-50117379 GCA_028751875.1 Rapana venosa
TCTCTCGTGCCACTGTCTCTGCCTGTTGTGTGTTATGACGCTGCTTCCCTTCTGGCAAGCCTGACACGTTCTTCTGGCAACATGTTTTTGTCTTCTTGTTTGATGTACCAGAACACACACTTAGATTCCTCGCCAGTATCTCCATTACAAGAGTATTCCAGAATAGTTTGACTGCCTGAATCTTGAACTACAACCTTTCGAATCTGTGTTTCTTTTGTTATCTCGTAATCGACGCTGCACCCTATCAGAGTCAGCGTCAACAGAAGTCTGTCAGAGTGGACACATACTCTTTCACAATACCGGTATGAAAACCATCAATTGTGCAGTCAACTGTCTGTTTTTCGTCCACATCAGACAACTCAGGATATACACCGATCTTGTTGTCTGCTGCTGGTTCACACGGCATATCAGGTGAATCTAGTGTGGCTCGGACATTTACTGCACTGTTAACACACAGCTCTGTGTACATGTTGGTTTGTTTTGATTCTGCATCCACTCTGTGATCAGACAAAGCTGGCTCTTTCATAATATAATCTTGTCACACTGACGACTTGCATGTCTTTCTTGGTGTTGTCTGGATTTTTGGAGGTCGCGACGGGTTTGTCAAGGCGGCTTCTGCGATAGTACTGAACTCGCGAGTTACGGTTCAGCAGCGGGTCCGCCATTTCTGTTGATTTATCAGCTGGTTTAAGTCGCAAGACCAACGCAATGCTGCCGCTCTGCCCCGCCGAGAGAGAGAGAGAGCGAGAGAGAGAGAGAGAGAGAGAGAGAGAGAGAGAGAGAGAGAGAGTGTAGGTCTATATCTAATGCACACATCTGCACACAGCACACACACACACACACACACGCGCACCCCCCTCCCCCCCCCCCCCCGCCACACACACACACATACCGCCCCCCCCCCCCCCCACACACACATACCGCCCCCCCCCACACACACACACATACATACATACACACACCCACACACCCATCACACCCACACACACCCACCGACACCCCCCAACCCCACACGCAATATCACCCCCCCACCCACATCCACACCCCCATCCCCCACCACCCCCACCACACAGTAACCCACCACACCCTCCTGCCCCTACCTTAAACATGGTCATCATGAACTCTGTACCAGGAGGGGGTCCCATGGGCCGGTGGGAAAAGTTGCCTGGATACTGCAGGGAGCTGAGGTTCATGTCCACGAGGAAGGAGGAAGGGAGGAGGGCAGGGGTGGGGGTGTCGTTCCAGAGGCTGAGGACGTCCATGGAGATGTCCGCCATCTCGCTGAGGTGAGACATCTCTGGTGATGTCTCCTTGGTGATGATGATGGTGATGGTGGTGATACTCTTTTTTGTAGGGGAGGGGGGGGGGGAGGTTTTCGGATGGTGTCACGTTTTGCTGCGCTGCGATTTATTTATTTTTTGTTTATTTTTTTAAATTTATCTTTCTTTTCTTCTTTTATATCGAGGGTAATGGAATAGGCACATGCGTTTTTATACATCGAGTCTCCGGGTGTATACAGTTTTTGGTAGTTTTGTTTTTCTTTTTCACTGGCGCACAATGGTTTACTCTTCCGTAAAGCGGAAAGGGTATTAAAGTGTGTGTGTTGTTGTTGTTGTGGTGTGTGTGTGTGTGTGTGTGTGTGTGTGTGTGTGTGTGTGTGTGTGTGTGTGTGTGTGTGTGGTGTGATGTATGCGTGTGTTGTAGTGTAGTGTAGTTTAGTGTGGTGTGATGTGGTATGGTGTGTTGTGGTGTGGTGTGGTGTGGTGTGTGTGTGTGTGTGTGTGTGTAGTGTGCGTGTGTTTGTGTGTATAGATCTCTCACTTGTAGGACTGTACCGTATCTTAGTTATTCAGGTTTTATGGAGATCTGCTCATCACTTTCTCTGCTTTTATTATATCACTTGTCCGTTGTGTTCTTTAAGTATATGAACAGAATTACTCAATTTGAATAAAAGAACTGTCCTCATCAGAATGTATTGTCTAATGAGTACTGAAAGTGCCCTTCATGGGATGATTTTTCACTTGACTTGATTTGATTTAAACCATTCAAATAAATCTGTATATAATACTCATTCACCAACTATTTTTGGTTAAACTTTCTTTTCACTGTTTATTTACATAAATGCAATGTTGGTAAAACAAGATGAAAAATTCCAGGATTTCAACGTCAAAGAAAAACGTAACACGAGTTTCACAGTATTCTACCTCAAAAAGCAGTCTATTTCCTTTTTGCTGCAGTCTTTGTTTTTCTCTATATGCTCGAGAGACAAGGAAAACTGTCAGAGACAATGTCTGTCTTTGTCCGATGCTCAGGCAGAGAACAGATAGGCTGTAACTCTAGAGTCTTTTTGGCTGTAGGCGGTAGGAAATGAATTGGCCAGCAAATAAAATGGCTCACTGCTTGAAGGGTTGGGAGTCGTCGCCTTGTTCTACGCCTCTTTCCAAGCTGCAACAAGAAAATAGCAGTATTGATCACAAACATTGCCAGTTTATAACAATACAACAGCTAGTATTGATCACAAATATTGCTTGTTGATAATAAAAACAACAGCTAGTATTGATCACAGATATTGCTTGTTGATGATAAAGCAACAGTTAACATTGATTTTTAAAAAAATTGCTTGTTGATTACAATGCAAAGTTATGGGTTTTTTTTTCTAAAAATGTTCGTTGTCACAATGGTACCCGGATTACGGCAATAAAGCATTTGACAATGGTTCCAGTTAAGTTTGCTTAATGTTGGTTGCAATAATGGTAACCTGATTACGATACTACAGTATTTGACGCTAATTGTAGTTAAGCTTGTTAATGAAAAATGTATTGCAGGACTTCGTGTGGCCAGTGGTCATTATATATAAACTTTTTTTTGCTGGTGATGTTGAGCGTGATAATGCTATATAATAATGAGTGATATACACCGACAATAAGAAAAAGTTGACAATTTTATATCGATTACAGATGTTATTCTGATAATTATCTCATTATACATTTCAAATTGTTTCTAATGGAGGTGTTTTATTAATGTAAATGTATTAGTACTGAAAGTAGGTGTAATGCAGTAGTAAGTACTGATAGTAGGTGTAATACAGTCACCACTGTTAATATTAGCGCCAATAATGACACAATAATGAGTGATGCATAATAATCATGCTATTAGTATTTTATGTTTTGATGACTATAAAGATAAGGAATGATACCTTGGGAACGGGATAGCTCAGAGTTAGTAATTGTTTTGCTAGCTGACAACCCAATGCACTGGTCATACCTCAAGTGCACACTCGATAATCATTTCTGTGGGCTTTTTTTTCATCACACCACGAACACATATATCCTCAATCTTCTGATCAGGTATGCATACGAAAAAGCAAGGCACTGGCAGGAATTGGGTAATTTCAAATATCCCAAAGCTTGATGGGCTAAATGCCTCAAAGTTTTAAGCCTGTATAAAAGGGATCCTAGATTGCAGTATTCAATACAGATATAATGCTCAACGAAAAGGTAATATGAAAGCAAAAACAAGCCCAATCCCCTCCACCCCGAGAAAAAAATGCAGCATTAAAATATCGATTACTTTTTTAACCGTTACATATTTCTCTTTTTAATTCTTTTATTTCGAGGATGTGGTTTCTTTTTTTTAAAATAACCAGTCACTGTGTGTATACAGTTTTGTAAATTTTGTCATCCGATCCGACCAGCTGACCTCTTCCAAAAAGCGGAACGGGTTTTAACGTGTGCGCAGGACATTCTGCATGCGTTCGCACACGGGACCGCGGTTTATACACTCATCCGAAGGCCTTTAAGTGAAGTCGGCAAGTCCTTCGAACCCGGGTCAGTAGATCACGAGCGTATCAACTGTAACCACCAGGTTATCCCGTACCCGAACTGGGCTGTGTGAGGTAGTACTAATGTGTCCCCATCTTCAGCAAAAAAGGCAGACACAAAATAAAGGTATTTGTATTGCACTGTAGTCACACAGATTTCTCTTCATTTCTATTTCTTCTTTTCTTTTCTTTTTTTCTTTTTGTCTCGAGGATAGAGAAAAAAACCCATGATTACTATTTAAAATTTTTTTTTTACATCCAATCCCCGTGTGTATGCGGGGACGGGATGGCCTAGTGGTTAGAACACTGTCCTCGCAATCTGACGACCCGGGTTTGATTCCCGTTCAAGGGTATATTTTCCCCTGGAGTGCTGACTCCACTCTCCCCAAAAGTCCTTCGGATGAGACTATAAACTGAGGCCCCGTGTGCAAACGCACGCAGAACATCTTGCGCACACGTTAAATCCTGTTCCGCTTTTCGCAGGGGTAGGCCATTGTGTGCCGGTGGGAACAGATGAACAATTGACAAAACCGCATACACATGGGGAATGGATGTAAAAATAATCACACAATTGCTTATTCTAATTATCTTTGATATAAAAGAATAAAATACAATACATAAATATGTATTTTTGTCAATTTTGTCATCCGATCCAAACGGCACACAATGGCCTACTCTTCCGAAAAGCAGAACGGGATTTAACGTGTGCTCACGATGTTATGGAATTTCTACTGCTCTTCCTGGGGAGAGAGTACGTAGCCTTAGGATCAGCGCGACATAACAACTCCTATGTGAATATGTATTTTTCGCCTATTAAGATGGTAACCTTTACCTAAGATGGTAATGGTGTCCCCTGATTCTACAAGATAACACACAGTTCTTGATTAAACCATTGACGCTGGGGGCAACAGCAAGGTAAGAGGCTGTATGACCAGTGGCTTTCCCACTCATGGAATCCCACTTTACAGCTTAGTCTTTAGTGATCGACTATGACTCTGACTAGGAGGCTTGACTCGCACAGTCCTTATATGCTGCAGCCCTGGGGGCTGGGTGGCCTTTGGAGAACATCACCAACGCTGACTGTCCTTATGCCCACTTGGCTGAGTGAGTGGAGATGTACTGTGGGCAAAGACATCTCCACTATAATCAAATTTCTGCCCAGTTTCCAAAACAGCAGCTGCCTTCTCTGCTGTTTTGGAGGTCATCGTCGGACACGACGGACAAACATACAAGAACGTATAAAGAGATGTACCAGAAACAACTCCTCCTTTTCGTCTCTCCCAAAAGACTAGTACCTAGACCACGACTCAAGGTCTTGTAGAAAAAATTGGGAGTCAAACGGGAATCGAACCTGCACGTTTCATCTTGAAGATGGGTGTTACTTGCACATCACCAACCATATTGATGGATCGGTGGTATGGGCAGAAAGCGAAAAGTCCGGGCCGGAAGTGTGTGGTGGTTCGAACTCTGTTTGGGCCATGAGTGGTGCTATGGGTGTTAGTATTTCGGAGACAATAAACCGATTTTCAATGTGTTACACATAATTATTTACCGCAGGTTAAAAAAAAGCCCCACGGCAACAAGTTGTCCCTAGCAAAGTTATGCAGAATGAAAACCACTCTGATAAGTAAAGGAGCACAGTTGCAGACAGGAAAAAATGGGTGGCGCAGCTCTGTGGCGACGCACTATCCCGGGGGGGTGCTGCCAGTAGATAAATCCTGCCGTGACTTAAAGTGGTATGAAATTAAATATTATATATATATATATATATATATATATATATATATATATATATATATATATATATATATATATATATATATATATATATATACTACTTCATTATTACATCATCTGTGAGCAACTAACAAGGGAGGAGATCAGGAAAGCCATCAAAATGCTGAGAAATGGCAAGGCAGCAGGACCGGACAACATCCCAGCAGAAGCACTCAAGGCAGACCTGGAGACCACGGTAGAGATGCTGTACCCTTTATTTGGGAAGATTTGGGAAGAGGAGGAAGTACTATCTGACTGGAAAGAGGGCTACCTCACCCAAGAAAGGAGACCTCAGCAACTGTGCCAACTATAGAGGGATAACGCTTCTGTCGATGCGAGGAAAAGTCTTTAACAGGATCCTCCACGAGAGAATGAAAAATGTAGTCGACCCTCTCCTCCGAGACCAGCAGGCTTCCGCCTGAACAGATCATGCGTAGATCAGAAGATTGCCACCTTGCGCATCATCGTTGAGAAATCTTTAGAGTGGAGCGCGTCTTTATGCAAACAACTTTGTAGATTATGAGAAAGCATTCGGCAGTGTGAAATTGCTTCGCCACCATGGAGTGCCAACCAAACTGGTCAACTTGATCAAGAACATGGATAACTCACAAACAGTTTGAGGTGAAGACTGGTCATACAAGGCTGTCTCCTGTCACCTTTCCTCTTCCTCCTGGAGATCGATTGGACCATCAACAGCATACAGAAGAAATGGAATCCAGTGGACACTGTGGGACCAGCTGGATGATCTCGACTTTGCAGACGACCTGTCCCTGCTTTCCCACACAAGACTACAGAACTAGCAGCCACCTCATTACAAGTTGGTCTCAAGATCCATGAAGGTAAAACCAAGATTCTCAAGATCAACGCAGCGAGTAAGGACCCAGTCACACTAAATGGGAAGGAGCTGCAATAAGTGGAGACATTCACATACCTGGGTAGCATCATTAACATGCAGGGCAGCACAGAAGCAGACGTCAGAACAAGAATTGGCAAGGCGAGGGCAGCGTACTTGCAGCTGAAGAACATCTGGAGCTCCAAGGTGGTGTCGACCCGCTCAAAGAGCAGGCTGTTCAACTCCAACGTCAAGTCATTCCTACTGTATGGAGCGGAGACATAGAGGACAACAAAGACCACCATCAAGAAAGTGCAGACCTTCATCAACACTGCCTGAGACGAATTCTCCAGATCCACTGGCCCGACACCATCAGCAACGCAGACCTGTGGCAACGTACCAACCAGCTGCCAGCCGAGAATGAAATCCAGCGCAGGAGATGGGGATGGAGAAAGCAAGCCAGCAACATCACAAGGTAGGCACTATCATGGAACCCCCAGGGAAAACGAAAAAGAGGAAGGTCAAGAAACACCTAGCGACCTGACCATGAAGATGGGATATACCTGGAGACAGCTGGAGAGAATAGCCCAGGACAGAGGACTCTGGTGGACTGTTGTCGGCGGCCTATGCTCCAGGGGGAGTAAGTAAGTAATCCCCAGCAAAAAGGAAATGGAATGGAATGTCAAGGTAGATGTCTAGCCGACATTTACCGAGTTGTTCTGTACTCCAATACAGTCCAATCCAATCCTGTTGTTTATAGCTCTGTGGTCGCACAGAGGCCATATCAGGGCTGTCTCCTCGTCAAATGTTCAATCTCAGACTAAAACTGTGCAGCTATATATAGATAAAAAGCAACTCTACTGTCGTTCCTTGCATCAACGCCCTGGCCAACCATAAGGATCAACCCAGGAGGGGCACCACGGGATAAAAACAACAACACCCACATCCACCACACACACAATGAGATCAAACAAAAACCAGATTCCTTGAAACAAACGTACTCTCAGTGACCAACTACAACTTATACCAGACTGGATAAAAAAAATCCCGATTCTTTTAACACTACTCGGTAATCAAGTCAGCTAAACCACATTAAGTATACCCACGAGTGTGAGGTACAGAAGCTGTGTCCTTCTCTCTCTCGGAGAAATACCACACTGAACTATAAACGTCAACTATGCAAATCAAACCACAAAGATCTTTTTTATGAGAAGCTATGATCTGTAATACATCCCTCCCATTTCGTCAGACACTTTCCAAGTGAGATTTAACTGTCTGCAGGAGAGATATTTCAGAAAATACTAATGGTTGTAGGCAACACGCCTGTTAAGTAAACTACCTGAAATACATGGCTGTCTTTTAGTCGTTGGATCTCTCGGGGAATTAAACTATCAGTGGGCAATGTCTGCGTCTCAGTGTGAGATAATAGTTCAGTTAATAGGTATCTGAAAAATACTTACCCCCTGGGGTTAGGTATATCATTGGATTACAATTTTTTATTTTGATTTTATACCACTTTAAGACACGGCAGATTTCTCTGCGTAAAATTCGGGCTGCCTCTCCCCGGTGAGAGCACATTGCTCAAACTGCTTGGCCAAGATGACACAATTCTACATTCTAGAGGTAACGCGCCTGTCGAGAAAGCAAAAAGTCCGGGTCGGAAGGCATCCCCGTTTAGGCCCGAAACTGTACCCCCATCCATTAGACCACGAGAGGTGGTCTGGGCGCTACTCTTTCCGATGAGACGATAAACGTTACATACAATTATTCAGCGCACGTAAAAGAACCCACGCAACAAGAAAGTTGTCCCTGGCAAAATTCTTAGAAAAAAAGCCACTCTGATAGGGAAACAAATACAATTGCAGACCAAAAAAAAAGAAAAAGGTTGGCGCTGCTCTTGTGGCGACGCGCTCTCCCCTTGGAGAGCAGCTCGAATTTCACGCAGATAAATCTCGTGACATAAAGTGGTATTAAAAAAAAATCATTGAGAAGAGAGGATGCTAAGAGGTAAATGTAACTGTGTTCCCATAACCTAGTGGTCGTTAGTAAACTAGGCGACAGAGACCTCAGCTTGCTCTGAGACGAACTTTTATAGGGTTATTTTGTTGTCTACAATAATAGACAATCACCACAAAACACAAGCATAAGAGGTGAGCAATTGTGCAAAGAGGAACAAGGAAAAACACTTCTGAAAAAAATAAACATAAGCTAATTGTATCACTATCATTCTGTATAAAAACAGACAAGTAAAAATCCAACACCCAAGTGCTTGGAATAGAAAATTTTCGGATTATTTTAAACCTTCTTCAGGCTAAGAGATTAGTCCACTCTTGGCCAACTGTCATTTTGTATGCGCAAAACCTTTTTTCTTAGAAACAAAGATAGGAATACAAGTTTTCCCTGTGAGACTCCCATTTCTAAACGATTGCTCCATCCATGTTTAATTCGTTACTGAACAGACATTGGTCTGCCTCTTGGGGGAGGTGCTTTTGTCTGGCGAATTATCAGATGATATATCTCTCCAGAGTGAGTAGATTATCAACTGAAATCTTTAAAACATTGCGTGGAATGCGCTTTAGGGGGTCTCTCATTGTCATACAACTATCTATCTGGCGAAATGTCCCTCTTAGGACGGGTCCATTGGCAAACTATCAGTCACTGTGTAACCCTTGGGGGTAAGCTGATTGCTTTTTTTCTATCACATCTCAAATCCGCCAGACGGGCTACATCCTTTGTCTTAACGTATGTGTAATCAGGCTTTCCACAGAAAGACCAAGAAACACACTCCTTGTCAGCTCTGAACTGCTGTTGAAGTCCACTGCTGGTTTTCAGCTTTCTGAATATCCTTGTCATGTGCGCAAGTATTCTTTTTATGTGCACATTTTGTTTTTGTTGAAAAGTGGCCAAACTTGTTATAGTTACTACAAGCTTTTGTTTTTCTAAATGAAGATTAAGGGATTTTCCGTAATTATGCAGTAGGGTCATGTTTGTTTATAGAAGTGAGTGGATTTCCACTCACTAGTTGGAAATGACCTCTATCCTCTCATCACTACTTGGTAGTGATTGGCAAGAGCATACTCGCCCTAGTCATTGTTGTTAAGTCAAAACGAGACTTCCACACTTTCGCCTTTGGCCAGGGCAGGTCTGGGACTGAATACTCCCATCCAGCTAGGCTGGTGGGACTGAGAAGTAATAAGCTATGATTTTGTTTTTGGAGATGTACTGAAACTTAAACTTGCCAAGTTAAACTTATGAATGAAACTAAGGAATACAAAAATAAGAAGTAACTCAAGAAAGTATTCAAACAAAAACAAAAATCAATAAATAAAAGGAAGTGGTAGAAGAAGTCAAAAATTATGGATGGAAATAAGTGATGATTGTGAAGGAAAGTGTAACTAAGAAAACGATAGGGTGACCTTCAAGGAATGGACTCTCATAAGAAATACAGGGTGAGTACCAACTAGAATTTAAAATTAATTTAATTCTTTATTTGAATATGATCCTGTTGTCTTGTCACAAGATTACGGGCCATTCGATGTCTGGATAACATAACATGACATAACACAACACAAAGCAGCACAGCGCAGCGTAGAGTAGCATACCATAGCATAGCGTAGCCTAACACAGTATAGCATAACATAGCCTAGCCTAGCAAAACATAACAAGCACCAGCACAAAGGCTACATCTTACCTTCCAGCCCCAAACCGCAATCGATTATTCCACCAATGAAAACTCCACCCAGCCACCAATCTAGCTAACTTACAATGCCTTGCACTCTTTATGGGTATGCCCCAAAATAGCACACAGCGAATTGCTGCGTGCAAAAGGGAAGCTATAAAGGCCAGACTGTTAAACTTCTCACTTCACCAGCCGAATTTAGCCCTGATTCCATCTTCGCATCCACTGGCAGCCAATCTACTGTCGTAGTCAATCACCTGTCTGGAATTACTGGGTGCCAAATTTCTGATTTTGCTGAAGACCTTCCAACATACCTGGGGAAGCATTCGGAAGCTGGCCTAGGACAGACAGGAGTGGAGAACATTTGTTTCTGCCCTACGTGCCAATAAGGCACAAAGGCATTGATGATGATGATGAAATTTCTGATTGCATCTCATCGCTTTTTTTTTTTAAATCAGAAAATGATTTGCCAAAAAGTCTTATTGATGATGGTCAGATATAATCTAACTGAGCAAACTCTTAACCTTATCACCCACCCCCACTCTTCTGTGAGGATGCCATTTCAGTATACAGGAACATTATTTGTCTAAGAATCACTTTATAAGTTTTAGTGCAGCGCCGTAATCACGCCTTAGACACATTAGGAAACGTGTAAATATCCTTGTTCAGCTGCCTTTTGAAAATAGTCATAAGGAACACAAAGATTCAAAAACAGTCTTGTAGGATTGAATCTTTCAAAAACAGCATTGGAGATATTTCTTAGCAGGGACAAATCCTTTCACATTTTGTTAATGCTCAGACACTTAGCCAAACAAACAAGCAAACAAGCAAGCAAACAAACACATCAACAAACAAATAACCTGTTGAAAGGAATCAGATCTCATCACCTGCTTTTTGAGCCAGGACGGGCTCACAGCCATATTCTCCACTCTCCTTTGTCACAAGTCAGACCCCAAATTACACCACACACCATACGACTCCTGTACACGCACAAACGTTTGCTAGTGTGACAACAGGAGACAATATTCAATCCTTGGCGAAATTGGAGTTCTAACAAGCTGAAATTGGTACATTTGCTAGGCTATTGGTCTGCAAAAGCTCTTCTGGTGATCTGTTTACAGTTTGCTCAGATCTCGCTCCAGGTCACTGACCAGTTCGGAACTGTAAAACATTTTCTTCACCTTCTTCAAATATCCCGTAGTTCTGTAGACCGTAGACCAATGAAGATTTTGCAACCAGCTTCCTCCACTCCCAGCGTTGTTCAGCTTTCTGTAGCAAGTCGTTCCACTCAAGGCCAGTCCACTCTCTGATGTTGTCGTTCCATCGTTTTCTCTGTCTGTCTCTTCGTCTCCCTCCTTGTACTGTTCACTGTATGACAGTCTTGGCCAGTCCACATGGTCGTGTGATGTGCCTGTAACACTCTTTAGGTGTTTTCCCCCTCATGAACTCAGGAGGTTTTCATAATAAATTATGGTCGAATGGCATTTTGAAATCTAGTTTTCACTTTCCCTGCCCATTAATGATGTGGTCTCCACATGACATCCCAAGGAGTTTGCAAAAGCATATCATCTCTATTGTCTATGTTCTTCTTTCAATTTCTGCTGTAATGGTCCAAGTTTCATCATCATCATCATCATCATCATCATCATCATCATCATCATCATCATCATCATCATCATCAGTCGTGGAGGAGACACGAAAGACGATGCCGTGGTAAGCCTCCTCCATCCATCTAGGTCCTCGGCTCTGCGCAGTAGTGCCGAGTCATTCATCCTGGTCCATTCTCTGATGTTGTTCATCCATGACTTGTTCTGTCTTCCCCTCTTTCTGCCACCTCCGAGTGTTCCCTGCAGTACTGTTTTTGGCAGAGTGTTGTGGCGGCTGACGTGGCCGAACCATGTCAGCTTTTTCTTCTTGACGATGGTGAGAAGGGGTTCCTGTGGACCTGCCAGCCGTGTTATTTGACTCTTGACAAATTCATTGGTTTTTCGTTCTCTCCAGGATATGCCCATCAGTTTTCTATGTTTCACATTAAAGTTTCACATGCATACAAAAATATGAACATGATCAGGGAACACATCAGTCTGATCTTGAAGCTGATGACCATGTTCTTGTCATTCCATAGGATTGCAGCTGTGGTCTGGGTTTATCCCAGAGAGAATTTCTGGTTTTGATCCTTTATCTGGTATAGTTTTCAGATATTTAACGCTATGGACTATCTCAATTTTCGTGCCTATAATTAATTATGTCAGTGCTGATGCCATTGGCACGATTTGTCATCGGCTATGTTTTCTCTGCACTGATCTTCATGCTATATGCTGAAGGTGATTTACCAGGTTGACTAGCTCTTGCTCTTCTCCGGCTAGGCTGTCGATGCTTTCAGAAAAAAGTAAGTCTGTAATTGTCCTGCCTACAATGCTGACTGTTCTCTCATGATTTTCAAATGCGTCGGCCATTATTCTCTCAAGGAAGATGTTGTACAGTGTAGGAGAGAGGCTTGTTTCCTGTGATGCGTAATCGTTGTCACACTGTCAGGTGACTTCTTACAGATCAATAAGCAGTTGATCACTTCACTTGGAAGCGATAGTTATTGCCTAGAGTAATCTTAACTAGTTGATTAAAAGATGGGCCTGGTTAGCAAATACTGCACAATTCATAATCTGGTCAATACTTCGACTGATAAATGTAAATGCACTCAAACCCATGCTACCATTGAAAGCAGTATAAATCATTGTTTGGGAATAACTAAGATTTTGAGAGATATGCTCCTGGACTGATTGAACAAATTGTGGTTGACAGTGAGAAAACAACATGAAGCTCAGTGAAGTGAACGGCTTAACTGGTTATCATGAAAGTTCTAAAACTGAACGTCTTGCAAAAGCAATGAATCACTGGTTCGATATGTTAATTTATTAGTCGTTTAAGGGCCGATACACGTAGCTGTAGATTTCATGAAAGTGTAACACCCAGAGAGTTGTATGAAAATACATTAACACAATCAAATATATTGCAATAGAGTTCAAAATAAAAGCTTGACAATTTTCTGCCATTTAACAAGCTTTGACCAGAAAAAAGACTCCAGTAGGGGGAGATGAAGCGGCAGACAGAGAAGACCGTGGGAAGACAGCATCAGAGAGTGGACTGGCGTGGGTGAAACGACTTGTTATGGAAAGCTCCTTGTGGAGGAAGCTGGTTGCAAAATCTTCAGTGGTGCCCCAACGGTGTACTAGACTAAAAGATAAGTGAGGTGAGGTGAGGAGACCAGAAACTCGAGCTATACAGTTGGTCCTGCACCTGCTAAGCTGACTTCTTTGCAGATCTGTTAAAGAGATCAATGAAAATTATGCAGTTTGTCATCCTGATAAATACGACTTTTGTGTTATCTTTAGTACGATAATCTTTAATATTATCTCTAACAGAGATCAAAGTTCTAAGAGTGTCAAAATTTGTGAAAATCCATATCAGGGAAAAATGGCTTTCAGTTGTGAAATATGATTTTGTTTCCTGATATTATGTCAAATCCTCCATATCCCTAAGAAATGACAGGAAATAGAGAATCTGAATTTGCCAAGGCTTTGAAAATACTATGCAGTAAATGACACGAATTTTCAAAACCGTACCAAGGGGAATTGTTTTAGAAGTATGTGGCGATAAAAAGGCTTTCAAACTATATGAGGTAAAGACAGATATGCTGAGGTCAAACAATTTTTAAAAAGTTTTAATATAAAAGGATCAAAAACCATGCCAATGGGAAAAGAAAACTTGTTTCACAGAGATCTGGTAATGGAGAAAGGCAATCTGAACACGCTGTTTGGAAGCATAACTGAAATAGTGATGGTTTGATCATTGTTTGCTCTCTATCCTTTTACTGGATACATGAAAAAGATAGTTTGGTTCAGGTACTTTCTTACAAAAGAAATGGACAAAACTAGAGATGGCTGTTGTAAAGATGTATTGATGTTGAGATCTCAAAAATGTGTATGGTGGTATAACAATTAACAATGTCCCAAATCAAACTAAACACAGTCAGAAATATATGCCTTTGCGGTAATGAGGGAGCAGGATAGCTCAGTGGTTAGAGCACTCACTTCCCCCAAGCCAATGTTAAGCAGTATTGAGCGTGGTTACCAGATGGATGGGTGACCGCTTGCACACCTTTACTTTAGTTCACCCAGCTGTAAATGGGTAGGGTCATGGAAAGTAAAACAGCGAGGGCGCAGCCCTTAATGTGCTGGCCCCTAGAGAAGCTGAGGTCTCTTATGCCTCTCTCCCCTACAACAACATAGGTTATGGCACACCTTTACTTTTTTCATATTTAATCATTGACATAACTTTTAGATAGGACCATATCTTAAACAGAAACTATCCACAGAGACAGAAATTCGCACCTTTTGGGCTATTGGATGCATGTGTGTTTGTGTATGTATGTGTGTCTGTGCATGAGCATCTGTGTGTCTATGTGTTTGTGTGTGTGTGGGTATGTTTGTGCATGTGTGCGTGCGTAGAATTTTAAGATTAAATTTAATACTTTCTGTGATAATATTTTCTGTTTACTGTTCTTAAATATGTCTAGCCACACAGAAAAATTTCTCTGCTTTTCTGAGATACTAAAGAATCCATATTCATATCAGTACTAAAACCACACAGCAAATAACACGTCTTGGCAAATTGGCAGCAGGAAACATTAGTCTCTGTACTGATCCACTAGAAACCAGAGGCAATGGAAGCAATTAGCAGGCGACAGTGGTCGTGAGAGGAAGGGATAGCTGGTCCAGGAAAAGCCGAGCAAGCAATCTGTCTGCTAAATAGTAAGGTGATGGGCTGGATTTTCTTTCCATGTTTTCATGTTTCTATGTGTATGTGTGTGCGCTAGTGCGTGCGTGTGTGCGTGCGCGCGCGCGCGCGCGCGCGTGTGTGTGTGTGTGTGTGTGTGAGCGTAAGTGTGTGTGTGTGTGTGTGTGAGCGTAAGTGTGTGTGTGTGTGTGTGTGTGTGTGTGTTGAATGTGTATGTGTGTGTGCGTGCATGCGTTCGTCCATGCGTGCGTGCGTGTGTGTGTGTGTTTATTTTTCATTATTATTTTTGTCATTCTTTTATTTTGAAGATAATGGAACAAACACTCAGGTGCTTTTTTCATTCAGTCCCTGTGTGTATGCAGTTTTGTAAATGTTCTCATGCGTTCCACCGGCACATAATGGCCTACTCTTCCGAAAAGCGGAACGGGTTTTAACGTGTTTGTGTGTGTTTGTGTGTGTGTGTGTGTGTGTGTGTGTGTGTGTGTGTGTGTGTGTGTGTGTGTGTGTGTGTGTGTGCATTTGTGTGAGTGCAAGCATGAATGGCATTTTTAAGATTGTATTTTATTGCTTTCTATAATTACTGATTTCTATTTATTATTCTTACATATATCTTGCCCCACACACACATGAATTTCTCTGTTTAACCGATATAATAAAGAATCCATATTCATAACAGCACTAAAACCACACAGCAAATAACGAACCTATATCACGCACAGCACACGTGTTGGCAAATTGGCAGCAGGAAACATTAGTCTCTGTACTGATCCACTAGAAACCAGAGGCAATGGAAGCAGTTAGCAGATGAAAGTGGCCGTAAGAGGATGAGAGAATTAATCCATGAAAACCCCAGCAAGCAATCTGTCTGGAAAATATACAGGTGATAGGCTGGTAAATGGTTTGTTTCCATGTTTTCATGTTTCTATGTGTATGTGTGTGTTTATGTGTGTGTGTGTGTGTGTGTGTATATGTGTGTGTGGGGGGGGGGGGGAGGCGGGAGGTTGTTTGAGTGTGTGTGTGTGTGTGTTGTGTGTGTATGTATGTGTGTGTGTGTATGAGTGCGTGAACTCGAACTCGAAATGTGTGAGTGTGTGTGTGTGTGAGTGTGTGTGTGTTGGTGCGAACGCGCGCATGTATTCTTCATATGTGCTTTGTGGAATGGGGATGGAGGGACTGTTGGATGTATGTGTGTGTTGAATGTGTGTGTGCATGCATGCATACGTGCGTACGTACATGTGTACGTGTTTGTGCGTTGAGTTTTTTCTTCTTTTTAATAATGTTTTATTTCGAAGATAATGGAATAAACACTCGTGTGCTTTTTTCTCTAGTCCCCGTGTGTTTACAGTTTTGTAAATTTTGTTATTCATGGAAGCAGTTATCAGACGACATTGGTGGAGAGGAAGGGAGTATTGGTCTAAGGAATAATGGAGAAGCAATCTGTCTGCTAAATATTTTCATGCAATCAGGTAGGAATTTTTTGGGGCATGTATTCATGTTTCTGTGTGCGCGCGCGCGGGTGTGTGTGTGTGTGTGTATGTGTGTGTGTGTTAGCGTGAGTGTGTGTGTGTGTGTGTGTGTGTTGTTCTTCAATTTAACGTCTATTCACATTAAGTGATATTAGACACAAAAAGGCAAACAATTCAGAAAAAAAGGGTTAAGGAACTAACTACTGTAACTATAATACAATGAAAGAAATGAATTTACCTTATGAATAAATAGCTAATTAAACTACAACAGATCAAAAGATACATTTCAAGTATTCCATGCTAAAAGAACAATGGGAAAAAAGGTAACAATTTCGAAACTATACCATGGTGGGTAGAATGCCTATGCTTCAAATCAATAAATGAATACTTACTTGTGCTATAGCAAATTACTAACACAACTCTTTTCAACAGCAAAGCAATTTCACAGAGCAATGTAGAGTTATTCAAAACCTTTTGCAAAGATCTCTCACGAATGGTGGGCAGCTGCTTTTTTAACATTTGGCATTCGAAAAGAATATGAATGTTTGAGATTGCCCCACCACACACACAATGCACATTTCTAGAAAATTTTGTATGGAAAGCATTTAACTTCAGTCTATTAATAAGACTTATGACTGGCCTTTGGCGTAATTTATCTAACCCAAAACGAGAAGAGAGAAAGAAATTTAGATCAAAAATAGAAGGGTTACCATGGGAAAACCCCGCATCTTCTTGTTTTTTCCTAACATGCTTCCAGCAAGCACTTTCTATCAGTTATAATCTCATGAATTGACATTGGTATATTCAAGACAGCAGCAGAGTTTGATTGTGCTGCCGCATTTTTAGCTGCTCTATCAACCTTTTCATTATAAAAGATATTGCAATGCGATGGTACCCAGCAAAAGGTGACACTAGTGCCTCTTAATATGAGAAAGTGTATAATATGGTTTATTTCAGTTATAAGATCATGTTTAATATTAGACCCAGAGTTTTTAAGAGATTGTAACACAGATTTTGAATCAACACATAACAATACCTGTAAAATAGTCCGAGGAAAGTCAATTAAGTAATGTAAAGCCATCAGAATGGCAGTTAACTCTGCTGTAAAAATAGAATGGTTCTTGCCAATATGGTACAATTTTTCAACCTTTAAGGAGGGAATGACGAAAGCTGCACCTCCATCAGTGCTATTTAGAAGAGATCCATGGTATAGATTTTAAGATGTGAAGGGTAGCTATTTATTATGTGCTCCTTCACATGAATACTGAGAATGTTACTCCCTTTTTCTTTTTTACAGGTAGAATGATGAATATCAAAAGAAGCTCTTTGAAGTTCCCATGGAGGACTAGGGGATATATAAGGCGTGGACAATTTCGTTTCTCTGGGATTAACTTTTGACTTTTTAAAAAGATCTGCCGTGAAAGTGCCAATTGTTGTAAGAGAACAAATATTTTTGGCTCTTTTAGGAAAATGCTCATCCGATCTCACATAGATTTCATGTTCGATATTGCTTTCGGTAGTTGAGCTTCTTACAATGTACTTTGCCAGCATCAATTCGCGATATTCATCCAAAGGCAGAACTCCTGTGTGTGTGTGTGTGTGTGTGTGTGTGTGTGTGTGTGTGTGTGTTGTGTGTCTGTGTGTGTGTGTGTTAGCGTGTGTGTGTGTGTGTGTATGTGTGTGTGTGCGAGTGTTTGTATGTACGTTTATGTTATTTATCTAGTGTTTTTATTTTCTTTTATTTCGAGGATAATGGAAGAAGCACTCATGTTCTTTTTTCATCCAGTCCCTGTGTTTATACAGTTTTGTAAATGTTGTGAATAAATGTGTTATGAGTGAGTGACAGGCTGTGGTCTGGTTTTTATCCTTCTATGAAACAGAAAGCCAAGCTTTGCTTTGCAACGTAATGATAAGTGCTTACGAAGAAGCAGTAATATGACATTATTAGCTTGCAAAATTGTGTACACACACACTTTGGTATTAGCTTGCAAAATTGTGTACACACACACTTTGGTATCTATCTGTCTTTCTGTCTGTCTGTTGGTGGGTTGGTCGGTCAGTCGCCTGGTCCGGTCGGACTGTCTGTCTTTCTGTCTGTCTGCTGTCTGTCTTTCTGCTTATCTTATATTATCTTTCGATCTATCTATCAATCTATTCATCTATCTCTCTCCATCTCTCCATCCATCCATCCATCTATCTATCTATCTATCTATCTATCTATCTATCTATCTATCTATCTATCTATCTATCTATCTATCTATCTATCTATTATCTATCTATCTATATATCTATCTATCTATCTATATCTATCTATCTATCTATGTATCTATCTATCTATCTATCTATCCATCCATCCATCCATCCATCCATCCATCTATCCATCTATCTATCTATATCTATCTATCTATGTATCTATCTATCTATCTATCCATCCATCCATCCATCTATCAATCTATCTATCTATATCTATCTATCTATATCTATCCGTCTATCTATCTATCTGTCTATCTGTCTATCTATCTATCTATCTATCTATATCTATCTATCTATGTATCTATCTATCTATCTATCTATCTATATCTATCTATCTATCTATCTATCTATCTATCTATCCATCCATCCATCCATCTCATCTATCCATCTATCTATCTATGTATCTATGTATCTATCTATCTATCTATCCATCCATCCATCCATCTATCAATCTATCTATCTATATCTATCTATCTATCTATATCTATCCGTCTATCTATCTATCTATCTATCTATCTATCTATCTATCTATCTATCTATCTATCTATCCTTTTATCCATCTATCTACCTACCTACTTACCTACCAACAAAACAGTCACCTTAAAAAACACTTCCTTTAAAACACACTCGTCAGAATACCAGTTTCTAAAGGGCCAGTCCAGGCTCGGTGATAGTGTGCTGTGTGAGAGAGATTCATGGTTGTCCGGTCTTCTGTCCTTTATTAGAAGCCAGACACACAAATTACACCCCAGAATGAAAGATGACTCCCATCCACGCACGCGCACACACACACACACAACACGATTGCTGAGGTGGCAACATAAGACACCCACCCCCACCTCTCCCTCTCTCTCTCTCTCTCTCTCTCTCTTTCTACAGTGGCCAGTGGTGGACGTGCAAATCAGCTCTGTTACTTTCTACTGAAATGTGGACAGTTTGAGTGCAGTGGCCCTGTTGAAATTTGACTGACGTTTGTATAGTGTATGAGTGCATCATAAGATGTTATCAAGATGTTGAAAAGGTCAGTTGTTGTTCGTTAATTAACATTTGAATATGTACATCATATAAAGAAGGAAAGCCATCCAGATTCCAGTAAGAGCAACTCATCATCAGTCTACAGCCTTCATTGTAGATGGGCCATGTTGCACGTGCTTAGTTCGTGAGATGGCTTGCATGGTCTGTTGGCTACAGGCTAAATTTAGCATATCTGATTTGTGTTGTGACACTGCTGCTAGGTTGTGAACACTAGTGTGTACCTGTAGTGGACATTTGGGACTGCCATTCAAACACAGGCACCTGAAAGTTAACTTTAAAAATGTCTGTTCCTCCTCAAGGCAACGTGCTCTGTTTTATTGACTGGCGATTTGACCAAATGCAACAAGGTTTACAGCTGCATTTGGCAGGCATAAAAAACAATATTGATGAAAAGTTTTGTAATTTAGAAGACAATTTCTCACGTTTCTTTACTGAAGTCAGCCAACTGAAAGACACTGTACATGTGCATACAGAAGATATTAAAGAACTCAAAGAAGACAGAGCATTAATGTCAGACAGGATAGAGGCGCTTGAAAAGAAACTAGAGTCTACTGAACAGGATGCTAAAGCTCTTAACCTCAGGTTTATTGGTGTTGAGGAGCAAAGGTGGGAAGATGAACATGTGACAAGTGAAGTGATTTTAGATGTATTGAACAGTCATTCAACTTCACCCAGCTGGCAACAAACAGACATTGCTAGGGCATTCCGCATCGGCAGACCTCGCCCTCGCACTGAGGAACCCCGGCCCATACTTGTCCAGTTTTGCCGCTGGACTGACAAGATGGCTGTTCTTCGTGACAAAGAGCTACGTGACGATTTGAGAGCCAGTGGTATTCGGGTCGCTGCTGATCTAACTACACGCCAGCGGGATTTGCTGGAGTTTCACCGTGGTCAAGGCAAGACCGCATACTTCCATGGTGGAAAGTTGTATGTGCATGACAAGGAGCAGCCCAAGACTTTCAGTAGCAACCACAAAGAAAATGACTGGCCACAAGTACAGGCTGGTAATCATGCTAGTTTCAACACAAATGGGAATGCTTGGCACAAAAATGGCTTCCAGACTAAGAGGTTTCCAGCCAAGCACAGGCACCAGGCAGAGAGACGCCAGTTTGACAGTGCCCATCAGGATGGGGATGGTCTGTCTCCAAGACATGGTGTCAATAGGACCAGATCACCATACCCATACCAGAGCATGTGGCGGGACAAACACCACAGACAAGCAGACCCGGAGGAGTGCTCAAGCAACAGTTCCAGAATAAAAGACAGGTCCAGAGGTTTGAGTCAGTCCAGTCAGCAAGTCCACAAAGAAAAGGCATCTGTGCCAGTGGTTCCTGGCATTCTCTCATACAGTGATGTTGTACAAACTGGTAGATTAAGTGAAGAAAATGATCTGGACCACAGGAGAATTGTCAGAATGAAGGATTCTTTGCAAAACCCTAGTGTGATAAATACAAAACCTCACAAAAGGGGCCCTAAACCTTCAAATGGGCAGCAGAGGATCACTAGGCATAGCTTGGTTCCTTTTGAAGGAGACAATGCCAACAAAACAGACCTTAATCTGCAGCATACACTCAGGGAATTAGAAGGTCCTTTACATGCTGAAAGCTCTGACAATGATGACTCCTTACAGGAGAAATTATCAGAGAAAAAACTTGACATGCATGACAAAGACAGAGACAAGACAAACACAAGTGATGATGACAGTATGATGAGTAATACTGCTAACATCACAGAATCTCACACTGAAGCTCAAGACACAGCTGCATCTGTTGGGGCTAGGAAAGAAAGTTGTTTAAGTGAGGATGCATTTGATGCAAGTTGTGCAGAAAGCTCACCAAAACATGACACAAATATAAATATAAATAAAGAACAGACCTACATGACTGTGACAGCTGACCAAATCAGGGAAGATGAAATTGACATCTGTACCACTAGTGAACATGTCAATGAACAGACATGTGAGGACTCTGACAAAGAGAAGGGTCAGACCTCTACACACTTGCCTACAGCTTGCAGTCCACGACCAAGAAGGGCTGTATCCAGCTCTCGAATTAACAGGCAAGCAAGCAAGAAAACTGCAATTAGATCTAACAGTCAAGGCAATATCATGGATTCTTTTAAAAAGGCAGAGGCTGTAAATCAGGCAAAGGACAAAAACAAGCCTCAGCAGTCAATATCCCAACATAAAAAGAAGGGTGCTTCAGGCACCAGAAAATAGGGATTCGGCCAGGCCACCTTATCTGATAGTGAGTCCTCAAGAACAGAGAAACAGTCCATATCATGTCAAAATGAATCTGTGGTTGTACAAAATGTAAATAGTAGTTCATTTAAATTTCTAAGTTATAATGTGAATGGTCTCTTGCCAAAACTAGAGAATGTTGACTTCATTAACTTCCTTACTTCATATGATTTTGTATGTCTAACTGAAACGTTTGTTGGGTTTGAGTTTGAATCCAATTTATTTAGTGATTTTGTAATATTCACATCAAAGGCAACAAAACTGTCCCATCAAGGGAGGTATTCTGGGGGTGTAATTGTTCTAATAAGAAAAACATTTTCCAAGTTTGTGAAGCGTGTTCATGTAGATCAAAAAAATGTTGTTGTGATAAATATACATAAAGATCTCTGCTACACTGAAAAAAAGCATTATGTACATGTGTTGTTATGTACCTCCATGTGATTCCACATTCTGGAATAGCCAACAGGATATTTATGGCATGGAGATGATAGAGCAGTGTTTGGAACATTTGTATCATTTGTATAGTGACTTTTTTGTTCTGTTAACTGGGGATCTGAATTCAAGAACAGCAAGTAAGAATTATTCTTTCAATGGAAATAGCACTGACTTTGAAACATCTGTCCCTGATGAAAACAAATTTCCACGAAAATCACAAGATAAAGTTGTTAACAACTTTGGTGATCAGTTGATTGAATTATGTAACATGTATGATTGTATTATACTAAATGGACTAAGTGAAACAGACTTTGATGATAGTTGTACCTATGTTGGACACTCTGGGGAAAGTACTGTGGATTATTTTGTCACATCTGTTGAACTCTTTTCTTCTATTCAAGTGGTTGCCTTAATTGTTGAAAACTGTATAGAGTCAGATCACTTACCTGTTATCATGGAGGTGGAAGTAATGGGAACTGGTAATGACTGCCATGTCAAAAGTAAAGTAAGTGAACATGCTGAATTTGAAAGATTTATCTGGAATCAAGCACTGGAAAATGAATTCAGGATTTCTTGGGAGAGCACAGATATACAAAACAGATTAAAAATGGCCATAAATAACTTAGATAGCAATGTAGATGATGCCCTAGAAGTATTTGTAGAGTGTTTAAAAAAGTCTAGTAAATGCATGCTCAAAAGATGTCGTATTGGTGGGGCAAAAAGGTCAGAATGGTTTGACAATGAATGTAATAAAGCTAAAAAGGAATGTAGAAAGAAGCTCAGATGTTTTAGAGCAACTCGAAAAGAAGCTGATAGGCTAATGTATTTTACAGAGAGAAAACAGTATAAGTATCTTTTGAAAACAAAAAAACATACTTTCAGAAAACAGAAAACTGAAGCACTGGCACAAGAAATTAGCAATAGGTCAAATTTCTGGAATGAGCTCAGAAAAATGGGCTGTGTAAATAAAGAAAAGGTAGTAAACAGTAACACCACAGATGAATGGTTTAAACATTTTAAAACTGTTTTTCAGGGGGATACTGAAGAGTTAGAAAGGGATTTAAACAGTGATAGGGAACTCTTAGAGGAAACAGATCATGTTTTAAATATAGAAATATCAGAAGCGGAAGTTATTCAGGCAGTAAACAAACTGAAAGATAGAAAAGTCAGTGGAATAGATGATATCTTAGCTGAAATGTTAAAATGTGGTGGTAATTATGTTATTATATTTCTAACAAAATTATTTAATGTTGTCTTTGATCAAGGAGTTTATCCGCAGGTATGGTCAAAGACCATAATCATACCATTACACAAAAAAGGAAATTCAAATGATGTAGATAACTACAGAGGAATCTCTCTCCTCAGCATAATATCTAAATGTTATACCTCAATTTTGAATAAGCGATTATACTCCTGGTTAGAAAGTCAAAACTTAATATCAGAATGCCAAGCAGGATTTCGAAGAAAATATTCTACAGTTGACCAGATATTTACTTTATATGCTGTTATCCAAAACCACATGAGTAAAAAAGGTAGAAAACTCTATGTTGCTTTTGTTGATTTTAGAAAGGCCTTTGATTCTGTTCAACATGATAAACTATTGCAATGTATTCAAAATCAAGGAGTAAACGGCAAATTCTTTGCTACACTTAAAGCTATGTACAAGTCATTAAAGTCATGTGTACGTGCAAATTTCGAATTAACTGAAATATTTGACTGCCCTATTGGAGTGCGGCAAGGCTGTGTTCTCAGCCCAACACTATTTTCATTATTTATAAACCAGTTAGCTGATCTAATGAATGTGAACGGTAAACATGGGGTACAATTATTCCCAGATATTATGGAATTATTTATCTTATTATTTGCAGATGATGTGGCATTGATATCAACAACACCAAGTGGTCTCCAGAATCAGTTAAATATTTTACGAACATGTTGTGATAATTTAAAATTAACCGTAAACATTGATAAAACAAAGGTCATGGTATTTAGAAAGGGGGGATTTTTGGGAAAACATGAGAGGTGATTCTACGATAGTCATAGACTGGAAGTGGTTAATAGCTATTGTTATTTAGGATTTAAATTTACAACGATGATCAGTGCTAAAAATGGTACACTGCATTTAACAACAAAAGGCAAAAAGGCAATAGTTCAGCTTAATAGAGTATTTCAAAAATATAAAGAAATGACAGCAAAAACTTACTTTAAAATCTTCGATACGAAAATACAACCAATTTTGCTATATGCTGCAGAAATATGGGGAATAAACAGGTTAGAACACATAGAAAAAGTGCACATGTGTGCATGTAAAAGGTTTCTAGGAGTGCCAACCAAGACACCAAATAAAATGGTATATGGGGATTTGGGTAGGTATCCACTTTATGTGAACTCATATGTTACCTGCCTAAGATACTGGTTTCGATTATTAGAAATGGACACAGAACGGTTACCATATAAGGCCTATCAAATGTTACTACAATTAGACAGTATTGGGAAGCAGTGTTGGGTGTCAAAAATAAGAGAGATATTATGTATTACTGGTTTTAATATTGTCTGGTTACAACAAGGTGTTGGGAATGTGAAAACATTTCTGCATATTTTTAAACAGAGGCTTGTGGATATGTTTATTCAGGAATGGACAGGTACTCTCAGAGAACGTGACAGATATCAACCTTACACGTCATTCAAGACCATTTTTGAAAAAAGAACGATACATTCTAGATATTGATGTATATTGCTTTCGTGTCGCCATTTCGCATGTTCGATTCAACGTTCTTCCCCTAAATAACAATGCACATCGCTACAAAGAATCTAACCATGATAAAGCTTGTCCATTTTGTAAAAATTATATTGAAAATGAACAGCACTTTTTGTTTGCCTGTCCTATGTATGATGATTTGAGGCTTAAATTTCTAAAGGAATCGAATGGACTTCCTCTTCACATTTTGCTAAAAGCCACTAACCCTATCCACAGACATAATTTATCAAAGTATGTGTTCCATGCAATCAACAGGCGGAAAAAAATATTTTAAGCATTGAGCTTATCATGATCTGCACTTCTGTGAGAGTGTGCTTACCTAATGAATGGGGTATTGCCCCCCTTTTTCGTTATTTGTATAAAAGCTTTGTACATTGGTATGCAGCAAAATGCAGGGAATACTGTGTATTATAGAATGTTAATAGTGTTGTATTCAAGAACAAAACAAATGATGACGAGAAAGACAGAAATATTTGCAAATGTTGTGTTGTAGTATTTGAACGAAGGAAGGCAAATTACTGAAGTGTTGATATTAAAGAATAATATCCAAGGATGAAAAAATACCCTCTTCACTGTAATAGAAGTAACCTAAAGTATGGAACAATGTTCTCTTTTTGGTATATTCGCATAATCGGGTGTCTGATTAAACAAGAAAAGCGAAAATCAAGCAAAACTGAATTTACTCTGTATTGAAAATTGTATAGTATCTTGAAAACGCATGAATATATATTGAATGTTGATTACTGTGTGTTATGTACTGCGTTATATCAGTTATATCGTGATGCCTTCCCTAATCTACTTTGCATTGTATTGTGGCCCAAGGCCGATGTGCAATTAAACTAGTTCAGAGTTCAGAGTTCAGAGTTCTCTCTCTTTCTAGTCCCTTGTCAGTTACCAGCCAAAATTGGAGCACTAACAAGCTCAAATTGGTCACTGGAGTCAGATACTTTATCAGACTAAAAGCATTGAGGTTATTCGTGTGCGATGATTCCCCGTGACTGTCAATATATAACTGCTTGGTTTTTATTGCTTTACAGTTTACTATCTCAAAAGTGTGTAAGATCGTATATCTGTAGCACATTTAGTTATCAAACTGATAGCTGTGAGTGAATTTCCTAAAGTTGTTTTTAATCAAAGTTAAGTTTTTGAGCTCATCATAGTCTATAATTTTTATGTGATCATTCATTTAACAGGTGTGGCTTGAAAGTTTTAAGTTGTTGATTTTGTGCGTTCCCCAGCTTAACACTCTGGGGTTACCAAAAATGTGTGCTCTGACTCACTCATCCCACTTAGGAATCACTGTAAGATTGAAATTACACAGTGAATGAGAAGTTTGTGCGTGTATGTCTGTCTTAAATACCTAGCCAATATAGGCAGCCTTACTCCGACCAGAGGATTTTTTTCTCCTTTAAAGGTAAGAGCAGGTTTGTTATATTAAGAGCTTGTTATGTCTGAAGGCAATGTCGACACAGCATTTTACAACATAACAACATGCGCACAACACCTTATTTTTCAGTTAGAAACTATCGTTTTTGTTCTAGACATTTATAACTCGTTCATATATCTCGCGGAACTGGTTTACCAGCTATACATTGTATCAGATTATTTTCAATGTTTACACTCTCATACAGTCGAAAGCCATGCGTGTTTTTAAATGGTTTTATGTATCATTATACTTAAATCTGGGTATAGTTGCTGCCAATATCTCATGATATTTGGGTATCCCCCAAATGACTTTCCCCCGTGAACTCCCAGCCCTGAAGGCTTCGACACAAACTCACCACAGGCACAGAAGTGTATGGGGAATCTGAAACTGAGGCCACCATGAGACCAGAACAACCAGGGCCACCAAATCAAAGACATTTTACTTTCTTTGCATAATGATCAATTAGATGATGTGGATGATGTAAAGATGTTGCCATAGATGTGTACGTGCTTTGGTAATTTTGGGACGAGATAGCCTAGTGGTTAGAACATTGCGCTTGCAATCTGACAGCCCGGGTTCGATTCCCGTTCAAGGGGATCTTTTCCTCTGGAGTTAACATCAGCGCCGACTCCACACTCCCCAAAAGTCCTTCGGATGAGACTATAAACCGAGGTCCTGTGTGCGAGCGTACGCAGGACATCTTGAAACCTGTTCCGCTTTTCGGAAGAGTAAGCCATTGTGTGCCGGTGGGAACAATTGACAGAATTTACAAAACCGCACACACACGGGGACTAGATGTAAAAAAGCACATAAGTGCGTATTCCAATATCCTCGATATGAAAGAATAAATGAATAAATAAATAATTAAAAAGTACTACTTGACTGGGCTGTCCTTCTCGATGGTGTGTCACCTTGTCGTGTTGGGATGGCTTGCGTGCTTCAATGACCCCCAGAGCTATGTGGGCGGGGGCTTCAGTCTCTGGCAGGTTCAACCATGCTCAACAGGTCTGTGGGGGAGCCAGACTAAACGATGCACCCTGGTCCTCCAGGTTGGGGGTTGTGCATTGAGCTAACGACCCATTCACTTAAAAACTAGTCTGTTACGGAAACTGCAACATTGGGGAAGAGTCCTTTATGGTGCGTGCTGGTGAAATGCCTTCGGGAAGCCAGTGACGAAGAAATGAAGGCAGCCGGCATGACATGGGCCAAAACCGAGTTCGTTTGGAGGGGTGTTGTTGCAGCCATATGTTCCCCAAGGAACCAAGAGGCATAAGTCAAGTAAGTCACTTGACAGGGCTGTACTCTACGCTTACTATCATAATATATTCCGAGAGATACAGACACCTGCAGTGTTGGTCAGGTAAGTGGGGCAACACTCTCAAACTGATGAAGTTTGACTGTGTGGTCCCAGTCTTCCCACTGAGCCCAAAGCACACTCACTCTGGATAGGAACTGGCCGGAGTCCGAAAAATCTCTACGCTTCTTAAGGGATTCGAACCCGCGACCTTCCAGTCCGTAACCCAAGGCGCTAACCACTGCGCCATGGCGGCTGTTGTTTTGTTTTTTTGCTTTGATTGTTTCTTTTTTCAGTTTCTGCTAAAAATGAACACCATTTCTAAGTGCACAAGAAAGTTTCGTACAAAAGACGAAACATTTGACATTTAGTTTTGAGAAAGAAAAAAAAGAAGGAAAAATGACAAAAAAGTGTTGGGTCTGTCTAAAAATAATGCAAATAACAGTAAGAAAAATAAAAACAAAAAGAAAACACTCATACATACATATATACATACATACAGACAGAGAGACAGACACACATACATACATACAGACATACATACATGCAGACAGACAGACAGACATACACACATACATGCATACATACATGCATACATACATGCATACATACATGCATACATACATACACACACACAAATGCATATATGTGCGTGTGCACACTCTATGTCAGCCTTTTTTCTTTCTCTGTATTCTTCTTCTTCTTCTTCTTCTTCTTCTTCTTCTTCTTCGAGAGAGAGAGAGAGAGAGAGAGAGAGAGAGAGAGAGAGAGAGAGAGAGAGACAGACAGACAGACAGACAGACAGACAGACAGACAGACAGACAGACAGACAGACAGAGACAGAGAGAGAGACAGAGAGAGAGACAGAGAGAGAGACAGAAACAGAGAGACAGGCAGAGAGAAACAGAGAGAGAGACAGAGGCAGAGACAGAGACAGACAGACAGACAGACAGAGAGTTAGTAAGAGAGAGACAGAGACAGAGAGATAACAAACAGATAGATTGATAGACAGACAGACAGACAGACAGAAAGACAGAGAGAGAGAGAGAGAGAGAGAGAGAGAGAGAGAGAGAGAGAGAGAGAGAGAGAGAGAACTCTGAACTCTGAAATTTAATGAATATAGGCCAACAGCCCCTTTCATGGGGAGAAACACAAACATCAATACATTATTCTGTCGTGATATACAACATGCACTAAAAACATACCAACGTTGAAATTGAAATTCTGTCTAATGTCCTTGTATAAGGGACATTTAAACAAAAAGTGTGCTTTGTGTTCTTTCGAACATATACATACTGGACATACTGTATTATTATCTGTAGGTGATAAACGATATTTATGTACATTTCTGAATTGTGCCAGGATATTTCTGTATCCTTCAACGTACAAAATTTTAACATAGTTTTCTATTGCAAATCTGTTTAACTTTACCATATACTGAAAACCGTGGGTTAGAATCCATGTTATTTCGCCAGTTATAACAGAAATTGCTATGTAACCTCTCTTTAAGCTCTTTCATCAAAATGTTGTCGAAGCCACATCCAAACAACCAAACTTGTTCAAAACCGTTGTCACAGAGAATATTCTTAATGTGGGTTACCCAGGTCACATGGCCTTTCTCATGCATGGCTAATAACATTCTATATGCTTTCTTTGAATACATTTCTTCAGACTGTTTTAACAGTCGTAGCCAGTACTTGACATCTCACAACAGCTGTAATCCAGAGTGGAAAACGACCTAGTTCGCCATAATACAACATCATTGGCTGTTTCGTTTCGAACATGCAGGAATCTTTTGCATACATAAAGATATACTTGTTCTACTTGACGATAGGCTTTATGTCCCCATACTTCAGATGCATACAGAACCAGTGGGGCAACTTGAGCATCAAAAACTTTGAAGAAAACATCAGGAGAATTACTTCCAATTTTTGCAAGGTACACATGATATAATTCACACATTTTTTTCCCTTTAAGTTTAACTTCTTCCATAGCAGCTGTGAAACTATTTCTAGTAGAAAGGTAAGACCCAGAAACATATGAGTTCATGACTTCTAAGGGACTTCCATTCAAAAACCACTTTTCTTTGGCACTAAGGAAACCGCCTTTCCTGAAAACAATTATTTTAGATTTGTCTAATTTAATTTACTGTTAACTTTAATCTCTCTGTTTCCTTCTGTAGGTTGTTCAGTTGATGCTGTAGGCGTACTGTGGTCGATGCTAACAAGGTTAAATCATCAGCAAACAGCATAAGATACAGTTCAATCTCACTGGATTACAAAGTACCACCATGTTTACCTTTTAAGATTAATTCATTTGCTAGCTCATTAATCAATAGGAAATGACGGGACGGGACGAGAACTGTACAGGCGTGCTGTTAGCAAGCTGCTGCAAATTTGTGCATTTAAGCTTCAAAATTTCAGTTACTGGCCTTCCAGCAACTGTGATAACAACCTTGATCGACAACTTCGTATCGTGTTGGAAAGCGGCAGGGGAGAGCGGCAGCATTGTGTTTGTCTTGCGAATGTAGCCAGCTGAGAAGTCAGTGTCAACAGAAATGGCGGACCCAAAGCTGAACCGCACTCGCGAGTTCAGTACTATTGCAAAAAGCCACCTCCAAAGATCCAGACAACACCAAGAAAGACAGGCAAGTCGTCAGTGGGAAGAGGACAGTGTCTTAGAAACGCTGGTCTTGTGACTCCTTGCATGGAGACAGAGTGGAGACAAAAGAAAAACAAATGATTGTGTACACAGAGCTGTGTGTCAACAGTGCAGTGAATGTCTTAGCCACACCAGATTCACTTGATCTGCTGTGTGAACCAGCAACAGACAGCAAGATCAGTGTGTCTCCTGAGTTGTCTGATGTGCAGGAAGAGCAGACAGTTGGCTGCACAGTGGATGTCTTTGACACTGGTATTGTGAAAGAGTATGTGTCCACTCTGACAGACAAACCTGTGCAGTGTCGATTATGGTAAGAGAAACACACGGTTTCAAAGGTTGTGGTACATGGTTCAGGCGATCAAAACATTGTGATTTGTGAGTCGGATGACATCACCCTGGAGGACTCTTGTAATGGAGATACTGGCGAGGGATCTAAGTGAGTATTCTGGTACATCAAGCAAGAAGACAGAAACATGTTACCAGAAGAACGTGTCAGGCCTGCCAGACTTTGTAAAGGGAACAAGTGTCCTAACACGTTACAACACGCAGAGACAGTGGCACGCGCTGAAAGGGAATTACATCTTCTTCAGGGACATGATCCGGTTTTACATGGGCTGACTTCACTGGCTGCAGACTGGAAAAGGAAAGGCTGTTTTGAAAACTGAGACACAAACAATAATGTATCAAATCTTGATGTACATACTATTACTGCCATGGTTTCCATGTCACTTTACAGTGACACGCGTCGCGTTTGTTATCGTTACCGCGCCGCAGCTCTATAAGGCTTGATTCCTAAATAGCAATAAACTTTGTTCATTGTTCATTGTTCATTAATAAAGAAAATAAGACTGGGCTTACAATACAACCCTGCTTCTACCCCTGTAAACATTCAAAAAAACTTGAATATCCTGTCTTTCTCTGGCACATTACACACGCTCTATCAGTTGAATACATTGCACGAAGCATCCTGAACATTCTATCCTTAATACCTGCACGAAGGAGTACAGACCACAAAACATGATTCACAGTATCATATGCTTTCCTAAAATCAATGAACAGTTTTCTGTGTTTAAGCAAATAGTTTTCTATAAGTGCGTTTAAAGTGAATATGTGGTATATTGTTGAACGGCCTTTTCTGAATCCAGCCTGGGCTTCACAGATAGAACCATTTTGTTCTACTCACAAGTTAAATCTGCTATTAATGATATACGTAAACACTTTACTAAGAATACTTAAAAGATATATAACCCTATAATTGTCTGGGTTACTGGTGTCTCCTTTCTTATATAGTAGATATATTGTTGCTTCAGTCCATTTTGAAGGGAAAAAGCCCTTAAGAAACACAGCATTGAAATATTTTAACATAAATAGCATAATTGTTTGTTCAGCATTTTTCAACATTTCAGCTAGAATACCATCTAAACCTGCTGATTTTCTACATTTCATATGGCTAATAGCTTTCTTAATTTCTCTTTCTGATATTTCACTGTCCAATATGTCATCAAATGTAGTTTCATCTACTTCATGAAAGAAGTTTACTTCATTAACAGCTCCATCATTAAACACAGACTCAAAGTGGACGGATCCACTCATCCTCTGAAATATTATTAGTAATAACACTACGTCCTCTGTGTATGCGGATTTCACACCAAAACTGGTTGGGATTGTTAAGAGAAGCCAGTAATTTGTACACACTATAGTTTCTATGTGTACGCTCTTTCTTTTCAAGTAAAGTCTTGTATTTTTTTCTCACTTCTGCATAATTCTTATAGTCTTCATTTAATTTTGCTTTCGTACACTTTCTAAGATATCTTCTTACCTCCCCTTTCATTGCAAAGCACTCACTATCAAACCACTTTGCTCACTGTCTTTTTGGTCTTCCGAGCACAAGCTTTCTTTTCATTGGCTCAGCTGCTTTGTTTAGTGCTGTAGTGAAAACAAACACCAACCTCCAAATCATCATCAACAAGAGTGATAGCTCTGTCTAACTGAGTTTTGAAGTTTTCAGAAACCACATTATTGATAAGAGCAACAGCCTGGTCTTCTGACCAAATTACCTTTTCCATAACAGCAGTGCAGTCCACAGAAGATTGAATACATGAGTCACTTACAATGCAATACAATACAACTGGCATGTGATCTGAATCAATCCTGTCAGACACAACCATTCTATCAAAAGCTTCACAAATGTCAAAACTCGCCATAAAATAGTCCACAACGCTATGCCCTTGTTCAGACAAGTAAGTAAAGTTTCCTGAATCATCCAGGTCTGGACAACCATTTAGCAGTTTCAGATTAAAGCAAGCACACATGTCAAGCAGTTTTATTTTACCAAAATCATTTACAACTAAATCCAGTGACATTCTGTTACTCTGAAAGGAAACTGACTTGTCAAAAATATCTAGATAATCATCTGATGCAGAACTGAGGTTCTGAACTTGCAAGTTACCTGTGCGGGCATTAAAATCACCACTACAAAGAAGATGCACATTGTCATCATCAGATGATAAATCACCAATTTGTCTTTCAATGTCCAAAATAAAGCAATCTGATTCAGCTTGATCATAGAATGGGCTACCATAAGGAGGAATATAAGTGCAATATATTTTGGGCTTTTCTTTATCTTTTGGGCTGTCTAACAATTGTCTAGACAGTTTAAGCATGACAACGTTTTCGATATCATTCTGTAATTCAGTGACATGTTTTGTCAGATGCTTTTTTAACAACACCAATATACCACCTGATTTTCGACCATGATGAGATAGCTTCACTGCTGGCCAAACAAACATCAAAACTTTGGAAAATATGTGACATCCAAATTTTTGTCAACAAAAAGTTTCTGTTAAACATACTGACATAATTTAACAAGTCCAAGTCTTTCAGCTTACTTACAAGACCCGCTACATATCACTAACAGGCACATCAGAGTGACTGTCTTCAGTGTCCACATTCCAACCCATGTCAGTGGGTTCTGGAGCCCTCGGAGCAGGAGGCTGTCCTCGAACAGGTGGTTCTGTCCCTCAACTCTTGCCCTGAAGGGGATGCTTCACGTCCTTGCTGCCTGGCACATTCTGCTGGAGTTGACACAGCTCAATCTCCAGGTGTCCCTGCCATGTCATGTGTAGGTCCCTCAGTTACAGACTGTTTAGTTCGAGTCCGAAGATTGTAGATGGTGTTTCTGCTTAGACTGTAGCTGGTGCTGGCATTTTGCTCTTGTAACTCACCAGCTTCATTGGAGATGCCTGGAATCTGTTGTGCATTTTTTGAAGTGTGTGACACATTCCTGGATGCCCTGGTCATTGGAAAAACTGCCTTCTTTGTTACAGTTTATTGGCTCAACGTGAAGGATCAGTTATGTTTGCTGTCATGGCTGGAAAGTCACTTGATGACAGACAGTATGAAGAGTGCCCTTGGCTATCATGTGTTTGACCTAGAAGCATGCCACTGACAGGAGAGTCAGTTGTGCCATGCTGAAAATGTGAAGTCTTGCTGTGACTTTGATGCCATGGTTGACCCACTTTCAGGACTGTTCCACTTTGAAGATCATAAGTATATACAGCATCCTCTGTGATCACCTTGTCATAACGTAGAGTTGATTTGAGTCCTTTCTCTCTGAGCTGGCGATGTAGTGGGATGAGTTCCTTCCTCTTCTGCGGAATGTTTTTGGAGAAATCTTCCTTCACAAAGATGTGCTGGAAACCCTTACATTTCTTCAGCTTATGAGCATTCCGGAGCACTAGCAACTTTTGAAGGTGATACTGAAACTTCACAGCGATGGCCCTGCCAGCCCTGTAGATGCGGTCACAGTGCAAGTCCTCTTCAATGCCCATCCCAACCTGCACTGTTTCCCGGATCACTGGCTGTCAGGAAGTTGGCACCCTCCTGCAGTGGAAGCCCAAAGAGTGGAGGTTGTTTTTTCTATTTTGATTGTCCAAGTAGACACATTTATCTGAAAAGGTACTGACTGTCTCCCTGTGTACTTCCGACAGCAAGAAGTCACATTGCTCTTCTAGCATTTTATGATTGTTGATGAGCTTGGCTTGCTGGTCTTCTAACTAGCACAGGCGATGGTTGATTTTCTTTTCTGCACTGGACAGTTTCTTTTCCATAGTCAGGAAATGCTTTTCAAGGTTTTGCTCATGACGAAGACTATTCCATCTTTGATACAGCGTCCTGCAGTGTTTGAGGCATATCTGCATGGAGATGGTCACCTGGATGAAAACTTCCATGATGACTGGGTGGTGTATTGTTATCATAGTAAGCATGTGGCGTAGAATAGGATTCCTGCCCCCCCCCCCCCCCAACCCTGACCAGAGCCCTGAGAGGTTGGAGACGATTTCTGTCCATACCCCCTCCCAAATGTAGGACCAGGTTTAGGCTCTACATCACCACAAATCAGCAGAAAACATGACAGGAAGACAACAGTCACTATCATAGCAGTTCCGCATACTACCCCTGCACTGGCAGAAACTATGTACCTGAGTTTCTGTCGTGGGTCAGTTTTCATTGTCTGCAGAAACCTAAATGTAGCAAAAGAAAGAAAGTCACAATGCAATCTCTGTACTGTCTGTTGAGCATCAACATATGTTGGACACTTGCTCGCAAACCATTCAGCTGCTCATGACTGACAGCAGGAGTGAAGCAGTTCACTGTTTACTGTTCACTGGTCCAGTAACCCGCCAGGATCGTAGGGGCGTTGCATGGTGGACGAACGGTGGACCAGCTGGCTCCACTTAGCGCAGTCATGGGCGAGTGCCTGGGTGACACTGAAGTCCTCCCCTGTCCAATCACGGATGTCGTCGGCCCACTTTCTCCTCTGTCTGCCCCGTCTTCTCTTCCCCTGGACTGTTCCTTGCAGGATGGTCTTTGCAAGTCCTTCTGAGCGTGTTACGTGCCCATGCCATCTGAGTTTCCTCTTTTTCGCCGTGGTCAGTAGGTCTTCATAGTCCCGCACTTGTTGAGTGATCAGTCTGCGGACTTCATTGTTGGTGACATGGTCCTTGTATGAGATGCCAAGGGGCCTTCTGAGGCATCTCATTTCTACTGCTTGGATCCTCCTTTGTAGGTCTGCGTTCAGTGTCCATGCCTCACATGCGTAAAGCATGATTGAGGTGACTAGCGCGTTTAGTAACTTTACCTTGGTTCCGAGAGGGATGTTTCTGTCTCTCCATATGGTCTTCAGTCTTGCCATTGCTGCTGCTGTTTGTGATGCTCTTGCTAGGATTTCGGTCTTCGATCCCTCCTCACTTATGATGGCTCCAAGGTACTTGAAATGGTCAACTGTCTCCAGTTCTTTTCCACTGAGAGTGATCTTGGTGGCGATTGGCTGGGCACTGTTTGACATAGCTTGGTTTTCTCGGTGCTGATTTCCATGCCATATCGTGAGGATATTTCATCCAGTTGCTTCACTAGGCTGGCCAGTTCCTCTTCATTTCCTGCCAGACCGTCAATGTCATCGGCAAACCTGAGGTTGGTGATTGTTTGCCCTCCAATTGCTGACTGTGCCTGTGTGGTCTTCCAAGGTGTCAGTCATGATGCGTTTGAGGAAAATGTTAAACAGTGTCGGCGACAGCAGACATCCCTGTCGGACCCCAACTGAGGTACGGAACCATTCCCCTACTGTGCCCTGTACGAGTACTGCACTGGTGGCCTTTGAGTAGAGTTCCTTGATGGTGTGGATCAGCTTCTGGCCCATGTTAAATTTGTTCATGGTGGCCCACAGAGCGTCATGCCATACTCTATCGAAGGCCTTCTTAAAATCAATGAAGACGTGGAAGATGTCTTGTTGATGCTGGCTGTATTTCTCACACAGAATCCTCAGGTTGAATATCTGTTCTGTGGTGCTTCTATTTGGGCGGAAACCGGCCTGCTCTTCGGCGATTATCTCTTCTGCCTGTGGTTTCAGCCTGTTCAGGATCACTTTCAGCATGACTTTACTGGCATGACTTATGAGGCTGATTGTCCTGTAGTTTTGGCACTGCTGGAGATTTCCTTTCTTGGGGAGAGTGATGATGAGTGATTGGGTCCATGGTGTAGGCCACTCTCCGGTCTGCCAGATCTTGTTGCAGATACTTGTAAGGATGTCTGTCCCTGCTTCTCCCCCCTGTTGGATCAGCTCTGCTGGGATGTTGTCGATTCCTGCTGATTTTTCTTTCTTCAGCGATCTAATTGCTACTTCTATTTCCTCGCGTAGAATTGGGAAGTTGTCTTTATTCGATGAGGCTTGGCTTGCAAGTACGCTGGGGCCGCCTAGCGTCTGATGATTGTAGAGTTCGGAACAGTATTCCGTCCATCTGCCAACGATTTCCTTCTTTTCTGTTAGGCAATTCCCTTCTTTGTCCTGGATGTTACTGACTCTTGCCTGTTTCTGTTAAGCAGTACAGCACTGCTAACACCACTGTGGCACAGAGTCCCCACACCACTCGCTGGACAGCACAACACAAGCTGGTGTTTACGTGCAGTCACACAGTATGGTGTACGTTTGTACATGAAGCTTTGAAAAGTCAAATAAAACTGGCCACAGGCGACTCTTGCTGATAAATTTTGTACTGGCATGATCACAGAGACATGAGGAATTCAAAACAAACAAATATTAATCAATATTAAACCATTAATTAAGGAAATTGATTCATTTACAAGAGCAGCACGTGAATGTGCGTCTTATCTTAAAACATGAACTTAGTTCAGCCCCCCCCCACCCCCACCCCCCGAGAGAGAGAGAGAGAGAGAGAGAGAGAGAGAGGAGAGAGAGAGAGAGGAGAGAGAGAGAGAGAACAATTGTTGCTGTTAAGCTGATAAGCTCATACAGTAGCGAAGCATAGGATTCAATTACATGACATGGAAACCACGGCATTGATCTAGAGAGAAGAGAGAGAGAGAGAGAGAGAGAGAGAAGATGAGAGAGAGAGTTGAATTTTAAACAAGGTCAATACAAAAGGTAATCCTATCGAATTATTGTCTTAGAAAAAGAAATTAACAAACGACAAAAAAAACGCACCAAGGAACAAGAAAAACACAATCATCATCAAAAACAAAGAAAGAAAACAAACAGAAAAAAAAGAGAAAAGAAAGACATAGAATCAAACAAAAAGAAAGAAAGACAGATACAGAGGAGACAATACGTACAAGAACAAAAGCTTACCCCAAAACGAAAATAATAAACAACAAAGAAAACAATCAAATTAGTTTACATTGCCTCTAGAAATTGGGTCAGATATCATTTCAATTTCGGCTGTGACCTATTCAAAGGATGAAAATGCAACAAATATTCAAAAATAAAAGTAGAAACAAAAAAAGCCCGCTCTAAAATATACCAGACAATAAGAAAATAATAATATAAAAAATAAAAAAGTGTGTGATTTTAACGTTTCCCTTGTTTCACAGTCACTGCCTGTTTCTCTGTTTGTCTCCTCTGTGTTTCCCCGTCACAGTCTGTTTCTCTGTCTTCTCTTTGTTTCGCCGTCACTGTCTGTTTCTCTGTCTGTCTTCTCTTTGTTTCGCCGTCACTGTCTGTTTCTCTGTTTGTCTCCTCTGTGCTTCCCCGTCACAGTCTGTTTCTCTGTCTGTCTTCTCTTTGTTTCGCCGTCACTGTCTCTCTGTCTGTCTCGTCTGTGTTTCGCCGTCTGTGTCTCTTTTTCTGTCTGTCTCGTCTGTGTTTCGCCGTCTGTGTCTCTTTCTGTCTGTGTCCTCTGTGTTTTGCCGTCTCTGTTTCTCTGTCTGTGTCCTCTGTGTTTCGCCGAATCTGTCTCTGTGGCTCTGCCTGGCTCCTCTATGTTTCGCCGTCACAGTCTGTGTCCTCTGTGTTTCGCCGTTTCTGCCTGTCTGTTTCCCTGACTGTCTCCTCGTTGTTTCGCCGTTTCTGCCTGTCTGTTTATCTGTCTCTGTGTTTCACCGTTTCTGTCTGTCTGTTTCTTCTGTGTTTCACCGTCTCTGTCTGTCTGTTTCTCTGTCTATCTCCTCTGTATTTTGCCGTCACTGTCTGCTTTTCTATCTGTCTCCTCTGTCTGTCAGTTTGTCTGTCTGCCTGTCTTTTTATCTTTTTATTCCTTCCCCGTACTGAATGAATGTTCTCTGTCTCTCTCTGTCTGTTTCTCTTTCTGGTTCTCTTTTTCAGTTTGTCTGTCTGTCGCTCTGTATATGTAATTATCTGTCTGTCTCTGTCTGTCTATCTGCATTTTGTCTTTTCACCCCTTCCCCAACTGATTGTTTTTTTAAATGTCTGTCTAGATGTTTCTCAGTCTATATGTCGCTCTGTCTGTTTGTCTCCTCTGTGTCTGTCTGTCTGTCCGTCTGTCTTTCTCTCGCCTTTTTAAACCGTGAGTTTCTCATCTTCTTCCCATTCTTCTCCATTCCCTCCTTTCAATAAGTCTTCCTTTTTTTTTCTTTTTTCCTTTCAATTGTTCCTTTTTGCTTTCTGCCTGTCTCGTTTTTTGTCTGTCTGTCTGTCTGTCTGTCTGTCTCTCTCTCTCTCTCTCTCAATCTCTCAGGGCGACGTGACGGGACGAGAACTAAACGGGTGTGCTGCTAGTACTGCAAATTTTTGCATTTTAGCTTCGAAATGTCAGTTACTGGCCTTCCAGCAACTGTAATAACAACTTTAAACGCCCTGCTGATCGACAACGGCGTATCGAGTTGGAAAGTCGCGGGGGAGAGCGGCAGCCTTGTGTTCGTCTTGCGAATGAAGCCAGCTGACAAGTCAGTGTCAACAGAAATGGCAGACCCTGTGCTGAACGGTAACTCCGTGTTCAGTACTATCGCAAAAAGCCCCCATGTCAAATCCGTCGCGATGTCCAAAGAAGCAGACAACACCAAGAAAGACAAGCAAGTCGCCAATGTGACAATGACATTGTCTTGGAAGAGCCGGTCTTGTGTAACATTGACTCCCTGCTCGATGTCGAAACAGAAGAAAAACAAACCAGTGTGTACACAGAACTGTGTGTCAGCAGTGCAGTGAATGCCTCGGCCACACCAGATTCACTTGATCTACTGTGTTATCCAGAAACAGACAGCAAGATCGGTGTGTCTTCTGAGGCGTCTGATGTGCAGGAAGAGCTGACAGTTGGCTGCACAGTGGATGACTCTGATACTGGTATCGTGAAACAGTATGTGTCTACTCTAACTGACAAACATGTGCAGCGTCGATTACGGGACAGCAAGAGAAACACACGGTTTTGAAAGGTGTTGGTACATAGTTCAGGCGATCAAAACATTGTGATGTGTGAATCAGATGACATCGCCCTGGAATACTCTTGGAATGGAGATACTGGTGAGGAATCTAAGTGTGTGTTCTGGTACATCAAGCAAGAAGAGGAAAACATGTTGCCAGAAGAACGTGTCAGGCTTGCCAGACTTCGTAAAGGGAAGCAGTGTACTAACACACAACAGGCAGAGACAGTGGCGAGTGCTGAGCGGGAGTTACATCATCTTCGGGACCTGATCCGGTTTTACATGGGTTGACTTCCCTGGCTGTAGACTGGAAAAGGAAAGGCTGTTTTGAAAATTGAGACAGGACAATAATGTATCGAATCTTGATGTACATACCACTACTGCCATGGTTTCCATGTCATTGTAATCGCGTCGCACTCGATATCATTTGTTACCGCGCCGCAGTGCTATATGGCTTGATTGCTAAATAGCAATAAATTTTGTCAATTGTCAATTTTGTCAATTGTCTCTCTCTCTCTCTCTATCTATCTATTTCTATATCTACATCTATCTATCTATCATCTATCTATCTATCTTTCTATCTATCTATCTATCTATCTATCTATCTATATATCTATCTATATATCTATCTATCTATCTATCTATCTATCTATCTATATATCTATCTATCTATCTATCTTCCTATCTATCTATCTATCTATCTATCTATCTATCTATCTTCCTATCTATCTATCTATCTATCTATCGATCCAATCTTAATTTTTATTGTGTTCCAGAATCCAAAGCAGAAAAACTGAAGAAGACAGAGTACAGAAGGTGATTGAAATACATACCGTATGTACACTGAAGAAAATGGCACACTGGGATTAGCGAAATGAACCCCGTCACATTCTCGCAATGTAAGGACAAGCTGGCACTACTGAGGCTCAGGAATGGGCGTGAAAGCCTGAGAAAAGCGGGGTACGGAGTTTCTCATGACCTGACCAGAAGACAGACTGGCTGGAGTAAGACGTGAAGGAAAAAGAGGAGACCTTCTGAATGGTAAACTTATTGTTAGAGAATCACGGAATCTTCAACATGGCAATCACTACTGGTATGGAACAGATGGAAACAACAAACTACAATACGAAGATGAGGACAACACATTCAGTAATGGAAAGAGACAACATAACGGTGACAAGCATTGGAAATCTTTTCATTGGCAGAGTTACGGAAAAGAACAGTACGTTACCAGCAATGTCACTGACCATGATGACAAGTGTTACGGCATAGCAAGAGCCAGATCCAGATGCTGGGAGAGTGAAACTGACCACGCCCACTTTACTGTCCCAGAGGATACATTCCGTGGAAGCAAAGCAGCAGAAGTCCTCTCAGAACTGTCAGAAACCCAGATTATTCTCTCATAACTCTAGACAGCACAGGGAACATGGAACAAATCACAAACACCTCAGCCACCATGCAAACACAAAATAATGTCAATACATCAGTATTGACAATGTTCAAACACTGTCACCATAGATAAGCACAAACAGCAAGTTCAGTGTGAAATTCACAAAAGAAGTGATGGTACATTACCAACCCCAGTTACTCTCCTCTTTCAAACAACAACTGGAAAGCAGGCTGTGCGTGCTGCACTTCCAGACACTGACATTACCTATATATCTGGTGAAAAAGGTAATCCAGCCTCAGTAAGAACGAATAATAGCACAACAGACCAGATGAAGCAGAAGTCTAGCACCCCGCTATCTGCCTGTGCAGGGAAAACCACAAAAACTCTGAGGAATCTGCAAGAGGAGGTGACCCCTGAACAGAACACTCAACGCAAATACCAATCATAAAGAACAGAAAGAGAGCACACTTTCTCTGGAGCAGATACCCAGAAAGACGCCAAATCACCACAGCAGGATGTCACCCATGATCCACATCTTGCTGCCCCAATCACTCCGAAGGTGGTTCCAGGAGAGCTCCTGTACAGTGAGGCAGTGGATACTGCCACCGTTCCTTCGCCAAGATGCATGACTCCAACACGAGGTGAACTATGAGAAAATATAGCACAAAAGAAAATATTAACATGTCTATAGAACTGAAAAGAGAATACATTTCCTTACTCAAAATAAAGGCAGATGAATACAAAACTGGCCTTAGAAATAAGCTAATGAATGCTACAAAAGACCCTAAGTCTTTCTGGTCCACTTTGAGATCTATGTGGTAAACCCAGAAAGAATTTAGGAAATGTGCCAAAAGATTACTGGCAGAGCCATTTTATTAATGTGTTTGAGGCAACACTACATCCTAAAATGTCAAGCTGATCCAGATACCATGGATTTAAATTCAGCAATAACAAAGAAAGAAATTTTAGATTCAATCCGACATCTGAAGCCAAAGAAGGCAGGTGGTCCAGACGGACTAATCTCAGCTCACTCTTCAATTACGAATTTTCTTCAGGAGAATATCCAGATTCTTGGACAGAGGCAATTATACAACCTCTCTATAAACGTGGAAATCCTAATGACCGCAGCAACTACAGGGGTATATCTCTCTTAAATAGTTGCAGTAAGATATATAGTTATATCCTTAATAAACGACTAGCTAAATGGATAGAGGACAAAAAAAATTATAGGCGAAGAACAAGCGGGGTTTAGAACAGATCATAGTACCATTGACCACGTTTTCACACTGTTTGCTGTGATCAAAAAGTATCTGGCATCCAATAAAAAGTTATATGTTGCTTTTATTGATAACAAAAAAGAGCCTTTGATCTTTTTTCTAAGAACATTATGGCCAATAATGATTAAAAAAGTAATTTCTGGCAAAATGCTGAGAGCGATGATGTAATGGTCGTTTAGGTTGAACAGAGTTATTTTCTGCCAAAAAGGTCTAAGCATACAAGCCCGTTAAAACATGGTGTTGAGCTTCATCCAGATGTTGTAGAACTATTAATCATTTGGTTTGCAGACGATGTGGCACTACTATCATATTCAGTAAGTGGTTTGCAACATCAGTTAAATCTGCTAAGTGAAAATGCAAAAAGACTGAACTAACAAGTCAATTTAGAAAAATCAAATATTATTGTATTTAGAAATGGTGGCTATCTTTCAAACCGAGAAAAATGGTACTTCAATGACTATGAAATGACCGTATGGCTATCTACCCGCTTAAGCTTTTCTCTTACCATCAAGGAACAAACAGCCAAGAGAGAGTAGGTATCGTGCAAATATTCAAAACTTTGTGAAAACTAGGCGATATCAGGCGGTATCCTTTTTACTATGTTTTGACCCCCAAATAAACCGATCATTCTAAATGGGTCAGAAATCTGGGGAACCCTAGATATATCTCATTTAGAAAGCCCACATGTTTTCAATAAAGAAATTGCTAAATGTTGCGTCATGAACCCCAAATGACATGATTTATGGTGAATCAGGCAGACTACCTTTGACTATTTTATATGCAAAAATAAATGTCATCAGATACTGTCTTCGTCTAACCAGGATGACAGAGGACAGACTGCCCAAGAAAACCTACAAAATGTTAGAAAATTAGGACAATAGTAACATGCTGGGTTACAGATGGGTTACAAAGCTGGGTTACAGATGTTCGCGAATTACTCAGAAAGCATGGATTCGGTTTTGTGTAGATAAATGGTGGGGTGCAAAACATTAAATGGTTTCTAAAAACGTTCAAAGAACGTTTGAGTGATTGCTGGAAACAAGACTTTGCCAGGGTTCAGGAACACGACAGATGTTCGGTGTACAGAAAGTTTAAATTTGAGTATTCTTTAGAGCCTTATTTCAAGTGCATTAAAAACAAAAGACTGAGAGATATCTATGTAAGATTCAAACTGGGAATTACTTATATAAAAGCTTATAAACTCTGTTAGTGTAAAGAACTATCTGTAAATGTATGCTGCCCTCTGTGCAAAACCCAATGTGATGAATTTATTCCACTGCCATGATTACAGTACTTTTCACAAGAAATTGAACAAGATCCATATAGAGAACATTTGCCTATTCTGAATAATGAGAAATTCATGATTAGCATTGTCCATTTTATTTATTACAGCTCATTAAAACCATGATCATAGGGCCATCAGCCCAGACAACACAACATCAACTGATAAAAAAAATCCTTTAAACTACTTTCTCATCTAATCTCACAGATGAGAAAGAAGTTAAAAGGATTTGTTTTATCAGTTGATGTTGTTTTGTCTGGGCTAATGGCGCTATGATCATGGTTTTAGTTAACTGATATTCATGTACAAGGTATGTGAGCGTGCAAACATTAAGGAAGCGTACGTGTGCGCGTGCGTGTGCGCGTGCGTTCGTGCGTGTGTGTGTGCAAGTTGTGTGTGTAAATTGTCTGCGTGTGTAAGTTGTGTGTGAATGTGTGTGTGTGCGTGCGTGCGTGCGTGTGTGTGTGTGTGTGTGTGTGTGTGCGCGTGCCTGCAAGTGTACATTTCCATATCAACATTGTATTAGCACGCGATCATATGAATATGTTTTGTGCTTATTTGTGCGTACTTGCATGGGCCAGGCCGATGTGCTTGTGTGTACGAGTGCCCGTGTTTGTATACGTGCAACTGTGTGTGTGTGTGTGTGTGTGTGTGTGTGTGTGTGTGCGCGCGCGTGTATGTGTGTGTAAGTTGTGCGTGTGTGTGCGTGCGTGCATGCGTGCATGTGTGTGTTAACAATTCACAAATAGCTCACTGTAGTTTGATTTTGTTTCTTGTTCAGCTGTAAAGGAGGCGCATTTACTTGCCTTTTATTTTGCACGTATTTTTTTCGTGTCTGTTTCTGTTCATTGTGATAAGAGCAGTTTGCTCAGAAAAGTTCGAGTTCGAGTTTGAGTTATATCCGTCCGTCCGTCCGTCCATCTATCTGTCTGTTTGTTTGCCTGTCTGTCTGTCGATCTGTCTGTCGATCGATCTGTCTGTCGATCTGTCTGTCGATCTGTCTGTCGATCTGTCAGTCTGTCTGTCGATCTGTCTGTCGATCTTTCGATCTGTCTGTCTGTCTGTCTGTCTGTCTGTCTGTCTGTCTCTCTCTCTCTCTCTCTCTCTATCTATCTATCTATCTATCTATCTATCTATCTATATATCTATCTATCTATTTATCTATATCACTCTATCTCTCTATCTCTCTATCTATCTATCTACCTGTCTGTCTTTCTGTCTGTCTGTCTGTCGATCTGTCTTTATGTCTGTCTGTCTATCTATCTATCTATCTATCTGTCGGTCGGTCTGTCTGTCTGTCTGTCTGTCTGTCTATCTATCTATCTATCTCTGTCTGTCTGTCTGTCTCTCTTTCCCTCTTCCCCTCCTCCCATTCCTCTTCTCTCTCTCTCTCCTTCTCTCTCCTCTCTCTCTCTCTCTCTCTCTCTCTCTCCTCTCTCTCTCTCTCTCTCTCTCTCTCTCTCTCTCTCTCTCTCTCTCTCTCTCTCTCTCTCTCTCTCTCCCCCCAAAGCTTTCATGAGGGGCCAAGGCCTATAATGAATAAAACTTTCGCTTTCGCATTCGCATTCTCTCTCTCACTCTCTCTCACTCTGTATTTTTATTTTCCTTCTTCTTTCTGTCTGTCTTACTTTTTCTTTTCTTTTCTTTTCTTTTCTTTCTTTCTTTCTTTCTTTTCTTTCTTCCTTTCTTTCTTTTCTTCTTCATTTTCGCAACTTTCCATGAGCGTTTTAAATTGAAACGTCAGCCTTGCTCACCAACTGATTGGAGTGAATTTATTCATAAAGCATCCGGACACAAAGAAACAAGCAAGCAAGAAAACAAACAAGTAAACAAACAAACAAATAAACGAAGAGGAAAAATAACTGACTAAAAGTTTAGCTAAACAAACATAAGAAAATGTAAATGTGCCAATTGTTTTTACATTCTTTTGAAAAAAGAGGTTACTTAATTTCTTAATTACTTAGGTTCTTAGAAAGAAATTTTCAATCACACGCGGGTGCGTGTGTGGGTGCGTGCGTGTATGTGTATATATGTATGTGTATGTGTATTTATGTATGTATGTATGTATTGTATGTATGCATGTATGTATGTATGTATGTATGTATGCATGTATGTATGTATGTTTGTATGTATGTATGTATGTATGTATGTATACATGTGTGTATGTATATGTATGTATGTATGTATGTATGTATGTATGTATGTGTGTATGTATGTGTGTGTGCGTGTGCGTGTGCGCGCGTGTGTGTGTGTGTGTGTATGGATGGATTGATGGATGCATGCATGCATGCGCGCAAACGAACGCACATTATACATAATGGAATCCTATTTTGAAGTAGTGTTAGAATAAAGAACCCCCCCCCCCACACACACACACACATACACATACATACACACACACACACACACACACACACACACACACACACGTTCGTTTGCGCGCGAGCACGCACGCACGTACGAACGCACGCACCAACGCACGCGCAAAGAGAAAAGTACGCATTTGCCCTTATCTTTTGGAGAACGTTAGCCACTTTGAAAGAAAAACACCACAAACTTTTGAATTTCGTAAGCATCTTCCAGTATATCCTTACAGGACTGTGAAAGTATAAAGAAAGTTTACAAGGTTCAAACAGTTCTGTAATGTAAAAAAAAAACCAAACAAAAACCCTGTGAAAAACTGCAGAAGTTTTATCTCGTAATACTATGTGTATGCTATGATAAGGATACACATGTGAGTTATGTACTGTTGTGTTGTGGTTTTTTTAGAATTTTGCTTGCTCTTTGTGAAGCAAATCTTATTTGTCTTCTTAGGATTCTTGTCTTCAGCTTAAAAAACAAAAAAACTTGCTGTCTCTCTCCCATTAATTGCGTTTTCATTCTTTGAAATCTGTCTTTTGCTTCTTCTCTTTGTTTCTTTCTGGGTTTGTGTTTTAGGTGTTTGTTTCCCTCCCCCCTCCCCCATCGATCCCTTCATTTCTTTGTTTTTCTTTGTCTTCTTCTAGACGGGGCTATAAATAAGAAGATTGGATTGAATTGGTTTTGTTGCTGTTGTTTTACTGTTGTTGCTGTTGCTGTTGCTGTTGCTGTTTTTCTTCTTCTTCTTCTTCTTCTTCTTCTTCTTCGCATTTCTTCTTCTTCTTCTTCTTCTTCTTCTTCTCTTCTTCTTCTTCTTCTTCTTCTTCTTCTTCTTCTTCTTCTTCCTTCTTCTTCTTCTTCTTCGCATTTCTTCTTCTTCTTCTTCCTTCTTCTTCTTCTTCTTCTCTTCTTCTTCTTCTTCTTCTTCTTCTTCTTCTTCTTTTCTTCTTCGCAATTCTTCTTCTTCTTCGCAATTCTTCTTCTTCGCAATTCTTCTTCTTCTTCGCAATTCTTCTTCTTCTTCGCAATTCTTCGCAATTCTTCTTCTTCGCAATTCTTCTTCTTCTTCTTCGCAATTCTTCTTCTTCTTCTTCTTCTTCTTCTTCTTCTTCTTCTTCTTCTTCTTCTTCTTCTTCTTCTCTTCTTCTCTTCTACTACTACTACTACTACTACTACTACTACTACTACTACTATACTACTACTACTACTACTACTACTACTACTACTACTAGTACTACTACTACTACTTCTACTACTACTACTACTACTACTCTTCTAATCTTCTTGGTCGTCCATCGATCCGATGATGACTGTCCTCATGTGTTGAGTCTTTGTCTTATGTGGGCACGGAGATGGCTGGTTAAGCCAATCCGTGATAGGCAGACGCGGGTGCAGTGGGGGCAAGGAAACTGTCCGGGGGGTTAAGGGTTGGTGGTTGACGCCTTTCTCCTAGCTCGTGCTGCAGTCACATTATCTCGCCTCTTCTCCTCGAAGTTGTCATGCGCCCGGATGGTTAGGGCGCGCCAGCCTGGTCTGTCCATAGCATACAGCTCCAGCTGTTTGGGAGGGATGTCAGCGTGTTTGATGTTGGACTTCACGCAGTCCTTGAATCTTTTGCGTGGTCTGCCCTGATTCCGCTTTCCCAAGGTCAGTTCGCCATACATGAGCTGCTTAGGCAGCCTTTGGTCGTCCATCCGGATCACGTGACCAACCCATCGAAGCTGGGCTTTCAGTATCATGGCCTCGATGCTGGTCATTCCAGCTCTGTCCAGGACCTCGAGGTTTGTGATCCGGTCTTACCAGTGGATGTTCATAATTGACCGCAGGCTTCTCATGTGGAACTTCTCCAGCTGCTTCCAGTGTCTTTTGTACACCGTCCATGTCTCGCATCCATAGAGTAGGCTGGTGAGGACGACGGCTCTGTACACCTTGAGCTTTGTGGAAAGCTGGATGTTGTGCTGGTTCAAGACACGAGCTCGGAGGCGACCAAGAGCTTGACTGGCCTTGCAGATCCTAGCGTTGATCTCTTTATCCAGGGTGTTATCATTGCTGATGGTACTGCCGAGGTACTTGAAATCATCCACTATCTTTAGCTGGGTGCTCTCAATGGAGATAGAGGGGGGAGGGGCGGCTGAAGCAGGCGCTGGCTGAAATAGTACCTCTGTCTTGCCGAGGCTGATAGTGAGCCCAAAAAGGCGAGAGGCTTCTGCAAACTTATCTGTGATGAGCTGTAGGTCAGACTCTTTGTGTGCCATGAGAGCACAGTCATCAGCAAAAGGTGCTTCCAGGATGATCTTCTCCACAACCTTGGTCCTGGCATTCAGTCGGCGGAGGTCAAACAGTGAGCCATCAAGTCTGTATCGCAGGTATACCCCAAGGTCTAGGTCCTTGATAGCGTGGTTGAGGACGCAGGTGAAAAAGAAGTTGAAAAGGACAGGGGCCAGCACGCATCCCTGTTTGACGCCGTTACTGATATTGAATGGCTCTGATACTTCTCCACCCGAGAGAACCTGCCCAGTCATGTTGTCATGAAACTGGCGTATGAGGTTGACGAACTTGTCTGGGCATCCGAGTTTGGATAGGATGATCCAGAGGGCCTTCCTGTTCACTGTGTCGAAGGCCTTGGTGAGGTCAACGAAGACCACATACAAGTCCATGTTTTGCTCTAGGCATTTCTCCTGCACTTGTCGGACGGAGAAGATCATGTCCACAGTGCTGCAGTTTGGGCGAAATCCACACTGTGTTTCCGGCAGGTTTCCTTCGGAAATGTTCTCCGTTAAGTGATTGAGGAGGATCCGAGCCAATATTTTCCCAGCAATAGAAAGGAGGGAGATGCCCCTACTACTACTACTACTACTACTACTACTACTACTACTACTACTACTACTACTACTACTACTACTTCTACTACTACTCACTTCTTACTACTTCTTCTTCTTTCTTCTTTTCTTCTTCTTCTATCTTCTCTACTACTTCTATCTTCTTCTTCTTTTTCTTCTTCTTCTTCTTCTTCTTTTTTCTTCTTCTTCTTCTTCTTCTCTTCTTCTTCTTCTTCTTCTTCTTCTTCTTCTTCTTCTTCTTCTTCTTCTCATTCTTCTTCATCGCAATTTTTTCTTCTTCTTCTTCTTCTTCTTCTCTTCTTCTTTCTTCTTCTTCTTCTTCTTCTTCTTCTTCTTCTTCTTCTTCTCATTCTTCTTCTTCTTCTTCTTCTTTCCTTTCTTCTTCTTCGCAATTCTTCTTCTTCTTTCTTCTTCTTTCTTCTTCTTCTTCTTCTTCTTCTTCTTTCTTCTTCTTCTTCTTCTTCGCATTCTTTCCTTCTTCGCATTATTCTTCTTCGCATTCTTCTTCTTCGCAATTCTTTCTTCTTCTTCTTCGCAATTCTTCTTCTTTGCAATTCTTCTCTTCTTCGCAATTCTTCGCAATTCATCTTCTTCAATTCTTCTCGCAATTCTTCTTCTTTCTTCTTCGCAATTCTTTCTTCTTTGCAATATCTTCTTCTTGCATTCTTTCTTCTTGCATTTCTTCTCCTTCTTTATTTTCTTTCCTCGCATTCTTCTTCTTGCAATTCTTCTGCAATTCTTCTTCTTTGCAATTCTTCTTCTTCGCAATTCTTCTATAATTCTTCTTCGCAATTCTTCTTCTTTTCTTTCCTTCTTCTTCCTCGCAATTCTTTTTCTTCATTCTTCCATTTCTTCTTTCTTCGCAATTCTTCGCTTTCCTTAATCTTCTTTTTCGCAATTTTTGCTTCTTCTTTCCTCTTCACAATTCTTCTTCTCGCAATTCTTCTTCTTTTCGAATTCTTCTTCTTCGCAATTCTTTTCTTTTCGCAATTCTTCTTTTCTCTTCTTCGCAGTTCTTGCAATTCTTCTTCTTCTTGCAATCTTCCAATTCTTCTTCATAATTTTCTTCTTCTCTTCGCAATCTTCTTCTTCCTCGCAATTTCTTCTTTTTCTTCGCAAGTTTTCTTCTTCGCAATTCTTCTTCTTCTTGATCACAAGTCTCTTCTCTTTCGCAATTCTTCTTCTTCTTCTTCTTCTTCTTCTTCTCTTCTTCTTCTTCTTCTTCTTCTTCTTCTTCTTCTTCTTCTTCTTCCGCAATTTTCTTCTTCGCAATTCTTCTTCTTCGCAATTCTTCTTCTTCGCAATGGTTGTTCTTCCTCTTCGCAATTCTTCTTCGCATATGTTCTTCTTCACAATTCTTTTTCTTCTTCTTTTGTTTTCCAAGAAAGTGACCAGACAGTAAACAACGATCAGTGTGTGGCAAAACAATGGACGATCTTTTGCCTAGGATTCTTGTCTTTCAGGTAAAAAAATCCCAACAACAAAACTTGCTGTCTCTCTCTCCTAGCCTTTTCTTCCTTTGCTTTCTTTCTTTTCTTTTCTCTTTCTGGGTTTGTTTCCTTTTTCCCCCCTATATTTTCCTTTCCTCTTAACCCCTCCCTTCATTTCTTTGTTTTTCTTTGTTTTCTTCTAGACGGGGCTATGAATAAGAATATTGCATTGAATTGATTTTCCTTTTTCTGTTGTTGTTGTTCTTCTTGTTGTTGTTCGTCTCTTTTACCGCCGCCGTCGCAGCCGCCACCCCCGCCATCATCTTCGTCGTTGTCGTTGTCGTTGACGTCGTTATCCTCCTCCTCCTCCTCCTCCTCCTCCTCCTCCTCCTCCTCTCATCATCATCATCATCATCATCATCATCATCATCATAATAATAAGAAAGAAGAAGAAGAATAATGTATGGAATTTGTATAGCGCTGAATCTTGTAAAGCAACAAATCAAAGCGCTCAGATAACTGTTAAACATTTTTTTTAATTGAGGATAATGGAATAAGCATTTATATGCTTTTTTTTTAAAAACATGCGGTTTTGCAAAATTTTGTCATCTGTTCCCACCGGCACACAATGGCCTACTCTTTCGAAAAGCGGAACAGGATTTAACGTGTGCGCAAGATGTTCTGCATGCGTTCGCACACGGGATCTCGGTTTATAGTCATCCGAATCATCATCTCCTTCTCCATCATCATTAAAATCAGAAGCATCATCATCTTCTCCATAAAATCATCATCATCATCATCATCATCATCATCATCATCATCATCATCATCTTCTTCTTCTTCTTCTTCTTCTTCTTCTTCTTCTTCTTCTTCTTCTTCTTCTTCTTCTTGCATATTGTGTCTTCTGCATGCGCATATTAATCTCGAAGAAAATTAAGGCACTGACAGGTCTGCACTTGAAGTTGACTTAGGAGATCGTAAAAATCCCTACCCTTAATTCACTAGACGCCGCCGAGAATCGAACCCACGACACCATGGACCAATGGGATTGAAGTAAAGTTGAAATGGTCTTGATATCTGATGATATCTGCTTGATAGATATCCACTGATTATGTCTTTTAATTTATGTACACATTTTTTTGCGTTGTTTGGTTTTATTTACTTATTTTATTATTTTAGTTTAGTTTTATTCTATTATTTGAGGATAATGGAATAAGCACTCATGTGCTTTTTTCATACATTCCCAGTGTGTATGCAGTTTTGTCATCCACCACCGGCACACAATGGCCTAGACTTTCGAAAAGCGGAACGGGTAAGGTGCGCAAGGTGTTCACACATAGGACCTCAGTTTATAGTCTCATGAGAAAGAGCTTTAGGGGGAGGCGAGGAGGTGTGTGTGTGTGTGTGTGTGTGTGTGGGTGTGTGTGTGTGTGTGTGTGTGTGTGTGTTTATGTGTGGTGTGTGCGTGCGCACGTTTGTGTGGGGAGTGTGTGTGTGTAATTGGGGTATGTTGGGGAGTGTGGTGTTTGTTTGTGCACGCACATGCATGTATGTGCCTTCATACGTGTGTACATTTTCCCTGTCTGTCTGTCTGTCTCTCTCTCTGTCTGTCTGTCTCTCTCTCTGTAATTATCGTGGAGTAGCCCTCACTAGCATCGTCAGCAAGATATATACTTATATTTTGAATAAAAGGTTAACTAGATGGGCTGAAGAGAATGAAAAACTGCTTGAAGAACAAGCAGGTTTTCGAGCAAATTATAGTACTACTGATCATATATTCACCCTATATTCTATTGTTCATAAATACTTGCAATCAAATAAAAAAACTATTTGTTGCATTTGTCGATTTTCGTAAGGCGTTCGATTCTGTTAATCGTAATATCTTATGACTGTTCTGCGTAAAAATGGAATAAAAGGTAAATTATATTGGCACTAAGGAGTGTATATAAAACAGTATTAGCATGGTACGCGCAGGATATGATTATTCGGAAAATTTCGAATGTCCAAAAGGAGTGAAGCAGGGCTGTATATTAAGTCCACAATTATTTTCTTTTTTTGTAAACGAATTAGCCGTTGAATTAACAAAAAAAGGAAAACTGGTAATTCAGTTTATCTCAGGAGCAATGGAGGTTTTTATACTATTTGCCGATGATTAGATTCTCTTGTCTGACACGGTACTAGGGTTTTCAAAACCAACTAGATATTAAAGGAAGAGGCAGATCGCCTAGATTTAATCAGCAATATGGAAAAAACGAACATCATGATTTTTAGAATGGGTGGACTTTACAGTGCGTGAAAATGGTTTTATGGAAATGCTGAAGTGAAAATCGTGAATTCTTATAAGTACCTAGGAAAGACATTTTCAAACGAAGCTAGTTTGAATGTTGCATGGCGTGAATGTTGCAGGGAAAGGGAAAAAAGGGTAATCGAAATCTTAAAAACGTTACGAAAGCTGAATTCAGTAGATTGTTCTTTATTTTAGAAATTGTTTGATGTTTTAAATAGAACCTTTACTTACATATTCATCTGAAATATGGGACTTACCCGTAATCCACAAATAGAAAAAATACATACATATGCTATCAAACGTTTCTTAAATGTCCCAATCCATTCGTCAAATACTGTACTATATGGAGAAACGGGAAGATATCCTTTAAACATCAGAACGTCTGTTAAGTGTATTAAGTACTGGCTAAAACTACTGAAACTTCCAGGGTCACGTTTATTAGGCAGTTTTTATGACATGATGGTTATACAAATGGAGTGGGTAAGAAAAATTGGGCATATCAAGTTAAAAAGTTTTTATCAGAACATGGTTTGGAATCGTGTGGTTGTCTCAGGAAGTAGGTAGCGAGCATGGTTTTTTTCTGAATTGAAAGACAGACTCATTTGGTTCATTTAAACCAAAATTGGCACTCGGACATGGAAAATAAAGATAATACTGCTGGTTTTTTTTTTTAAGTGTGCTTTTCAAGCTGAAAAGTATCTTCGAAAAGTCACTGACAAATGGCATCGACTAATTTATGCAAGATTTCGACTAAAAACACTCGGCTTCAATGCAAACAAAAGATGGTTTCAACCGAGACGTCCACACTGTTCCCATGCCCTATGTGGGTCATATCTTGATGATGAAGTGCATTTCCTGTTTCATTGTCAATCATATGTTTCCATACGTGAAAACTGTGGTGTTCTCAATCTAGAAGCTTTCCGAAAGGGAAGATATTTTTTTTATCTTATCGTCCGATGATGAAAATTGTGATCAAATCGGTTGCAAAGTTTATTGCTGAAGCACTGAAATTAAGACAATTACAGCTAAGTTCCATTACTTAACATTTGTGAAAATAAACTAAAGTAACATTTATATTATGTAAACTCCAGCATTTGTGAAACACATAAAGAAACATTTATAATTACGCTGTAGTCTCCAGCAAGAATATTTTTTGAAAATTTCACATACAATGTCAATGGGTGGGCCTAATATAGCATTTAGAATGTTCTTTTCATTATTTTAGTTATTGCTTATTGGTTCCTATTGTTCATCCTTGTTATTACTTTGTGTTCATTTTGAAACTGAGTTTACGTCAGAGCTTAAAGTCGTATCCGTTCATAAGAGCTCATTTTTGGTTTTTTGGTTTTCATTACGTTAAATGCATCATGTGATTTTTCTTGTATTTATTTGTATTTACAAAAGAAAGTCGTGTATAACCCCCCTTGTCAATAGGCCACTTTGGGCAATGACAATAAATTGGTCAAAGCGTCAAAGCGTGTCTCTCTCTCTCTGAAAATACAACTGGTAGTCTTCTATGGTCCTGAACTTTGTGGTTTCGGTAAGTAGCACCACAATAAAACAAAAGGATATCAAATGTCAATTAATTCCACTGTCACATGTGTTGGGTATTAATTTACAATTTTGAATTTGGAAAACTACAGCCTACCTTTCAAATCTCATAGAAAGCTTTTGTGCTAAGAAAACGAAAAACTGGGCCACCCAAAAATGTATTTCTTTATGGCTTTGGGGGCGTCTGGTAACAATCAAAGTGTGGAGTTTATGGCAATTTTTTTTTTTTTTTTTTTTTTTTTTGCTGCCTCATCTTCTGTGACGTCCCCCGTCCTGCTGTTCCCACGCCGCTCATTTCAATCTCCCTGCCACAGCCATACCCAGATTTGTTATGTCTCATCCCCAGGGTCGGAGGCCCACAGGGAGCCCATCACTATCAGGCCGCCGCGGGGCCACCAGCCAGAGGGGCCCTGCACTGCTGCTGGGTCACTTTGGCGGTGTTCAGTGGTGCCTGTTCTGAGCTAACATACGCAGGACACCACCTACTAAGCCCCCTACTAACGACAGTATTAGCTCAGTCGCGGAGCCAGACTGAGTGAGTTGCCCACCCGAGGTGGCAACCACCACAACGTCCCTCCAACGACCGTCCCCCGCGAACCTCCAACCCCAAAGGCTTTGACACAGAGTTTATGGCAATTTTTAGACAAAGATTGATTGAAAGTCATTGCCAGCGATTATTTTACAGTCTGGTGACAAATATGGAAGCTATCAACAATTTATTAGCTTACTTTATTTGAAGCTTGAAATGGATATTTTTTTAAAGGAGAAAAAAATCCTCTGAAGTCGGAGTAAGGCTGCCTATATGGCGAGGTATTTAAGACAGACATACACGCACAAACTTCTCATTCACTGTGTAATTTCAATCTCACAGGGATTCCCAAGTGAGATGAGTGAGTCAGAGCACACATTCTTGGTAACCCCAGAGTGTTAAGCTGGGGAACGAACGACATCAACAACTTAAAACTTTCAATCCAGACCTGTTAAATGAATGATCACAGTGCGTAATTCAATATTTTCTTGTCGTTTTTTTCTTTTCTTTCTTTCTTTTCCTTTTCTTTCTTTGTTCCTTTCTTTCTTTCTTTCTTTTAATTTCTTTCTGTCTTTTCTTTCTTTCGCTCTGTCCTCATTTCTTTCGTTCTATTCTTTTCGTTTCTTTCTTTTCTTTCTGTCATTTTTGTTTCTTTCCTTTTGTTATCTTAATTTCTTTTAGTGTAGCTTAGTTTGTTTTTCTTCCATCTTTTTGTGTCTGTATGTTTAAAATTTGTATTGTTTACAGTTTCTCGTACTTTTTCTTTTCAAACTTCTCCAAAAGCGGACATTTGATGCTTTCAAATCCAGACTCAAGACACGCTTATTTCCGACCCATGATGCCTCTTATCTGTCCCATAGACACTTTCAATAGACATCTCCATCGCTATCACTCTGCCTAAGCATGCTGAGTTTAAACTACTTTATAATAATAATAATAATAATAATAATAATAATAATAATAAATATAATAATAATAATAATAATATTATTATTATTATTATTATCACAAAGTAGTTTTAATTTATATTATTATTATTATTATTATTATTATTTTTATTATTATTTAAAACGGAATTATTTCCTTTTGCTCAACTTGCAATGTGATTTTTCAAGCATGGACTAAACTAGCATCGTTTTGTTGTTCTTGTTTGGTGTTGTTTTTGGTCTCAGTAAGGAGGGACCGGATAGCCTTGAGGTTAGAGTGATGCATTGCTGACCCGGGTTCGAATCTCGTTCGAGAGGGTTTTTCATCTTTTCATCAGTGCCGACTCCACTCTCCCTAAAAATCTGTCGGATGAGACTATAAACCGAGTCCCCGTGTGCGAGAACGTCTTGCGCACACGTTAAAGCCCGTTCCGCTTTACGAAAGAGTAGGCCATTGTATGCCGGTGGGAAAGGATGACAAACTTGACAAAACTGCGTGGCACACGGGGGGGACATGAATGTTTGTTCAATTATTTTCGAAATAAAAGAATAAATAAATACATAGATAAATGCATTTTCTAGTGAGTGTAGGGATCTTTTTCTAGGTTAAACACACCTTCAGGCTGCTATTCTAAGCCAGGCTTGCTTACACAAGAAGTTAACTGGCCTCTCAGGATAAAGTGTATTAAAAGAGATCAGGGTTTGGAATGATATATCCGTCAGTGGCCACTGGTTGCTGAATTTTGACTCAGTCAACTTCATATCCATGAAAACTCCAAATATCCTGATCTTTACTTTGTGCCCCATTGGGACTATGTCCATTTCTGTATCACATGTAAGATGACCTTTTCAAAATCAATCCTGTTGCTTACAAAAGAAGCTTCACGAGGCTGAACAAACACGGTTTGAGGGATTCATGTTTCTGATGGCTCCGTTATTAGATTAGACATCAGCTATGCGTATCCATTATTGATAAAGGCTAACTGGAGGTTTGAGAGGATTTTGTTGTAATGGAGGTGTTCAGATATAGCATGCATTGGTACACAATATTGTAGAAACATATAAAGATATAGAGACACAGAAAATCAGATACAAACACAGAGATATCTTCTTCTTCTTCTCCTACTGCTCAGACACCAACTGTTGGTGTCTGTCATATGAGCGAAAATGTGTTGCGTTGCCATTAAGCGCTTGACAAGTCAGATATACCCAACTTCAGTGTGGGAGAGATAATAGAGAGACAAAGACAGAGAGAGAAAGAGAGATAATGATAATGCTAACGATAACGAAATGTTATTGCTTTAAGCTGATAAGATCATACAGCAACGAAACCTTACAGCGCGACGTTATTACATGACATGGAAACCACCGCATTGATCTTCACAATGTACAGCCAATCACGAAACTCTTTACTGCCCAGATTTGTTACGACATTCCCAGTCTTTCTTGTGTCAAGTCACACACACTGTCAGCCAAGGTAAAACTGCAGATTATGAAGAGTCGCTAAATCCCGTGAGGCTCGTTGCTAAGATTTCCCTGTCCTGGATTTGCTTCCTTTCGCAAACTGGCGAGTTTGACATGTTAGTGGTATTGAGTAGATTCAAAGTTCCAACAAAGTGACTTTTCTATAATAAAAGACCCGATTTGAATCAGTCACAGAGAGAGCGAGATCTGAAAAGAATTATTCATAAAGAGGTAGTTGATCAAATCAATTATTAATGATAAGAATACACGGTAAGGTACAGTTATTGTGACAGATAGATGCAGACAAATGCACCGTGAGAAAACTTCTTTTGTCATATTATCATCCCTTAGTCTAAATACGTTATATAAGAATAAACCTGGCTTCAGTTTTCTGTAATTGTGCTGGGATATATGTTAGCCATGTGCCTTTAGAGGCAGGACAGAAAAAAGCAAAAGTGCACTTCATGTTCTGTTGTTCCATTACATAAAGCGCATGTTGTATCAGAATCACTTTGCATTCTGTTTCTAAGTTTATTAACATTTTTTATGTCACACACCCAGTCTGAAATTAGCCACCATTCTTTTAAAAGGGATATCCTTTTGATGCTTTAAATAAAGATTGACGTCATGTAAGCTAATAAATTGTTGATAGCTTCTATATTTGTCACCAGACTGTGATGACTTCCAATGAATCTTTGTCTTAAAATAGCAATAAACACCTTTAGATTACATCTTATGTTGTTCCATTGTTGTATCAGATTCACTATGCTGTATGTTGTATCAGATTCACTATTCTAAGTTTATTAACATTAATATATGTCACACACCCAGACTGAATTTAGCCACCATTCTTTTAAAAGAAAGAGCAGGTTTGTTATGTTAAGAGCTTGTCATGTCTGAAGGCAATGTCGACACAGCATTTTACAACATAACAACATTTTAGTGTAGGCCTTGGTCTTGGCGCACAACACCTTATTTTTCAGTTAGAAACTATCGTTTTTGTTCTAGACAATTATAACTCATTGTTCATATATCTCGCGCAACTGGCTTACCAACTACACATTGAATCAGATTATTTTCAATGTTTACACTCTCATACAGTCAATAGCCATACGTGTTTTAAAATGATTTATGTATAATTTACTCAAATCTGGGTATAGTTGCTGTCAATATCTCATGATTTGGGGGCTCCCCCCAAATGACTTTCCCCGTGAACTTCCAGCCCTAAAGGCTTCGACACAAACTCACCACAGGCACAGAAGTGTATGGGGAAACTGAAACTGAGGCCACCATGAGACCAGAACAACCAGGGCCACCAAATCAGAGACATTTTACTTTCTTCGCAATGAGATCAATGAGATGATGTGGATGATGTAAAGATGTTGCTATAGATGTGCACGTCCTTTGGTAATTTGGGGACGGGATAGCCTAGTGGCTAGAACATTGCGTTTGCAATCTGACAGCCCGGGTTCGATTTCCGTTCAAGGGGATCTTTTCCTCTGGAGTTAACATCAGCGCCGACTCCACTCTCCCCAAAAGTCCTTCGGATGAGACTATAAACCGAGGTCCTGTGTGCGAGCGCACCCAGGACATCTTGCGCATTTCGAAAGAGTAGGCCATTGTGTGCCGGTGGGAACAAATGACAGAATTTACAAAACCGCACACACACAGGGACTCGATGTAAAAAAGCGCATAAGTGCGTATTCCAATATCCAAAAAAAGAACAAAGAACAAAGGAAGACCAGAAAAGACTAGAAAAGAACGAAACAAACAAACAAAAAAACAAAAAGGAACCCTTATCTAAAACTCAAACACAAAATAGTCAGTTATAGTTACAAGCTGTCAACCTCTCACTTCCCAAACCAACCCACCCCGTAAGCTTAGATCTCACTTTTAGAGCCCCTGGTCACACTCCTACAGACCAAATACAACACAGCAGGAAATAAGAACAGAAATAAAACAGCCATCACTATCAACCAAACCCACGACGTGAACAGCACTTGCCATCACAAATAGCGAGTAGCATAGGACACACGTGCAGACAGACACTCAGCCCGTGCTTAAGCATCATCCATCAGTACACAACGGGGCAGAAGCGGCACCCTTGGCTGGATATCTCCATCCTGCTAGCAATCTGACCACCCGGGCTGGAATCTCGATCAACCCCCCCCCCCCCCCCCCCCCCCCCCATCAATGCAGACTCCACTCTCCCTGAAAGTCCTTGGGATGAGACTATAAATCGAGGCCCCGTCTTGCAAAACCTCGTGTTTAGCTTTTTCCCCCCAGTGTTATTTTGGCGTGGAATACATGGTGTGTATCTTTTGATCTGTTGTAGTTTAATTCGTTAGACAGTTCCTTAACCCTTTTTATCTGAATTGTTTGCCTTTTTGTGTCTAATATCACTTAATGTGAATAGACGTTAAAGTGCAGAACACACACACACACACACACACACACACACCACACACACACCACACACACACACACACACACCACACACACACACACACACACCATACTCTCCATCACACATACTCACACAAACACACACACACACACACACACACACACACATACACACTGACACACACTCGTACACACACACACACACACACACACATAAAAAAAATTATGTATGTGTGTGTGTGTATACAGACAAGAGAAGAGAGAGAGAGAGAAGAGAGGAGAGGAGAGAGAGAGAGAGAGAGAGAGAGAGAGAGAGAGAGAAGAGAGGAGAGAGAGAGAGAGGACATCAAATTATATATATATATATTTAGATACATGGCTTGATGAAAAAAAGCAAATGCACTATTATTCAATGTACTATCTGAAAATAAAAGTTTGACTTTGACTTTGACTTCTCACTCTCTTTCTCTCTCACTCTCTCTCTCTCTCTCTCTCTCTCTCTCTCTCTCTCTCTCTCCTCTCTCTCTCTCTCTCTCTCTCTCTCTCTCTCTCTCTCTCTCTCTCTCTCTCTCTCACCAAAATAGAGAAGCTGGAAAACCTATTGAAGATTGCAGTGGACAGTTTCAAAAGAGAGATTCAGGTGTTGACAGACAGTGTTGGTGTCTAGAAAGAAGAAATGTATGACCTAAGAAGAGACATGCACAATCTCAAAACTGAAAATATAGATCTACGACAGACAAATAGAAAACTGACAGAGTGGATAAGCTGGAAAAGAGGGCTGACGAAGCAGAAGGACGATCACGGCGGAACAACATCATTGTTCATGGCTTAGAGAAGAAAATAAATGAGAGTGGTGTTGACTATGAGATCGCTGTGAAAAATCTTTCTGAAAAAATGGATGTCAAGGATGTAAAGTTTGATAGAGTAGCCCGTATCAATTCTAAAGCTAACTCTCCTATTATTGCCAGATGCTGTTTTTATCAGGATAAGATTAGAATAATGAAGGCAAAATCTCGCCTGAAAGGCTCTAGTACTTTTGTAGATGAAGATTTTTCTCAGTCTGTTAGGGAAATTAGGCGCAAATTGACCCTATATTTAAAGAGCGCTAGAGCAGAGGGGAAACAAGTAAGAATGGTTTTTGGTAAAAAAAGGTAAAGGTGTCCCATAACCTATATTAAGGTCGTTAGGGGAGCGAGGCGTCAGAGACCTCACTTCTCTAGGGCCAGCGTATTGAGGGCGGCGCCCATCTCCTCTCCCTCGCTACGGAGAAAAGGTGACCCTCAATGATCTCCAAAGAAAGGAATAGCTGTTTGGCCGGCCCATACACACATCTGTCCCTAGACAAAATTCACAGGGTAAGCCAGAAAGTAAACCTACACAGGTGCCAGAGTCAGTCACACAGGCAAATCCCCCTTCGTGCTGTAGGTCTAGAGCCTAACACAATAGGGCTTTGTGCTGTGGACACAACTGGCCTTAAGATGCAAGACAAAGACAGGTCTGACCAAGGTGTACTAGGCTTAGGACTAACATGTGTCTCCAAGGATTTGTCTGGTTGTAGGCTGACCTCCAATAAAGTGCCTGTGTTAATAAATGATGATGGCAGTACTGATGATAGCATTAACTTGCTTTCTAAGTCTCATCAATATAAATGCATTGAATCATAGCAATACAAATGAAAAAAATAAAACGTTTTCATTTTTATCTTAGAACGTAAATGGGTTGCTTTATAAACTCACTTACAGGGATTTTGTATCTTATGTGCGTAGCTTCGATTTTATGTCTGACAGAAACATTCCTGGAAAATATCCAGCCAGATGTTTTTAGTGGCTTTAAGGCCTTTTGTAAATCTGCAATTAAAGTTAGTCATCAAGGGAGACGATCCGGTGGGTTAGTTTGTTTAATAAAGTATGAGTTAGCTGCCTTTGTGAAATGTTTGTATGTTCCTTATTCTAACATTTGTGTGTTTCTCTTTGACAAATCCTTGTTGTGTACTTCAAGGAATGTATTATTGGTATTGTGTATATACCACCGGAAGGTTCACCATTTTATAACATGTGTTGACAATGATAATGGAATTGCTATGCTAGAAGAATGTTTAGTCAATTGTGTGGTGTCCTTGGATGAAGTAGATATAATACAGGACAGCAGGACATCAATTTTTTTTCTTATCATGTAGCAAATTATTTCCATATAAAAGCATGTCTCTCAGTAGTAATCGTAATTCTGAAGATTCTGGTATCAATAATTATGGTAAATTATTATTGAGTATGTGCACTGCTCTGGAGTTACAAATTATAAATGGTGTATGCAATGGTGACCAGCTAGGACGCTATACACTCATTTCCGATGGAGGATGCAGTGTTAATGATTATTTTTTAGTGTCAGATAATTTGTTCTCTCAGATTTTTGACTCATGTCGTTTGTTTGTTGCTGAGCGTTCTGATTCTGATCACCTTCCTGTTGAATTACATATTAATCCAGTATATCCAGTATTATATTATTTGTCTGTGCAAGATACAGCGCTATATAAATTCCATTATTTATTATTATTATTATTATTATTATTTTATATTATTATTATTATTATTATTATTATTATTATTATACATGCAATGAGGAGCCAGCAGTTGTGGAAAAGTTCATGTGGGATGAAAACACTCTCAGTTTACAAAGAAAATCTCTGTGAAGAGAACATGTGTAAACAATTTCTAAATGCCTTCCAGATGATTGATGAGAACATTGATGAAGCTCTAGATTTATTTAATGTTCTCATAAAAATCAGTGCTGTTTGTATGAAGAAAAAGATTCATATCAATAAAAGGCTGGTCCTGATCAAATCATCGGAGAATTACTACAAGAATGGTGGTGAAAATGTTGTACGTCTTCTGCTAAAATTATTCAACAAAATCTTTGACAATGGTCTTTTTCCAGATAACTGGACTGAAGCTATCATTCTACCATTACACAAAAAAATGTGATGTTGACAACCAGGGGAATCTCTCTTAATGATATAAGTAGTAAGCTATATAGTACCATCATTAATAATAGGTTACAGGAATGGGTTAAGAAAAAAACAACAATACAGGTGAACACCATGCTGGTTTTAAGAGAGGGTATTCCACTATAGATCATAATTATGTCTACTCTACTTGCATTTATCCAGAAACAGTTTTCTCATATCCGTAGCTCTATGGAGCATTTATTGACTTTAAAAAGGTTTTTGATTCTGTTAATAGAAACTTGTCCTATTCTCCTGAAAAATGGTGTAAATTATTACGTTATTTGAGAGCTATGTATCAGAATGTCAAAAGCAGAATAAGATGTGGATATAAGCTGACGGACATAATATACTGTACCACTGGAGTCAAACAGGGTGATGTATGTAGCCCTCTTTTGTTTCTGTCTTCATTAATGAGTTAGCCATATGTCATTAATAAGGATAAACGTGGTGGTACTTTCACCCAGGATTTCACAGAATTGTTTATGCATCTGCTAACTGATGATGTCATCCTGCTATCTGAAACTGTTGAAGGCTTACAACAGCAGCTGAATAGCTCAAGCAGTGCTGCAAACAGCACTTGATCTTAAGGTTAAGCTGAATAAGAGTAATATAGTTGTATTCAGAAAAGGTAGTTATTTAGCTGCTCACGAAAAATGGCTGTACAATGGGTGGCGCAGCTCTTGTGGCGACGCGCTCTCCCGCTCTCCCCGGGGAGAGCAGCCCGAATTTCACGGAGAGAAATCTGCCGTGACTTAAAGTGGTATGAAATGAAATCTGAGCGCTTTGATTTGTTGCTTTACAAGATTCAGCGCTATATAAATTCCATACATTATTATTATTATTATTAAACTCATGCCTGTGATTAATGTATATAAATATCGAGGAATGTTTTTCTATGAAGCTTAGTTTTACAAGTACATGTAAAGATCTGGCAAGTCGAGGTAAACGAAGCTTGTTAATTGTTTTGAAAAAATTACGATTATTGAATAATAATGCTTGATTTAGATTTTTGATGCACAAATACAACCCACTGTGTTATATGGCGCGGAAATTTGGGGACTGAATGCAGCTTTAACACATTGTGAATCAGTACACCTCTTTGCTTTAGAGCAGTTTTTAGGATTAGATAGACGTACACCTGGGGACGGGATAGCTCAGTGGTCGGAGCACTCGCTTTCCCCCAGCCAAGTTAATCAGCGTCGAGCGTGGTTACCAGGTGGATGGGTGACCGTTTGCGCGCTTTGGCTTCAGTACCCCCAGTTCACCCAGCATCGAGGGAGAGGAGATGGGCGCCGCCTTCAATATGCTGGCCCTAGAGAAGTGAGGTCTCTGACGCCTTGCTCCCCTACGACTTTATAGGTTATGGGACTCCTTTACCTTTATCTTTTTAGACGTACACCTAATGATCTTGTTTATAGTGAAACCAATAGATATCCTCTCTCCATTAATGCTGCTGTAAGATGCGTTAGATATTGGATTAAGATTTTGCAAATGGATGAGTGCAGGTTACCTTTTAAATCTTACAAGATGCTTTATGATCTAGATGTCAAGGGGAAAAACACCTGGGCTTCACAAATACGTACATGTTTATGCTTGGGTTTGTTTGGCTCAATCAAGGTGTCGGAAATTGTAGAGAGTTTATTAAGGTTTTCAGGCAAAGACTGATTGACTGCCGTTGGCAGCAGTGGAGTGGTCATATACAAAACAGTGAAAGATTTCAAATGCACACACACACACACACACACACACACACACAGAACATTAGAACATCGCGCTGGCAACCTGACAACCCGGGTTCGATTCCCGTTCAAAGGGGACATGTTCACTTGGAGTTAACAGCAGTGCAGACTCCACTCTCCCCAAAAGTCCTTGGGATGAGACTATAAACCGAGGTCCTGAGTGCGAACGCACGCAGAACATCTTGCGTATATGTTAAATCCTGTTCCGCTTTTCGTAAGAGTAGGCCATTGTGTTCCGGTGGGAACAAATGACAGATTTCACAAAACCGCATACACACGGGGACTGATTGTAAAAAAGCACATGAGTGCTTATTCCATTATCCTCGATATAAAAGAAAAAGAAAGAAAGCACGAACGCACGCACACACGCACGCACGCACGGCTTCAGAAATTCTAAGGTCATTCTCTGTTTATAGTCTACGTGACATTTTACACGAAAGTTTACCTTAGCAATTCCCGAAGTATATTTTACTTTAAATGTCAAAAACATATCACAAGCATAAAGAAAGGTTGCTTATTTTGTGAGAATATAAACCTGTTATCCCGTTTGTGTTCGTTTGAAAGCATTTTGTGCTAGTTCATGGACTGTGCCAATAGCGTAAAAAAGCTCAAACAAAGAATAACCTTTCGAAGTGATAAAGAACGGAAAGACACTGTAATGTGGGTTCGCCGCTTCTTTATGTTAAGGACGAGAGAAGGATTACACATTTTCGAACCTTGGGTAATTTTTTTGATTATATCGAGGATAATGGAATAACCACTCGTGAACTTTTTTTTACATATGAACTCTGAACTCTGAAATGGTTTAATGTACATCAGCCTTTGGCCACAATACATATTAAGGGGCAAAAAATTGAAGATGAAAAGTGGAACATGAAAAAAAATTCACATAAGTTTGGTAAGACTTTGGCATAATACCCCTGGAGTGCACTCATAACTGTATACTCTTGTATAAGCATATTCGAACGTCATGACCCATATAAAGACTGTCGAAACCCAAAAAATAAAAACCAAACACAGCTAAAAAAAAACAACAAAAAAAAACCCAGTTCACCTTAACTGCTTCCCAGGATACCACAAAGAGATAATAGACCTGGTGAACAATTTAAATTGATGGATTTATACTGATGTGTTATAACCTTCTCACATACAAAATACAAACATCAAGCACATCATTTTTAAATCTTTAATATTTGAAATCATTAACGCTCATTGTTGTTGGTTTTTTTTGCATTTTCATAAGTCAAAACTCACAGTTATTGCATTCTCAAAACATTCCCCATTTTCAGAAAAAATGTTCCATCAATACAACCATGTCACCCCTAGGCTACTGCAATGTTAACACAATACTGTATGGAGAAAAAATTATATATCACACTGTGTTCTTTCATTTCATGTAACGTTTTACGTCATAAAAAGAAAAAATTGGGTGTTAATCAAAAACATTGCAGATCCCACTTCAAAAAACAATATTCACTCATCACATGTCTCTCAATCACAATAAAATTGAACATTTTCATCCGACAGTCCTACGCTGGACACTTCAACTGCTTTCATACACACACACCCGCACGCGCGCCCGCGCGAACAAAACGCGCGCACGCACGCATCCCGCATGAGCATCCATCCGCTCTTCCCACTCAACCCCTTCCCCTCCAAATCACTAAATCCCAAAAACACATACACGCGTGCACGCACGCACACACACCCCACACACAGGCACGCACGCACGCAGACATGCACAAACATACACACACGCTCGCGCGTGCCACCCACACACCCACACAACATAAAAAATAATTGCTCCATGGCCCTTCTCATTAAATTATAGCAAACACAACATTTAAATCAATGTTTCCAAAATAAAGTTTTTTCTTTGTTAATTGCATGGAACACGAACTGGATTAAATTGTGCGTGTGATTTGGATTTGTAGCCCTGAGTAATGCATGGTAACAGAAGCTTGGCTGATTCTTTTAGAAATTTAGCATGTAGATCCTCATAAGCATCACATTCAAATATGAAATGTTGTTCATTTTCGATTTTTTCTTTGCAACATGGACACATTTTGTTTTGTACGTTTCACTCTACTGATGCACATTTTGTTTGAGGAAGAACATTACACCTTAATTGTGTTATAGCAACTCGGAAACAGTATGTATCCTGTCCAAATATATTTTTCCCTTTTCCAAAAAGCTTTAAATGTCCTTTTATGTTGTATACCTGTCACGATCCCTAACAGCCCCATCCCATTCTTGCCTGAACATGGTCAACAAGCCTTGTTTGAATAAATGTAAAAATTACTTTTATACCCCCAAAACCCTGTTGCAACCAAACTATTTTAAAAGCCAGTGACACACAGTATCTCTCTAATTTTTGAAGCCCAACACGTTTACCACATTTATCAAGTTCAAGTAACATTTCATAAGCTTTACGTGGTAACCTTTCTTCACCCATTTGTAATAGTTTAAACCAAAATCTTAAGATGCTACATATGTACTTACATACAGTGGATATCTGCCAATTCCCATTACCATGTTGTTTGGGGTCCGACGGAACCCCAAAGAAACCTCTTTACAAGCAGCATATGAACCTTCTCTAAATGCTCTAATCTTTTTTAGTCCCCAAATTTCAGCAGAATATATTCAATATTAGGTTGGATCTTAGCATAAAAAACTTTAAGAATGTGTTTGCTGTTATTTCTTTCATTTTTGGAAAACCTTTTTAACTTGAACTACTGCCTTTCTCCTCTTAGAAGCTAAGTGAAGGGTTCCTCTTTTTGCACTTATCATAGTTGTAAAGTTAAACCCCAGATAACAATAGCTTTTTTCCACTTCAAATCTTTTACCATCAAAGAACCATTTTTCACGTTTCCCTAAAAAGCCCCCCTTTCTAAATACCATTACCTTAGTTTTATCAATGTTCACACAAAGATTCATATTGTCACAACAGCTCTTTAAAACATTAAATTGGTTTTGAAGTCCACCTGGAGTAACTGGCACCAATGCTACATCATCTGCAAATAGCAAAATGAATAATTCCATAGATCAGGTATCATTCGAACCCCATGTTTACCTTCTTCATTCATGTGATTTGCAAATTTGATTTATGAAGTTTGAAAACAAAGTAGGGCTCAAAACACTCCCTGTCTGACTCCAACTGGCATTTCAAACATGTCTGTTTTTTTTTTCAGGGGGGGGACACGTACCATGGACAACAATGAATATACATAGCTCTCAGTGAAGCAAAAAATCTACCCCGCACACCCTGGTCTTTAAGACATTGCAAAAGTTTATTTATGGCAAATGAATCAAAACCCTTCCTAAAATCAAACAAAGCAACTACAGTTTCCTACCTTTCCTACTCATAAAATTTTTAAATTGCAGCATACAAAGTAAATATTTGATCAACGTTGAAACTTTTTCCAAAAAACCTATTTGACACTCTGAAATAATATTATTATTTTCTAACCAACTGTACAGCTGTGTATTCAAAACGGGTTGTGTAATATTTAGAAATTATGCTTAAAAGGGGACACCCCTCTATAATTGTCTACATTTTCAAAGTCTCCTTTTTATGTAAGGGCATGATTATGTTTTTGGACCAGTCATGAGGGTAGACCCCCTGCTAAAAAAATTTTGGGGTTAAATAGTTTTGTCAGAAATCCCTGGACCTTCTTGCCCCCAGTTTTCAGCATTTCAGCAAAATTGTCATCTATACCACTCGCTTTACCATTTTTTATTTTCCTGATGGCTTGATTAACTTCTTTTGATTGCTTTCATTCAGAACATGGCACACTTCATCAGACAAATCAATTCAATTGTCACAATTTTATTATCATCTATATTTTTCATTTTGGAAAACGCTCTTAAAATGGTTACACCAACTAGCTGTGGAAATTTTTTTATAGACTTTTTCTTTATTTGTAAGCCCATTGGTCTTAATTCCTTCCAAAAACGTGACGGATTTTTAATTTCCTTACTAAAATGTCAGCCTTTTGCTTTCTAAATGCTTGGGTCTTTTCATCTTTAGTAGTCGTTTATAGCTTTCCTAACTTCAACATATGCACCCCTATCTTCTTTTTTCTTGTTTTTCTAAAGTGGTTTAGTTTTTTCCCTTGCTTCCTTTTTTGTTGTGCTCCACTCACCATCAAACCACTCTGATTTTTTCTTTTGGTTGGGACAAAACACCTTTAAACATACATTTGCTTGAATCTTTCAGACATTGGACAAATATATCTAATGCATTTTCAACATCACTGTCAATACTTGTTGTTGCCAAGGCCATTCTGTTTTGAATATCTTACTTTCCCAGGCTTGTACAAAATCATCTTCATGTACCTTGTTCCATATACATTTTCCAAACACCATATTTTCATTTTGTTTTGTTTCAGTAAGGCCAACAGTGTCTTCTCCTCTAGATTCTAAGTGCAAAGAAACTGGTAAATGATCTGAATCTACATAGCTCTCAACAAACAAAGATTTCACACAATTAGAAGAAAAAAGCTCAATTGACATGATAAAATAGTCAAAGTCAAGGTCAAAGTCAAGTCAAAAACACTTTAATCATCCCATGAAGGGCAATTACAATACTGACAGGCAGATTGATACTCATCAAATATATCAAAGACACAAAAGCTATATTTCATATTGGTTTTCAATTAAAAATGTCACCACACACACACACACACACACACAACACCACACCACACACAGCGCGATGCGCACAAACATCAATTGTGAACACAATTTTAAAACCCCATTGACTAGAAGAATAAAAACTTTTTTTACGCACGCATATACGCAGCACGTACACACGCACGTACGTGTGGTGTGCGAATACGCCCGCACACCCACCCCATACACCAATATATGAATTCAATGTTTTAAGCAGTTGACTAGAACACAGACTAATTTCACCACCCACGCACCCCACCACACACACACACACACACACACACACACAATTATGTATTGATACACTGTAACAATGACAATCAGGCAGATAATTCAGAGAAATGTAAGAACTAGGTAGTACAACATCATGTGAATTCAGAAGTCGAAGCTTATGGCACAAAAGAATTTCTTTTTCTGTTGGTTTTGCTGATGGGACACTGAAAACGGCGTTCCAAAAGGCAACATTTGAAATTCTGGAAAACAAAGCATGGAAGGATCAGCCAAATGGCTGTGGCTTTGCGTACAAGCTGCTGATTGCAGAACGACATGAGTTCTTTGTTCTTTTCCAATTATTTTTGAGCAGATTCTTACAATTCTCTGCAGGCCATTCTTGTTTTTAACACTAAGGTTATTTTGTACCAACAATGAAAGCAAACTTAGAACACTCTCTATGTAAGATTGTTAAAAAGGAAAGGATTCTTTTTGTCTACAAAAATGAGTTCAGTTTCTCAGAAAATACAGATGTTGTTGTCCCTTTTTGACAATAGGTCAGTGTTAACGTCCCAGTTTAACTTGTGGTCAAAAACAGTTCCCAGTTACTTATAGTTCAAAACGTTTTCAACCTCTTGATCATGGATAATAATATTCTTAGGAGTATGCCCTGATCTTCTGAAGTCGATAGGCAGGTCTTTAGTTTTAGAAACATTTAGCTCCAGATAGGCCTCGCCCACACCAGTGTACGAACTCGGTGAGGGCTGGACCATGTCTAAGACTGATCGGATAAGAGGGATAACAGAGCACTATCGTCTGCGAACTTTACAGAAAGGAATTTCCATAGTTGCTTCTGCAATCATCTGTGTATAAAATGTACAGAAGTGGTGAGAGGACGCAACCCTGCGGAGAACCAGTGCAGGAAAATCTAACCGAAGAAGATATTTTTTTGGGCCCAAAAACCGCTGTGGTTGTTGGTTAAAAATTCAATCAGCCAACGAACAAGTTGATTGTCTACGTCAATTTTGAAATTATTTTGTTAACCAAAAACGTGAGGCTGCTTGTATTGAAAGCTGAACTAAAGTCAGCGAACAATATTTGGCATGAGAGTCAGGTGTTTCCAAGTGGCTATACAACTTGTTCAAATGAATAGTTTGGCATCTTGGGACCCCCCTTCGAGACCTGTATGCAAATTGCAGTGGGTCAAGGTCTTTCTCTGTAGCAAAAAGGGAAGAGAGATTTTACAATCTTTTCCAGCGTTTTCATCACAAGAGATGTGAGAGCTACAGGTCTAAAATCGTTGGGCCCGAGAAGGATTGGGTTTCTTTGGAAGAGGTATTACATTGGAAGTTTTCCAAATAACAGGAATCTGACAAGTATCCAGTGAGGCCTGGAACAGGTGTTGAAGGACACTGGCAAGCTCGAAAGCGCAGAATTTTCAGGGTTCTTCCACATTTTCCCGTCTGGTCCGGGAGATTTGTTAAAAATTTTATTGCCTTTAAGTGCTTACAGATAATTTCTTCATAAACAAGGGACGCTATTCTCAGAAAACTAGGGATTGCTTCAGATCATTTTTATTCTTTCTGAGAAATCATGCTTTTCAAAGCGAGTAAAAAATGTGTTTAGATGGTCTGGTAAGTTGTTATCACATACTCCCTGCAAACTGATCTTTGACCTATGTTGGACACCTACCATATTTACTGCAGACATATTTTTTATACCCTGCCATGCAGAACAACACACTTTCACCAGAAAGCCCAATATATGTACAACTGTCATCAAAGCCTGAATTACGCATACCATTTCAATATGAACAATCAAAATTTAAAACTAAATTTAACTGCTGACAAAATTTTTGCTGTTGTCTTGAGATTTTTTAGGATATGGTTTGATCAGGGAATAAGTTTGTTCTTAATCATCATCATTCCTTTAAAACAGTAATTTTTCTGTGCAGTTCTTGCATTCAAGTCCAATAACAGAATGAGAAAGTCACCAATTGATTACATTCAGATTGATAAACACTGGTTTAAATAGCTCAATGCCAAGACACCTGCCGTGTTTTCCCAAACGCAGAATCCAGGGAGAATATAAGAACAAACAAAATAACATTTTGCTTGTAAAAAAAATCTTGGTTGATATTACAATACTGTTTCTTGTTCTTATAATGTGTTTAATAATACTAGCAAAACATGCCCTTATTAACAATCACCACAGGATATCTCCCTTGATGTGACAGCTTCTTGTTTAGAGGTAATATTTCAAGTTTTGACGAGCTGATCCAAATCAAAGCATCAAGTCTCGGTTAGACAACAAAATCATAGGATGTCACAAAATTATGAAATCATTATTTTCTAGCTTCTGTAGTAACCCTTTACTTTAATTGGGAAAATTTTCTGTCTGTATTTACACTATCTCCAGTTATTTGGCTTCATCCAAATGTTTTTCGGGACTTCTAGTAAAACCCACCGCCCTTTTTATTTGGGGACTTAGTACCAAGATGTTGCAGCCGAAAAATATTGTTGGCCCCTTTCCAAACCATGCTTTTGGGCAGGGAATCCATGTGGTTGTGCCTGTTTTTATTCTGTGTGAGCCTTCCAGAATCAGCCCTTTTAAAAGAGTCAACAATGTTGCTCTGGCTGCTAGTTTCCACCGGCACACAGTGGCCTACGCAGAACAGGATTTAACGTTTGCGCAAATGTTCCTATGCAAACGAAAAGGGGCCCCGGGTTTATGTCTATCCAAGGAATTTTGCCGAGAGTGGAGCCCGCATGATGAGGCACCCCGGGGGGGAAAAATATCCCTTGATCGGGAAATCGAACCATGGGTCAGATGCGAGCGCAATGTTAACCACTAGGCATGCCGCCCGTGGTAAAGGAATGACAACGAGATGATGATGATGTGGTGGTGGTGGTGAGGATGATTGAGGATGATGGTGATGATAATGATGACTGAGAGTGAGGGAGTGAGTGAATGAGTGAAATAGATAGGTAGATAGATAGATAGATAGATAGATAGATGATAGATAGATAGATAGATAGATAGATAGATATAGATAGATAGATAGATAGGAAGGTAGGTAGGTCGATGTGTAGGTAGGTAGGTAGATGTGTAGGTAGGTAGATGTGTAGGTAGGTATGTAGGTAGATAGATAGATAGACAGACAGACAGACAGACAGACAGACAGAAGAGAGGAGACATAGAGAGACAGACATAGAGGCAGGCAGAGAGATATGATATGATATGATGTTTATTCATAAAGGCCTGGCCCCTTAGAAAGGGGGTTGTACAAAACATTGTTGACAAGACACATCCACATTAACATATTGCTACACACTCATGCTTTCTCTCTTAACAGTATTTTCATTTGTTGCTGACACATGGGTACCTGGAATATTTTGCCGGAATAAATTGTTCTCTGATATCTTTTAATTCTGGACAAGAAAGTACAAAATCAACCTCACCTTCTATTGAATCCTTACACAGTGGACATATCAAAGCTCTACCATCTGAGTTATTATAGCGTTTTGAATGGACAAATATAGCGTTTTGAATGGACAAATATATCTGAAATTCCGAATCTAAACTTTGTCATGATACGCTTTATGTATCTATCAATATTCATAGACATGTAGGTTGGTACCCGATTCAAATGTGTGAAGATTCTATAAAAATCAAATATATCACTATTTTGAACATGAGAATTCCAGTCTTGCCATCGACATTCTACCAGCCTCTTTCTAAATGTACGAATAAATTATTTTACATCTTCCACACCTTGATTAATCCAAACAAGGCCAAAGCCATATTCAAACAATTTCATTCTTACAATTGATAACCAGTTTCTTTTGCCCCACAAAGGTTACCTTTTAAGGCTTACGTCTTGTAACCTGTGTGTATCCATCTGAGTTAATTTTAACCAATAGCTAATACATTTAACTGCAGAAAGATTTGTTAATGAATATCTAGCTGTTTTACCATATACAAGGTCATTGGGTGTTTGTGGAGATACTCCAAGAAATTTCTTTAATGCAAACAAATGAACGTTTTCACAGTGTACAGCAGCAGCATCAAGCCCCCAAATTTCAGATCCATATAAAAGAGCAGGCTGAATTTGAGTTTCAAATATTTTCAAAAGCAAAGTGAGAGATTCATTGTTTAATGACGCTAATTTCTTCATTATACACAATAACGTGCATTTTGCTCTACTGGCAAGATCCCTGCATACAAAATTAAAACTAAGACGATTAGAAAAATAAATACCTAAATATTTATACACATTTACTACAGGCATCAGAACATCTTCATATTTCCATTTTTCTCTTTCCACCTTTAACCAACTTTTCTAAATACAACAATGTTACTTTCTGCCATGTTGACTTTTAATTGCAGAGAGAGAGCAGCTTTCTGTAGACTGTTCAGCTGCGTTTGCAACCCAACCACTGTTTCTGACATCAAAACAACATTGTCAGCAAGCAAAAGAATGAAAATCTCTATGAATTCATTTGTAAAAGTGGCACCATGATGCCCAGAAGTTACGACTTCTTGTGTTAATTCATTTATGAAGGTAGAAGACAGAAGAGGACTACAGATGTCACCTTGCTTCACGCAATTTGTACAGTTAATACAATCAGTCAACACAGCCCCAGATCGCACTCTTGCTTTTACAGATTCATACATACTTAATATACACTTATACATTTTCCCAGAATACCGTTTTTAAACAATACAGGCCACAGTAAACTTGTGTTGATGGGGGTCAAATGCCTTTTTGAAATCGATAAAAAGGGAACATATAATTTACGATTTAGACCTAAACTGTTTCTGAATAAATGCCATCAAAGTAAGATATAATCAATAGTTGGAAATAGTTTTCTTGAAGCCTGCTTGTATTCGCCTGTTAAGTTATTCTCTTCTACCAAATCCTGTAATCTTCTATTTTATAATAGCACCATATAATTTTCTACAAACATTACATAAAGAAATTTCTCTATAATTACTTGGATTGGGTTTGCATTACCTTTCTTATATATAAAAGGTATAACAATAGATTTGACCACTTTCTGGATATAAACCTTTATCAACAAAGTATTGAAAAGTTAACTAGAAAGTCTACAATAAAATTTGAGCTAGAAAGCAAATTTTAGAATTTCACTTACAATACCATTGGGCACGCAGCTTTACCTGTTTTCAGTTTTCCTTAAAGCTACCACAATTTCTTCTTTGAGATGCGCTGATTTAAATAATCAGAGGCATACTCATAAGCATTTTCATCAGCTTCGTATGTCAAATTGTTATTGTTACCTACATTTCCTTCAAGCGACTGTAAAGTGCTGAAACGATGTGTCTACACTGATATTATTTGGTGGGTGTTTTCTGATATGAATTTTTTTCTGTTTATGACATTCTAAAATTCCTTTTGATCACCATTCGAATTAATCAACGTAGTCAATAAATATTTGTCAAAGTCTTTTTTTCTTTCATTTCAACAGATTTTTATACTCTCTCCTAGCTTTACAAAAGGTGTCACGATTAACTGTAGATGATACACGGCGATAGTTCCTTTATTTATTAAAAATTTTTTTTATATCAAAGATGTGCTTTTTTACATCTGGTCCCTGCGTGTATGCGGTTTTGTAAATTTTGTCATCCTTAACAATTTACGTACATTTCTTTTACTGGTACGACATTCCATGTCATACCAGTCATCTTCTTTCATAGTTTTTCCCAAATATTTCTTTTTCATACATTCTGCTGCTTTCTTAAACAGAAATTGAATAAATTCAACAGTTCATTAATATCAACGTTAATCAATGTGTTTGCTTTTTCTATATGAGACCATATTTCCTGTGAATTTAATTTAAATTTTAGAAAAATATACTGTAGGTATCATTCCAAAAAAACTTTTCAACCATGCATGCAGAGTTTTTTCTTGTACATTATTCTGCCTGTTTCAAGCACTTTCACGGTAATTCAAAGGATATGGTCAGACTGAACTTGATCAGAAACAAGCAATTCACAATTGTTAGACTTTTCGGCAAAAAGGTCACATGACATTAAAAAATAATCATTCACACTTCTTCCACTTTCACTTATGTACGTGTAACGACCTTGAAGGTCACCCTCACACATACCATTCAGAATAGACAAAAGCAAAGCATGACACATATTGATGAGTAGCTTTCCATAGTTATTCAGTTCAGTATCTTCAGAATTTCTATTACAATGCAAAGGACCACTTAGATACATGTTGTTAAATATGTATGTGGTTTCTTCAAAATCATTTGACATATTTGAGACTCTATTGTTTAATTTTCCACATAACAAAACAAAAACATCATTTTTAATGGAAAGTAAACAATCACATATAAATTCTTCCAACAGAGCCACACCATTTTCAACATTATTAAACGTATAATATGGTGACCCTTCCGGATGGGATATAAACACACACATATATGACATCCTTGGATGCTCCAAACACACATAATAACGAATAATGAAAACAATAATGAATGCACAAAAATAGTCGGAAACAACATCAATGGGTTTTATGTACAGGGCTAGCTCATTTTTTAACAAGACACACAATCCCACCAGATCATTTTCCATGTGCTGTTAGCTTCAAAGCAGGTTTACAGTAAACAGTATACCCATAAAAAATTGACGCCTGAAAATTGTCCACAAATGTTTCAACTAAGCATACAAAGTGAAACTTACATACAAAAGACACAAAACCCTTATCAGACAATTTAGCCAGAAGACCATTTACATTCCAATGAAGGAAAGAAACATGTTTCAGTTTATTAAAGTCATCAACACAAAAAGATTCATCAACATCATTAGACAAAGGAGGACACACATTTTCACAAGGCACTCCCTCTTCTTCACTGTTTACATTATCCTGAAACACAGAATCAGAAACAGGTGACGCAGGTAAACCCTCCTAAAAAATCACAAACTGGGAGTCTGGTTCAGGGAACTGCCACAACATTACTGGTGTCGACCCACAGTGGTTGTCCCTTCCATGGGAAAATATGGACCGGCCAAATTCCTATTTTATTTCCACAAGTTTATCATCTGTACTCACTGTGTATCGTTTCCCGTGAACACAAAGATGGTTGAACACCAGGGTAGCAGGCTTGCCGTCACTCCTGGCTTTCTTCATGTGGGGTGTCAAGCTTTCTCCTGATGTCCCTCACTCTGGCAGAAAAGTCCTCCCCAATGAAGATGTCAGTCCCTTGCAGTTTGCGCTTGGCTTTCAGGACTTCTACTTTCTGCTTGTAGAAGACACACCTTGCCATGACTGGGGAGTCTGGCTTTGAGTTCAGACGTTGGACCCTATCAAAGTCAATGTCATGCGCTAACTCAAGTTTGTCAGTGATAAAGTCCTTCAGCATATGCTCACATTCTTCAGGTGTCTCGTCCTCCCTCCGTTTCAGTCCGTAAAAGATCCTTTTGGACCCCCCCCCCTCCCAAGTCATTGGTCTTCATCTCGAGGTCCCTGATCTTTTCTGCCATGTCATCATTCCTCTGGGTCAGCTCCTGGTTCTGCCGTCACAGGTCTTCAACTTCCTCCCGCAGCCCTCACAGCTCTGTGTGCACATAGGCAGGCAGAGAGAGAGTGTGAGAGAGAGAGAGAACTCGAACTCGAACTCGAAGGATTTATTCATAAAAAGGCCATGGGCCCATACATGAAGGGGGTAATAGTAACGATAACATGTTACTGTATAACAAAAAGTCAGCTACAAAAACATGAGAGATAACAATATCTCTCTTATTCTGAAAGCTTTACACAAATATAAAGTGAAGCTGCGCACAACCTCAGGGTGACTTGATGCCAGGAGTAAACAGAGTCTAAATAAATTAGGCTGTCTACTATATTTAACAGTGATGTAGTTCTGCCTAACATCCTCTAAATACTGGACAGCACAACACAAAATGTACTTCATCCTCTTCTGCTTGCTTACATAATGGGCATAGCAGCCTGAGGTCATCAGAACCATGTTCTCCATATCTGAATTTATGAACATTTATATCTGATACACCAAGTTTAAACTTAGACATAATTCTTTTTAAATGTATATCCATCTATAAATCCATCTATATCTACAAAGTTTGACATCATGTGAACTTATAAATTGAAATTCGAAATCTTTCACTGTTTTGTTTATGATCGGCAGTCAATCAATCTCTAACCTGAAAACCTCTCTACAATTTCCGACTCCTTGATTGAGCCAAACAAATCCAAACCTGAGTGTCGCCAGTTGTTTTAGCCTGCTCTCATTCATATGCAGAAACTTAATCCAATATCTAACGCATCTTAAAGCAGCATTAACAGAGAGAGGATATCTGTTAGTTTCACTATAAACAAGATCATTAGGTGTACGACTATCTAAGCCTAGAAACTGCTTTAAAGCAAAGAGGTGCACTGATTCACAATGTGTTACAGCTGCATCCAAGCCCCAAATTTCTGCACCATATAACACAGTGGGTTGTATTTGTGCATCAAATATCTTAATGAACAAGTCAAAAGAGTATATATATTAATCACAGGCATGATATTTCCATTGTACAACCATTTTTCATGAGCAGCTAAATAGCCACCTTTTCTGAATACAACGATATTACTCTTACTCAGATTAACCTTAAGATCAAGTGATGTTGCAGCACTATTTAAGCTGTTTAACTGCTTTTGTAAGCCTACAACTGTTTCAGATAGCAGGATAACATCATCAGCAAGCCGAAGAATAAACAAAATCTGAGAAAATTTTGGGGGAAAGTGGCACCATGTTTACCATTATTGATGACATCTCTGGCTAACTCATTGATAAAAACAGAAAACAATAAGGGGCTACATACATCACCCTGTTTAACACCAGTGGTACAGTATATTAAATCAGTTCCACATCTTATTCTGCTTCTGACATTGTGATACATGGCTCTAAGACATCGTAATACTTTACCCTTCACATCATTTTTCAGGAGAATAGGCCACAACAAGTTCCTGTTAACAGAATCAAATACTTTTTCAAAATTCAATAAATGCTACATAGAGCTTACGGTTATGAGCAAATTGTTTCTGTACAAATGGAAGTAGAGTAAACATATGATCTATAGTGGAGTATCCTCTCTTAAAACCAGCTTGGCGCTCACTTGTAATATTATTTTTCATAACCCATTCCTGTAACATACTGTGAATAATAGTACTATATATCTTACTACTTATGTCAGTAAAAGAAATTCCCTGGTAGTTATTAGGGATATCAACATCACCTTTTCTATGCAATGTTAGTATTATAGACTCAGCCCAGTTATCTGGAAAAAGGCTATCATGAAAAAAATTGTTGAATAGTTTTAGAAGGAAAAGCACAATATTTTCACCTCCATATTTTAGCAATTCACCAATGATTTGATCAGGACCGGCTGCTTTCTCACTCTTTAGTTTTCTAATTGCAACTAATATTTCATCTTTAGATATGGGACAATGAAAATCTTTCTCAGTTCCATCACTGTCAACATCAGTAATCATGGAGTTGGCTAATGAGTCTTTCTCCAGCAGGGTTTTGAAATGTTAAAACCATCTGTCAACTGATATGCTATTCGTTGGCTGACTTTTTCTAAATGACGCCTTCTTAATACTTTTCCAATGCTTGATTTGAGAAGAGAAAGATGACATCATATTTGCAAGTAAAGTCTTATTGTACTGTTTCTTTTTTCGTTCAAGCATGCATTTATATTCCCTTCTTGTGACACAGTACACGTTTTTGTCCTCGTTTCTGAATGTTTTTCGTAAAGTCTTCAAAAGTTTTCTGAACTTATATTTCATACTTTTACATTCATTATCAAACCAAGCATCATTTGATGGACCTTTATTGATATGTACCTGTTTCTCCATACATTCAGCACTGGCTTTTATGAAACCATTAAACAAATCTAGAGCTTCAATAATGTTCTCATCAATCATCCGAAAAGCATTTTAAAAAATGTTCACATCTTGGAGATTTTCTTTATAAACTGATAGTTTGTTTTTATCCCATACAAACTTTTCCATAACAGATGGATCCTCAGTTTCCATCCCTGTATTATATACTGGATTAATATGTAATTTCACAGGAAGGTGATCGGAATCAGAACGCTCAGCAACAAACAAATGTGACCCGTTTTTTAGGAAATGAGTCTTAACTCCAAACAGTGAAAAGGAGAGAGGCCCAAAAAAGGGAAGGTGCCGTCCACTTTGCCAATTTTGACTTTTAATCAAAAATGGAATCTGTAGCCATTAAATTTCCTATCTATATGTTTGAAAAGGTTAGATTTGATTTAAAAATGTGTTTTTAAAAAAGTTTTTATCGACCCACCCTACAGCAGTTTTCCAGTGTCCTTCATCATTACGACCGTGATTTCAGTATCTCGTTATCCTTACCCTTGACAGGGGCCCCCCCACATGTCATACACCTTGGAAAGGCTGTGATTTTATATTTTTCCATTTCACGCAGCCCTTTTCGTGAAATCTAACAATCAGAAATACTGCTTCGAGTTATTTAGGGATAAACAAAACCCCAAAGCTCCAGAAGATCGACCAATGAGAGTTTAGGATGCACACCCCTGTAAATAACCACCCAAACAGCTGGTCTATGATTGGATGGGGGGGGTTTCACCCGCTACATCTTTTGTTCTATTTTTAGAAAACGCATGGCTGGAAACTTTTTCTGTTTGCAAAGAATAATGGGCATTAGGCTCATTTCTAGCTGATCTTCCACTCTGCCAATAGCAGATCAGTACAAACCAGATGTATTATTTACCAAATATTCTGCTGCATCTTGTGAAGACAAAAAAAATAAAACGATCATGATCTGATGAAAGCCCCAAGTAACTTCCCCAGTCGGCTTGAATGAAATGAACTGCGATCTGTGTGTTAGGGTTCAAGGTTAGATGTAGAAGTGCTGGTACCTGCATGCAATGTTAAAAATAAAGGGTATGCATACAGATCAAAGCTGCAGATCTAGGGCTGTTCAGATGCATACTGGGGAGACTTTTAGCATGTCAGTGTTTGTGCATGACATGAGAAAAAGTGGGAGCTGTTTTAAAAATTACTTGACTGTCATATGTGTGTGTGTGGTTGTTGTTAAACTGAATGAACGTGGTGTGTGTGTGTGTGTGTGTTTTGTGAAAATGATCAAGTCAAAATGATCTTTATTGAGAGTAAAAGATTAAGTTTTTACAGCTTTTTTTTATCTTCCCCCACGCAGCACGCGCGCAACAGCGCGCGCGCTTGTGTGTGTGTGTGTGTGTGTGTGTGTGGTTTTTTCTCTATTTTTAAAGATCATTTTTTTCAAAGGTAATGAATAAGTAATCTATGTGTGTGTGTGTGTTTTGTTGTGTGTGTTTGTGTTGTGTGTGTGTGTTGTGTGTGTGTTTGTTTCTTTGATTGTTTTGGGTTCCCAAAAAAAATGAATGGTTACTCTATTGGATTTTTTTAAAGCGTCTCTGTGTGTGTGTGGGGGGTGTTTGTGAGCTAAATATCACAGCAATGACAGTAATATATACTGATTTTTTGTCTGATGTGTGAATGGTTGTTTAAAAACCATGCCAACTTTGCTATCATCGTTGAATAAAAGTACCGTTGCTAAGGTGTTAGTTAGTAGAGTGGTGAAAAACTTTAAACCCAATTTTCTCAGAATGTGAAATCGCTGTGTCACCCGTTTCAAACACCCATAACTTTGTCAGTTTTATAGGTAGAATAATGTATCATACATCAAAAGAAAGGTAATGATCTGTAGATTTCAGAAAATGTAACAACTCAATTTGACCCAATTATACCTTAAGACTCCTTTTGTAAAAATGGGTCACAAATGACATGAGTCAAAAATCTGAGAGAACAAATTATCTGACATTAAAAAATATTCATTAACACTACATCCTCCATCAGAGATGTATGTATAGCGTCCTTGTTGGTCACCATTACATACGCCATTTAGAATTTGTAAACTAAGAGCAGTGCACATATTCAATAGTAATTTACCATAATTGTTGACACAATCTTCAGAATTAGGATTGCTGCTGAGAGACATACCTTTGCTTTGGACAAAAAATAAATGACTAAAGTCATTTTCTACATGCTGACAAGAAATGTTTGAGGTTCTGCTGTTTAAGTCTCCACATAGTATTATATCTACTTCATCCAGTGTCACTACACAATTTACTAAACATTCTTCCAACATAGCAATTCCATTATCATTGTCAAACGTGTTATAAAAAGGCGAACCTTGAGGTGGGATATACACACAAACAAGCAAAACATTTCTTGCTGTACACGTTTTTCCCCTCTGCCCTAGCACTCTTCAAGTATGGGGTCAGATTGTACATAATATCTCTAACAGTTTTGGAGAAATCGTTGTCTACAAAATCCTTGAACCTTTCAGGCTTATCTTGATAAAAACAACACCTGGCAATAATGGGAGAGTTGGGTTTAGAATTTATCCTGTGCACTCTATCGAACTTGACGTCTGCTACATCCATTTTTTCCGAAAGAAGATTTTTCACAACCATTTCACAGTCTGATCTAGTCTCATTACTTTTCTTTTCCATGCCATGAATAATGATGTTATTCCGTCTTGGCTGTCCTTTTTGGTCGTCTGCTCTCCTTTCTAGTTTTTCCACTCTGTCCATTAGATCTGTATTAGATTGTTTCAATTCTAAATTTTCAGTCCTAAGATTGTCCATGTCTTGTCTAATAACACACATTTCTGTTTTTAAGGCATCAACACTGTTTGTTAACATTTGTATTTCATTCTTCATACTTTCTGTTGTTGTCATTAACAAGTTCTTCACTTTCTCCATCTTGGCCATCATTGTGGTAAATATTTCTTCAGGCGCTACTGTAGGAGAGAACTCCTGTCTACAGTGTATGGTTGTAGGTGTGCTTGGCGGCCACATCTGCACTTAGTTTAGTTTTCCGTGCACTTTTTTTTGCTGTGATGGTGCTATGACCACCAGCACCACTCATTAAGCTGGTTTGCCTCAGCTTGCATCCTTGGCCAGCAGATTTAGGGGACGGGGGTCCGGGGTTCGTCTCCACATCACAAAGCAAAAGGCCCCCCCCAGAATGAGGGTCAGTCCTATCAAGACACCCCCTTGTCCGCTTTTTAGCGTCAGGATGGCCGATGGCCGATTTGAATTGGGCCTGTTTGGACATGAAACAGGCGAATACTGCCGCAAATGTCCCACAGAGAGCCCTGTACAGCTGCAACGATATTCCTATCCTCCTTATCTAAATGTATGCAAACAATGAAAAACTAAGGCCTCTTAAAACTGGTTACTAATTCACAAAAATACTAGAGCAATTTCTGTACATCTTCACCTTCACATTACGTGATCGGCCCCCTAAGAGAGAGAGAGAGAGAGAGAGAGAGACGCAGACGCAGACGTTTATTCATAAAGGCCACAGCCCCTTAGAAGGGGGATAAACATAACAATATGTTCATGACATAAAATGCAACAGTACAATATTTGCTACTCATGTTAACACTGTGTTTCTGTAAGTACAATGCTAAATGCCTTATAGTTGTCTCGTTTGTTGTAGTCAGAAGCAATATCAGATTAAACAGACAAGGTTGTGAGTAAAACTTACATGGAATAAATTGTTTTCTGAGATCACTTAATCCAGGACAAGTAAGAACAAAATGTACTTCATTTTCTTGTGACTCAAGGCATAATGGGCAAATCAAGTTACAGTCAGGTACTCTTCTATAGCGGAAACGATGCACAAAAATATCAGAAATGCCAAATCTAAATTTTGTAATAGTTCTTTTCAAATATCTATCCAATTGTACTGATAGATACTCTGGAATACAATGCGAGGAATTTAACCTATTATACACATAAAATCCTCTGCTGTCTTCCATATGAGCACTCCATCTCTGCCAACCACAATCAATAATACGTTGTCAAAACACACCAATGTAACCATTCATATCACCTACACCCTGATTCATCCATACAAAGCCAAAACCATACTCATACACTGTCATTCGTACAGGTGAAACCCAGTTGTTTTTTCCTCTGGCATTTAATTATGCTAGCATGTTGTAAGCCTTGTGTGGCAATCTGTGTGGCTCCATCTGAACTATTTTTATCCAATAGTGAATACAAGTCACTATTGAACGTAAATATACAGGGTATCTGTTTGTCTCTCCATAGATTAAATGGTTGGGTGTTTGCAACGAAACTCCAAGAAACCTTTTCAGTGCATACAGGTGAACTTTTTCCGTGTGCATTGGGGCTGGGTCCAAACCTCACAGTTCTGCACCGTATCGTATCATAGGTTGAATTTGACAGTCAAATATCTTTAGAGTAGCTTCAATGAGTCATTCCCTAACCAAGACAGCTTCCTTAAAATACAAAGTAATGCATGTTTTGCTCTACTTGCAAGATTTTTGCAAGCAAAAGTAAAACTTAAACGAGTTGAAAAATAAATTCCCAGATATTTATAAACATTCACTACAGGCATATCACTTCCATTGTACGTCCAATGTTCTCTATCAGCAAGATAACCACCTTTTCTAAACACAATTATCTGACTTTTACTCGTATTTATTTTTAACTGAAGAGAAGCAGCAGCTCTTTCTAAGCTATTTAATTGTGTCTGCAGGCCAACTACTGTTTCAGACAACAAAGCAACATCATCAGCTAGTAGTAAAATAAACATTTCCAAACCATCATTTACAAGTGTTGCACCATGCCTTCCAGATCTAATAACCTCTTCTGTTAATTCATTGATAAACAAAGAAAATAGGATAGGGCTACAGACGTCTCTTTGCTTTACCCCATATGTACAGTTTATATACTCAGTTAAAGATGAACCAGATCTCACTCTAGCTTTAACAGAATGATACATGCTAACAATACTATGATACAATTTTCCACGCACTCCTTTCTTAAACAAAACATTCCAAAGTATACATCTATTTACTGAATCAAAAGCTTTTTCAAAATCAATAAAAGCTACGTAAAGTTTATGGTTTAAACAGAACTGTTTTTGTGTAAATGCCGTTAGAGTGAACATGTGGTCTGCAGTTGAGTAATTTCTCCTAAATCCCGCTTGACATTACCCAGTTATAATTATTTTCATCCACCCATTCCTGAAATCTTCTATTAATAATGGCACTGTAAAATTCACTTGTTATGTTGCATAACGATATTCCACGATAATTGTTTGGGTTATTAACATCACCCTTTTTATGTAAGGGGAGAACAACTGATTTTGTCCATATTTCAGGAAACATGGCCTTGTCAAATAAAAATTAAAAAGTCTAAACAGAAACTCCATTATCATCTCAGATTTACACGCATATTTTATCATCTCCCCAATAATTCCATCTGGCCCTGCAGCTTTACGATTCTTTAGTTGTCTCAAAGCTAATAAGATCTCTTCTTTAGAAACAGGGCGATTAAAAAAATGGTTACTGTCAATATCATCATCATGAATACTATATGTCTACCTGTTCCTTTGAAGTAAGTTATCTTCTTTATCAAGCAAATTCTTAAAATGCAAAAAGCAGTCATCTAAGCTAATATCATTTAAAGGCTGTTTTCTTTTATTCTGGATTTTCTGCATTGAATTCCAAAACTCTTTCTGACTATTTACAGAGCTAATTAATTGATCCAATAATGCATTATTAAATTGTTTACATTTTGTTTTCAAAAGCTGTTTATACTCACGTCTAGCCTGTGAGTACAATAAATGATCTGCTGGGGATTTAGTGCGGCGATATTTATTCAATAATTTACATGCATTTCTTTTACTCACACGACATTCTACATCATACCAGTTATCCCTCCGTACTTTTGCATTCACATCAAACCTTCTTTTCATACACTCAGCAGCATTCACTAAACAGTCATTAAACATGTGAAGGGCTCTATTGATATCTGTATCAATTAAACTTAAAGCTGTCTCTACTTTCTGCTGAATTTCAGGCGAGTATACTTTATTTATAAAAACATTGTCATACGTTTCATTCCATACGAATTTTTTCAATCACACCACAGCTATCTTTGCTTTGCCTGGTTAGGAGGCTGTTTGGAAAATTAATGTTTAATGTTACAGGCATATGGTCGGACTCAATTCTTTCACACACGCGCAACTCACAACATTCCGACATTGTTGCATCCATGTCACGTGACATAACAAAATAATCATTTACACTGTTTCCATTTTGAGATATATATGTGTAGCAACCATTACAGTCACCCTGACACATACCATTTAGAATACATATATCCAAAGCAGTGCACATGTCAATCAGCATTTTACCATAATTATTAAGCACATTATCTTCTGAGTTTCTATTGACACATAATGGTCCACTTGAATACTGGTTATCAAAACACAAAGCATCTTCCTCTATATCCTGTGGAATATTTGAAACTCTACTATTTAAGTCTCCACTCAGTAAAATGTGGACATCATCTTCAGAAAAAACACAATAACATATAAATTCTTCAAGTCAAGTTATTCCATTTTCAACATAAAAAAGTGTAATATGGGGGAGTCTACTGGTGGCACATAAGCACATACATACAAAATGTTTTTAGTTGTGCCAAACAAAGATTTGTCCAAGACAAAAGCAAAGAAATTATTTGATTCAACATCCATCAATTTGACAAGGGAATTAAACTTGTGACGAACCAGACACAAAAGACCACCAGATCGTCTCCCTTGGGAAGAAAGCTTGATGGTAGGTTTGCAAAAACGTCATACCCAACAAACACTGAAGAATAAAAGTTCTCAACAAATGTTTCCACCAAGCAAGAACAAACGAATGACACAAAATCTTTATCATTCAATTTTGGAAGCAACCCCTTCACATTCCAGTGAAGAAAGGAAAAGGACTGATCTTTATTTACAAGGGTGCACACTTGTACATCACTTTCATTGGCAAGATAGCATCATTACACACAGCATCTTCGTGTACCAAAACATCGAAAACTGCTACATCTTCACTTAACACATTTTTACTGTTTACATTTTGAAATGAAGTGTCGGTTGAACGAGTGGCAGAGCACAGCTGTCAACTGGGCCACGATCAGCACATGCTAACTCCCTGTCCCAGTCCTGTCCAGCAACGGTACAGACGGTGCTTTCTTTTTATTTGCCCCCTCTACAAGTGGGGTAAATTTACACCCATCAAAATAGGGCCGACCAGCCTCCTATCCTATCTTCACCAGCTGGTCGTTCTGATTGACAGTGTATTTTTGTCCGTCAATCATGAGATGGTCAAAGACCATCGTGGCCCGCTTTCCATCACCTCTAGCTGTCTTTAAGTGGGGATTCAGTTTCTTTCTGGTTTCCCTCACAGATTTGGGAAAATCCTCACTGACAAAGATTTGTGTTCCCCTAAGTTTGCCTCTTGCTTTTAACACTTCAAGTTTTTGTTTGTAAAACACGCATCTGGCAATGACAGGGGAATCTGATTTCCCATTAATGCGGTGTACCCTATCAAATTCAATGCTATGTGCCAGCTCTAAAGTGTCTGTGATGAGGTCCCTCACGATACCTTCACACTCGGCTGGAGTCTCATTGTCGTCCCTCGGCAGGCCGTAGAAGATGAGGTTGTTCCTCTTTGACCTCCCCTCCAGATCGTCAGTCTTCCTCTGCAGGGCTTCCATCTTTTCCGAGAGGTCTTCGTTCTGCTTCTGCAGCTCCTGGTTCTGCTGGCGAAGTCCCGTGATCTCCTCCCTCAGGTCCCTCAGCTTGTCGTGCATGGACCCGTAGTCTTCACGCAGGGATCGGATTTCGACCTTCACCTCTGCAATCTTGGTGTCCACCTTCGTGCTCAGCTCCTGAAGCATGCCTACTATGTCCATCAGAGAAGGCAATGTGTGTGTCTCAGGGGCAGCGCTGCTTTAGGGTGCCAGGTCTTTCCATGCTTGTCCTGTTGCTGCTTGACCTTGTGCTTGTGAGCCGGGACTGTCTCAGGTTTTCCTTGCCCTGGGATGGGTTGGGCCCTGGGTTGCTTTCAATGTCGCCACATCGAAGAAGTAGCCCACCCCAAAACAGAAGTGAGAGGAACAGGCCTACTATGACACCATCAGCTTTGCATGTCAACTTCAGCATGGCGAAATACATGGCCCCCTTCAACATGAAGGCTTGAAAGACTGCAATGAAGCAGCCACATGTTGCCCTGAAGTCTAGTGCTGCCGATGGCATGGTCCTTCACCAGTCAGCCTGACCAGTATGGGGACGTAGGTCACTCTGTGACTGCTGTAATTGACCGTTTATTACAGAGGCAATAATGGTCGACTTCACTCAGTAATCCGACAGTTCACCTCCCCGAGAGAGAGAGAGAAGAGAGAGAGAGAGAGAGAGAGAGAGAGAGAGACAGAGACAGACAGACAGACAGACAGAGACAGACAGACAGACAGACGTAGAGGCAGGCAGACAGACTGACAGACAGACAGAAAGACAAAGACACAGACACAGACACAGACAGACTGACAGACAGGCAGACAGACAGAGAAAGGCTCATGGGGTTTCAGATTGTATTACCCAAAGCACACCCACAAGAATCCAAAAAGTTTTGCGTCAAAATATTATTCTTAGACAAGAAGCCAAGCAGACTATTTCTTTTTTCTATTTGACATTTTGTGCATATCAGTACTGTCAGTGTTGTCTTATAGAATATTGTTGCTTGAGAATGTATTGCTATAATGTTACATGCTTTTGCATTACAATTACAGAACATTTCAAAAGACTTCACTTTATTGCATCGCATAGTAATGATATATGATGCAGTGAATTACATTGCATTTTAGTGTGTTTATTTGTGTTGTTTTGTATTATAGTGTGTGGCATTTCATTTTATTGTATTGTTTTGTACTGTATTGGTACTGTATTTGCACTGTATTGGCTTGCATTGCACTTTTTTCTATTGCATTGTATTGCGTTGTTTTTATCATATTTTTATCATACTGTATTGAGAGCAGCCCGAATTTCACGCAGAGAAACCTGCCGTGACTTAAGGTGGTATAAATGTCTCCACAGTACAGCACCCTCCTACCTCTGTGAATGTCACTCCTTCTCGTTCCCTCCACTCTGCTGCAGATACCCTGTGCCTACGAATACCTAGATTTAACCAATCCACCGTTGGCTGTCGCTCTTTCTCTGTTTCTGGTCCATCAATCTGGAATGACCTCCCTCTCTCCCTTCGCGAAAAGCCTATTTATTACACTTTAAATCTATCCTCAAGACATACCTATTTCAAACCTAAGACTTTCCCCTGTCCCTGCCTTCAATGACCAAAATTCCCATCATCCTGCCGAAGTGTATAACCTGTGTGTGTGTGTGTGTGTGTGTGCGTGCGTGCTGCGTGTGTGTGTGTGTGGTGTGTGTGTGTGTGCGTGCGTGTGGTGTGTGTGTGCGTGCGTGTGTGTGTGTGTGTGTGTGAAACGCGCGCGTGTGAAAACTGTTAATTATTGTTGGTTGCATGTGTAGGAGTGGATCGAATGCATGCGCTTTGATTTGGTTTTGCAAGATATAGTGCTATATAAATTCCATTTTATTATTATTATTATTATTATTATTATTATTATTATTATTGTTATTATTATTAAATTTAAAAAGTGATTATCGTGGATTACATTGCATTACTTTCCATTGCCTTATAATATTGTGTTGTATTTTATTGTATCAGAGTTATTGGATTCCATTGCGCTGCTTACCATCGCATTGTATTGTATAATATTCATTAAAATTAATATAATAATTATCACGGAAACCATTGCACTGCTTTTCATTATTGTGTTGTATTGTGTTGTATTTATTATAATGTATCATAATTATCATGGATTGCATTGCCCTGCTTCATATTGCATTGCATTGTGTTGTGTTTATTATATTGTATGATAATTATTATGGGCGTTTGACAGAACTGGATGGGGAAGGGATAATGATACGGTGGAAGCGAGGGCAGTAAAGATTACCCAGCTTCTCTCTCTCTCTCTCTCTCTCTCCTCTCTCTCCTCCTCCTCTCTCTCACTCTCCCCTCTCTCTCTCTCTCTCTTGGGGGAACTCTTCCAGTAGTTGAAATGTAAACAGCTGTTGAATGAAGCTCCGCATTCAAATGTAAATTTTGCGTTCCTGTGCCTTTGCCTGAGTCTGTGAAGTGACTGGAATACATCATGCCAGAGGTGGCTTTAAGTTTCAGGCCCATGTGTGGCTGCTTTGTGGCATGAAGTTGGGCAGGCTGCATGACGGTGTTACCATAGGTTTGCTCCTCGCCTATTTATACCTAGGCGTTTTTCTGCATCGGTGTGGCGATGTGGAGCTGAACCCTGGACCTGGACCCAGTGGAAGGAAGGACAGTCTGCGCCAAACCCAGCTGAACACCGGTGCTGGTTCCGCTTTGTCTCCTAAGAGGACCCAAATCAGGAGCCTACGCTGAAGGACGTGGCTGCAAACCTGCAAGAGCTGACCTCCATGTTTAAAGGGAAATGAAGGAAGAGGTGAGGCAAGTCAAAGACACATTTCAGGAATCCTGATGGGAAAAGGCATCTTTAAAAGAGAACTGTTACTGATCTGAAACAGGAAAAACAAAAGACTGAAAGAACAAAACGTAAAAATTGTGTGAAAAGGTGGGAAAAACTGGAAATAAAGACTGACGACCTAGAGGGGGATTCTAAAAGAAATAACATCCTTTTTTATGCATACCAAGACAGGACAATGAAACTCGTGACGACTGTGAAAAACTTATCAAAGACATACGACTGACAAGCTAGGACTGAGTCGAGACATGGAATTTGACAGGATCCACCGTCTAAATAGAAATCCTAACTCCCCTATCATAGGTAGAATGCGCATTCTACAGGGATAAGGAGATGGTTTTGAAGGCAAATGCAAACTCCGTGGAAGCAATGTCTTTATTGGGGAGACCTTACATCCATGTGCGTGAAATTAGGAAGAAACTTGTTCCCATTTGAAGGATGCCAAAGGGAAAAATGGGAAAAGAGCGTTCATGGTCTTTGATCATCGATTTATTTTAAGGCGAGAAACTCTATCTGGACGAAAAGTCCAGATCCTACATAACGGTCTAGCATTCTGGCTGGCCCACTTCATAAATAAGCCCATGCTACATCATCAGGGTCTGGTGGGGTTTTTGTTCCACTGGGTTTTCTGTTTTTCAGTGAGAAGGAACAAATGAAAAATCAGTCACCGCCTAGTTAAATTTTGCCCCCTCTCCTCCACGTGCAAACTGCACTGAATTTTGTCCTGGGCTTGTAGGACAAAACTGACACGGTAACTGTGTCAACGTTGCCAGGCGCGCGCGGGTAATGTGTAAAGTGTGTGTGTGTGTGTGTGTGTTGTGTGTGGGGGGTGAAGAGAGAGAGAGAGAGAGAAGAATGAGAGAGAGAGAGAGAGAGAGAGAGAGATCAAATCCCAAAATTAAAACCATGTTGTGTTTACTGCCAGCATTGGAATGTCAATAGGTTGGTGTCTGAGATAAACAATTAAAAAAAATTGTTGTTACATTATGATGTTGGTTACCAGATACTGCATGGACACTTTTGTGGGAAATTTACAGTTGAACATGTTGTTGTTGTTGTTGTCGTTGTTTTTCTTACAATTACAGTGCATTAGAAACCAGCTAGCTATTCAATTCATAAACGAAAAAGGTCCAGAAAGATAAATTGTTGGACCAAGAAGGAACTTTTGTTATACATTAAAGGAGTAAAACATCACTGAAGTAATGTTAATATGTTCATTTTATCAAAAGTTCATTAAGGTTTGGAAAAAGATGTATAATGTGCTTGTGTTTACTTACTACCAGAAAGTCATTTAGACGTTAACAGGGGTATGCTTATGTCTGACATATAGTTGCAGATAAAAAATTTAGAGCTTTAATGTGAGCATGTATTGAAGAAAAGAGATTCCATTAAACTGACTGTAACTTTTGTCCCAGATATCATAGACAAAGAATCTCATTGGTTTCGTATTACAGGCACGTCACCATGTTTTGATTACAGTTGCTCCCATGAGTACGTAATATAGAAATATGGCAAATATATGATAAATATGTGTATAAGTCTGAATGTATGTATTCTAATTTGGTAAATTTGCTGGATTTGATCATGGTTGTTTGATGTATATCAGATGCAGGTAAAAGTGTAATGATTATATTTTGTTATCTGCTGATTTGTATAAAGTTTATTGATAGATGACTCAACTGAAATGAACATAATCAAACAACAAAGATTTTCCTTGTCATGTTATTTGAACCATTTACTGTCAAAGATATCTTGTGCTTTATAATTGATCATTATGTTGATTATGCTGATATGTTGATCATATTGACAAATTGCATGTTTACAGATTAAGATTACAACACCTGGCCACTGTTTGGCTTTGAAACTGGTGTATTGTACCCCCTTCAGTAAGGGGCCATGGCCTATACTGAATAAACCATTTCGAGTTCGAGTTCGAGTTCTCTCTCTCTCTCTCTCTCTCGGGGGGGGGGGGAGGGGGGGGGGGGAGTTACAGTAGCAAGTGGAGGACGTGTTTTGGATGTGATCTTCAAAAATGTTAAAAAAGTGACAGTTCTTGACTTTAATATGTGGAGATTTTTTGCAGCAGTGCTCTTTGATGGTGTGTGTTACTAAAGGTGATGTGAAATTACTGAAAAGGTCAGTGACTGAAACGATATTAACATTTATTATTTAATATACTGCAAAGAAGGACAATGTTTACATAGCAATGTAGACCCAGCTGAAAAAATCAGTGCAGCAAAAACTGTGAGTTGATGCACTTGCAATCTGTTGCAAGAAGATTGTCTTCACATTGCTAGTGGGTGCATGCTTCTTGACAGGAAAGCAAGTCCTGAGATGTATTCACAAGTGGATAATGTTGGCATCAACTCCCTACTTCCTATCTTCGGTGCACCTGTACTGTCATATTTGTAAACAAATCAGTGAACACAGGCACCTGCACATGAAAGCCTGAAATGTCTCACCAAGAGCTTCCTCCTCCCCCAGCAAACGTCATTCCAATGATGGACTGGCGTTTTATGCAAATCCATCAGGGGCTTTTCCTACAGATGAGTGAGATAAAAAATAGTATTGAAGAAAAGTTCACTTCTTTAGATGCCAGAATTTCATGCTTTATGGAAGAAATATGTAAACTGAAAGAAAGTGTCATGTGCAATAAAGAGGTATATTACAAGAATTGCAAGAAGACAGTCATTGATATTTGACCGCTTGGAAACAGTAGAAAGAAAACTGGAATCCACAGAGCAAAGCACAAAGATGTGCAATGTCAAGTTCATCAACGTCGAAGAACAGGAAGAAGAAAATGACCAGATGACTTCCCAGTGCATTGTGGACATCTTAAATGACCATGGACCTCACCCCAGCTGGCGCCAGGAAGACATCTCCAGAGCCTACCGTGTAGGAAGGCCACGCCCATGGAAGAATGAACCACGCCCCATAATCGTGCACTTTTGCCGCTGGGTGGACAAGATGGCAGTGTTGGCTGACAGGGAGCTTAGGGACAACCTCCGGGAGAGTGGCATCCGGATAGCCTATGATCTCACTGCCCACCAAAGAGAAATTGTGGATTTCCATCGGGGCCAAGGCCAAATTGCCTACTTCCACCATGGAAAGCTACACGTCAGAGACAAGCAACCACCTCCATGGAGGCAGTTCAATCATACAGAAGAATGGCCACCAGTCCGGGAAAACAGCAGAGGGGGACATGGACAAACAGCAGAACCCAGGTATTTCCATCCCAGGCAACCACGTGAGAAGCAGGGAATTCAGCAGACCTGGAACCGCCCACATCCAGCTGGACTCCATGATCAGCACAATAGACGTTCCTGGTCAACCAGCAGACCTGGCCTGGGGACATCTGGACCTTCTTCTTGGCACAAGTCACGACTACAGAATAGCCCAGGACAGAGACAGAAGTGTGCCATCTGAGAAGCACTACAAAGCCACAAGGGAGGAAAGTCCAGAATTGCAGAACAGTGGCCTTCACGAAGAGGATGGACTGCACAGTGCTACACCAATTGTTCCAGGCTTACGCTCCTACAGTGAAGTAGTAAGGCAGAAAAGGCAGCCGGGGCCAGATAGAAGACTTGTGTTTCAGAAAAACAAGAACAACAGAATATACCCTGCTCCTTCAAGTCACAGCAGTAACAGAACTGTAGTGGACCTAAGCAGGCACCAGCAGAACAGAGGTTGCAGCTTGAATAACCAGCTAGAACTTGTTCCTGCTGGTGAGGATGGACAAGCTGAACAAAAGGAAGATGACCAGGTGACTGAGACAGACTACCATTATAGCCACTCAGGTGATATTACAAAAGAAATGATGACTGATGACAGTTCTGAAGATAAGGAAGACAATAAATCTGACAGAGGTGAAGACATCAGTCATTACATGTCTGACAAAGCAAATGATGATGAAATAGATTCTGGACACATTGACTGCTATGGTAAGTCTGTTAATGATGATAATAAGGATGACAAGAATACAGACAATGCAATGACAGTACCGAGTCCTGACAGTGAGAAAAGTAAAGAGACTGAAAACAACAAAGCAGGAAAAACAAACCTTCCTAAAAACAGAGGAAACGTTGCTAGTTTCAAAAAACCTCAGACACGGCATAATGTAAACATTGACACACAGACGGTCATAGAGACTGTAACCAAGACAGATGGTCTAACAGGTAGCCAGGCCCAGTCCATAGCACGGCCCTCAAGACGTAGGCGTGATACCTCTCACAGTGGAGGTCCAGAAAAAGTAGCTGTAATGTTGCTGCAAGGTCGAGTAGTCAGAGCAGCATTACTGACTCCTTTCAAAGGTTAGCTTCTGATGACAGTGCAGTGGGAAAAGCCCTACTCCTCCACCTAAGGCAAAAGCCAAAAGAGGACAAACAGGGGCTTCAGAAGCCAAAAGATAGGGATTCGGCCAGGCCACAATTTATCAATGCCAGCAAGGTAACACTTCTATTAGGGTGAATAAGAACATAGCTCCAGAATCACTGCAACACAAGGCATATTCTGTAGATAAAGATAAAAGTCATATTGACTTTCTAAATTACAATGTGCATGGTCTCTTACCAAAACTTGATGATATGTGTTTCATTAGTTTTCTTTTGGATTATGATGTTATTTGTTTAACAGAAACCTTTGTTGCAACTGATTTTGTGTCTTGTATTTTTCATGATTACTTATTATTCACTTCAAAAGCTAAAAACTTTCACATCAAGGAGATACTCAGGGGGGAAGTGTTATGATAAGGAAATCACTGGCATCCTAATTGAACATATTGTTTGTCGAAACTGATAATACTATAACTATAAAGATGCATAAAGAATTGTTTGCACAGACAAAGACATTATATTAGTAGGCACATACATTCCTCCATATGATCACCTTTTTGGAGAACTAAACATGATGTGTAGGTATGGAAACTCTAGAACAATGTATTCTGGACCTTCAAAGTACTTATGTGATTTTTACCTTATCCTAACGGGAGATTTCAATGCACGAACAGCACTGAAAATTATGTACAACCAATGAAAATGATGATTTTGAGAACTTACAATGGTCTACCAATTCTAAAATACCAAGAAAATCTCATGATGTGCACACAAACATATTTGGTAACCAATTGCTTGAACTGTGCAACATGTTTGATTGTGTCATCTTAAACGGACTTTGTGACTCAGATTTTGATGATAGTTAGTTGCACATTCATATCTCCTTTAGGCTCAAGCACTGTGGACTATTTCATAATGTCTTTTGATTTATTCATGTCTGTTAAAGTACCCTCTTTGATAGTCGAAAGCTTAACAGAATCTGACCACTTACCAGTTAGCATGAAATTAGAGGTTACAAACTGTATTTCAAAACCACAGGAACAACAGAATGAAAAGGAATTTTATTATAAATTAGTATGGAACCAAACAAAAGAAGATAAATATCTAAATGCGCTAAAAAGCAGGGAAATTCACAACAGACTTTTGATAGCTACAAACACCCTTGATGAAAATGTAGAAACTGCTCTAGACATGTTTACAAGTGTTTGAAAGATGCAAGCAAATGCATGTCTAGAATGATTTCAGTGAACATTACAAAGAAATCTGAATGGTTTGATAATGAATGTGGACTTGCGAAAAAAGAAAGCAGAAAGATGCTAAACTGTTTTCGCTTCACCAGAAAGGAAGAAGATCGGATTGTGTATGTCGAGAAAAGAAAACAGTACAAAAAGCTATTAAAATCTAAAAAGCAAGTTTATAGAAAGCAAAAGGCTGAATCATTAGCTAAGAGTGTTAACAGTTCATCACAGTTTTGGAAAGAGCTTAGAAAAATGGGGTGTGGGAATAGGGAAAAGATATATAATAATATAAGTACTGAGAAGTGGTTTAATCACTTTAAAGATGTTTTTAATAAACATGAAGAAAGTGATCATCCCAGTGATATTTCAGCGGATCTAATGGAAGATGCCGATCACATATTAAATAAAGATATATCAGGGGATGAAGTAAAAGAAGCAATTCGAAAACTAAAACTGAGAAAGGCAAGTGGTATAGATGACATATCAGCTGAGATGTTAAAAACTGGTGATAAAATTGTAATAACGTTTTTGGTCAGATTATTTAATATCATCTTTTCATCTGGTATTTATCCCAAAGAGTGGTCCAAGGCCATAATTATACCAATCCACAAAAAGGAGACCATGATAACGTTGACAATTACAGGGGAGTTCCCCTCTTAAGCATTATATCTAAGTGTTATACATCTATCTTAAATTCAAGACTTTATAAATGGCTGGAAAGTAATAATATGATTTCAGAAAGTCAGGCAGGATTCCGGAGAGGATACTCAACTGTGGATCAGATATTCAACCTATATGCAGTTGTTCAGAAATGCATGCAAAAAAGGGGGAGAAAATTATATGTTGCTTTTGTTGACTTTAGGAAAGCATTCGATTCTGTTCGCCATGATAAGCTTCTTGAATGTATGAAAAAACAAGGTGTGAAAGGAAAATGAATGGTATGCTTGAAATCAATGTATTGTGCATTACTGTCATGTGTGCGTACAAACAATGAGTTAACGGAATTTTTTGAATGTCCACTTGGTGTAAGGCAAGGATGCGTCCTGAGCCCTACATTATTCTCTATTTTTATAAATCAGCTGGCTGACCACATGGATGCTGAAGGTAAGCATGGCGTACAAATGCTTCCAGGTGGCATTGAGTTTTTTATCTTACTTATTGCTGATGATGTGGCTTTGTTATCAACAACTCCAGGTGGCCTTCAAAATCAACTAAATGTATTACATAGATGCTGTAAGGAAATGAAACTAAATGTTAATACTGAAAAAACAAAAGTCATGGTTTTTAGAAAAGGGGGTTACTTAGGCCAACATGAGCAATGGATTTTTGAGGGTAAAAAACTAGATGTTGTAAATAATTATTGTTATTTAGGGTTTAATTTTACGACAATGATCAGCATGAAGAAAGGAACTGAACATCTAGCAACTAAGGGCAAGAAGGCAGCTGTGCAACTGAATAAAGCCTTCCAAAAATATAAGGAAATGACTGCTATTAACGTTATTTAAAATATTTGACGCTAAAAATACAATCTGTTTTACTTTATGCATCCGAAATTTGGGTTTGACCAAGCTAGAATCATTTAGAAAAAGTACATATGTTAGTCTGTAAAAGATTCCTGGGTGTTCCAGTAAAAACTCCAAATAAGATGATTTATGGTAATTTGGGGAGATATCCTCTATATGTCAATTCTTGTGTTTCTGCATTGCGATATTGGTTTAGGCTGTTACAAATGGAAACTAAAAGACTACCCTACAAGGCTTATCATATGTTGCTTAACCTAGATAGAACTGGGAAGAACTGCTGGGTAACAAAAGTAAGAGAAATTTTATGTCAGACAGGTTTTCAGTTTGTCTGGGTGTAGCAAGGCGTGGGGGATGTTAAAGCTTTCTTATGTCTATTCAAGCAGAGACTTGTTGATACCTTTATACAAGAGTGGTTTTCCACAATTGAAGATCGCTATAGATATAATGACTATAGATCATTTAAAACAATTTTTGAAAGAGAAAAATACATTAATGATATTGATACCTACTGCTTTAGGGTTGCTGTGTCTCAAATAAGATTTAATGTCCTGCCACTAAATGCAAATGTGCATCGTTACAGCGATTCTCTGCAAAACAAAAACTGTCCTTTTTGTGTGTCAGTCACCGAAGACGAACAGCATTTTCTCTTTGATTGTCCCATGTATTCGGATCTTAGAATTAAATTCTTGGGTAATTTAACTAAAGTTCCCATCCATATGTTGCTGCAAGTGTCAAATATTCACAAGATGCACAGTGTCTCCCGATATGTCTTCCACTCAGTTAACAGAAGAAAGAGATGTATTATATAATTTAACATATGTTATGAGGTTGTTTTGTGAGCTTGGCTGATTGATTATTATTTTGTCCTTCTGATAGTGCACTCGAGATGTCCTTGAATTTACATCCTGGGTCAAGCACAGGTTTATGTTGCACGATGTTAGTTTATTTTCAATGTAATTTTGGTTCAATGTTCCAGCCAATTTATTCTGTTTCTAAGTTTGAATCGTTTATGTTTGAAATTTAGCAACATTCCTGATAGTACTATACCCATTTCCTCAGCTGATTATATTGTAGACTAGGGCCGAAGTACCATTAAATCGCTTCAAAGTTCTCTCTCTGAGGGATGATGTAGAGATTGCAGGGTGGTCTGACGGTGATGGGATATTGATGATGATGTCAATAATGTTGATGATGATTAGGTAGATGTTGAATATAGTGATGATGATATGAATGCTGAAGATGGTTGAAGTAAGGTTAAGGTTATGATGGTGGACAATTATGTAAGTATTGATGGGTGTTGATTTGATGTAGTTGATTAAAATGGTGATGATGTTACAGATGGGGAAGACGAGAGATGTGTGTGTGTGGTGGTGTGTGTGTGTGTGTGTTGTGTGTGTGTGTGTGTGTGTGTGTGTGTGTGTGTGTGTGTGTGTGTGTGTGTGCGTGTGTGAAAATGAAAAAAAAAGAAAATGAAAAAAGATTTTTTCTTTCTATTATTTATCTATTTATTTTTGAAAGGACGATTATGATGTAGATGTTTAGGAGGAGGATGGCTATGATGATGGAAATGTTGAAGGTGATGTTGATGTAGATGCTGAGGTGACGATGGTGGTGATGGCAACGATGGGTGGTTGTTGAAGTGATAGTGGTGGCGTAACTATGATGGAGATGTCAAAGATGAAGATGATGACAATGATAGTATATATGAAGATAACAATGGAAACGATGATGAAGATGATGATTATGACCATGATGCAGAGATTGAAGATGATAATCGTGACGAAAATGACTATACAGTTGTAGAAGATGGTGATAGCGTAGATGATGAAGATGATGATGTTGATAATGATGATGTAGAAGATGAAAGTAATGATGGTTATGTTGATATACTGGCTGCAGCTGCTGCTATAAGTAACGAAGATGCTGATGGTGATGATTATGTAAATGCTGAAGATGATGATGGGGATGATGATGACTAGAAGATATTGGAAGTAATCCTGTATGCTTGTAGAATTGAAAATGGGAAATGGATATAAATGTTTTCTGCTATGTCTTCCTCCACCCTTCCCCAAACATGTTTTGTATAGTGGCCCAAGGCCGAAGTACAATAAAACCTTTTCAGTGTTCAGTGTTCAGTGTTCAGTGTTCTCTTCTCTCTCTCTCTCTCTCTCATCTCTCTCTCTCTCACTCTCTCTCTCTCTCTCTCTCTCTCTCTCTGGGACTGGATGTAAAAAAGCACATGTGTGCTTATTCATTATCCTCGAAATAAAAGAATTTGTCATTGTCATTGTCATTGTCATTGTCTCTCTCTCTCTCTGGCACCTCCCTGATTCAGCATTTCGGTGTGAAAAGGGCATGCGGCATTCTGTCTCTATCTATCTATCTGCGACTTTCTGTTTGTCTGCCTGTCTGTCTGCATGTATCTGTGTGTGTGTGTGTCTGTGTGCCTGTCTCTCTCTGTCTCTCCCGATGCACACACACACACACACACACACACACACACACACACACACACACACACACAACTATATATAATAACATTGGAGTGCCTGTGTCAACACTCCAATGTGCCTGACAATGTTCGGGTTAACATTGCTATCCAGCTAAAAACAGACTCATTAGCTGGACACAGACTGCATGATCTCCTTTGCATCCTTTTGATATAAAAAAGGATCCCCAAAGAACATAAGGCACAAAGATTTGTTAGCCACTTATTTTCATATGCATTATTTAACCACTATTATTTTCGTATAGTTTTCTTCTCTCTGTTTTTCATCTTTTACTGGCAGCGGTGGTAGGTCACAAAAAATATATTTATTCTTAGGGTTGCAATAGACACTTCTAAATTCTGGAGGGTGTCTTGCTGTTACCTACCACAAAGGATGAGTGAGGTTTCAAATAGTGCCGGGACTCGAACACGAAATGTTTATTCAGTATAGGTTATGGCACTACACCAGTTTCAAAGCCAAACAGTGGCTATGTGTTCTAAATCTTAATTTTAATTTGCAAACGTGTCATTTTCAGTACGTAGATAAACATAAAGCACAAAGTATTTTGATAGCAAATGGTTTAATTACCCTGAAAAAAGAAAATCGTCATTATTTTGATTATGTTCATTCCAGTTGTGCAATCTACAAGCATTTTACAAATCAGCAGATTGCAAAACATAATTATTTACACTTTACCTGTGTTTGATATACAACAAACAACCATGATCTTCACCAGTACTTTTACCAAGTTAGAATACATGCATTCAGATTGATACACATATTTATCATATAATAGCTACTATGTTACATAATCCTCGGGCATCTATAACCAAAAAACTTGACGTACCTGCAATACTGAGACAAAAATAATCTTTTTCTATAATATCTGGAACAATGTTTGTAGTCCATTAATTGAAATCTCCATTCATCAATACAGGCACATTTGAAAACTCTTATCGTCAAATCTATTTTAGACATAAGCATACCATCAACAATGTCAAAAGATGAGTTTTCTAATTGTAAGTAAACACGAATACATGATACAGTCATCCTTTGCCAAACCTACATAACCTTTCGACATGATGATTATGACAACAGATGTTTTATTCCTTTAATATACTCTAAACTTCCTTCTCGATCCAACAAACAATCCTGTTGATGAACTGAATAGCTAGCTACTGTATAGCTGTAAGAAAAACAACAACACATTCAACTGTAATTTTCCACAAAAGATTTCACACGATCTGGTAACAATCATCATACTATAACACAATTTGTTTTCATTTAGCTCTGACTCCAAACCATGATATTCCAACGCCGACAGTAAGCGCAACATGGGTTTAATTGTGATTTGGATCTCTCTTTCTCTCACGTACACACACACACTCCACACACACATACTCACACACACACACTCACAAACATACATACACACACTCACACAAACACACACACACACAGCGCTATCACGATCAGAACCTTTTGGCGCACATATCAGTTTCTTTTTAAACTCCTGCATTAGAATTTAAGTTTGAAAAGCCAGAAAACAGGAGCTGAATCTCACACTTTACGTGAGCACTGACATTACCTGGCAAGTTGACACAGCTACCATAGTGCCGGGACCTCTAAAGAGTGCTCAACCAGGAGCCGAAACTCGATTCAGGTCAGGCCAAAGGCATGGTCTTTACTCAAATATTCCCATAATGCTGCCTTTAATGTTTTATCCTGTAGTGACCTCTTATACTTTTTTTTTCTTTTTTTTTTCTTCAAATCTTGGACAAAAATTAGTTTTATGATGAGAATGAAGTTGTAACTGGTTACCTGCACTTGTTTTTCCTCCAAATCTTTTTTCTCAGTTTATATAAAATATAATAAATATATATATAATATATAATTATATATATAATAAAATATAATATAATATATATTATATATATATATATAATATATATGTATAAAATATATATGTGGTGTGTGTTATACATATGTATAATTATATAGCGATAAGTGCGGTTCGTCTCTGGGGTCTTGTGCTCTCGTTCCTGTCGAGAAGTGTTGGCACATTCCAACTAGCAAGTTTCAGACACTGTATCCTATTCTTTTTTCTTGATTTTTCCACTATGTTTCGACCGCATGAGCATAAGCCAGCCGCGGTAAGCTAGCCAGGGTGATGTGGAGCAGGCAATGTTTAGGGCACCTCTTCTAGCCCCTTCCTCATGCTAAGGAGGTGAGCAGTGCATTCCTGAAGAGGGCTGCTCAGTCGCTCAGACGGCTGCCGAAACCTACCGCTGCTCCATTCAGTAGGTAGCGACCCTGATAGCCTGAGCCGCCTGTGTGCAGGGTTTGCCTGTCACCACAGGGCTTTTGATGATGGATGATGGATGAATGATGAGTTGCGCGATGACTTTGTTTTAAGTGAAGAAGAGTTGCGCGACGTCGACCTCACTCTCTCGTTCGAGACCACCTATGTCCAGTGGCAAGAATGACTCTAGATGACTGGTGATGGAACCGGATGCAGTGGAAGGCCAAGTTATCTTTAGTGCCTCAACTTGCCCTGTGCGCTCCACAGCGCAGTGCTGTAACCGCCTTTCTCTCCGTTGAACCATTTAGGTTTCCTCAGCAGCGTCCGCCGGTGTCCAGACTTTGCATACCTGAGGTAGGCAAGCCCTCTTTTCCCAACTGCCATAGGGGCATGCAAATAGACAGTCTAAAGGCAAGTACAGTCAAGTGGAGCCCATCCCTCTCCTGACTGGTTTTTTGGGTCGGGGTTGGCTCCCCCACATGGAACAGGTAATACTGGTTTATATGGTTACCAGTAGCAGGAGAAACACCCTGACCTGACCTACGAACCGCACTTATCGCAAGCGTACTCGCCAGATACAACATCGACATTGCTGCCCTTAGTGAGACCAGGCTAGCAGGCGAAGGCGAACTATGCGAACAAGGCACAGGCTACACCTTCTTTTGGAGTGGACGTGGGCCTGAAGAGAGACGTGAGGCTGGAGTTGGCTTTGCAGTAAGAACAACGCTTGTTGGCAAGCTGGCTGGAAAAGGAATAAATGATAGACTTATGACGATGAGACTCCCCTTATCTCATGGGAAGAATTTTCCTACCCTTGTCAGTGCTTATGCTCCCACCATGACAAATCCAGAGGACATCAAGGACAAGTTTTATGAAGACTTGAATGCTGTTATTGCCTCTGTTCCTAACGAAGACAAGCTCATCATCCTTGGTGACTTCAATGCGAGAGTAGGCTGTGACAGTACCGCGTGGGAAGGTGTGATTGGAAAGCATGGAGTTGGCAACTGCAACAGCAACGGCCTACTGCTCCTCCAGACTTGCGTTGAGCATGACCTACTGATTACAAACACGACTTTCAACCTCCCTACACATTACAGGACAGGAAGAGGGACAGGAAGGATGTTCGTGTCACAAAGGCCATGTGTGGAGCAGAATGCTGGATAAAACCACCGTCTCATTGTCTCTAAGCTCAGGTTGCGTAAACGCCTGAATGTCAACAAGATGAAGAACGACACAGTCGAGCAGTCTCTTGCTGCTGCCTTGGAGGAACGCCTAGAGCCCGTGAGATCGTGTATAACACAGCTATGGAGTGCCTCGGCCCTACTTCCAGGCGACACAGGGACTGGTTTGATGAGAACTGGGAAGAGATCACAGTTATTGGAAGACAAGCGCTGTGCCTTTTAAGCCCACCTTGATGACCCAACATCAACAGCAAAGAAAGATGCACTGAGGAACAAGCGTAGCACTATCCAGCTAAAGCTGCGTCAGATCCCAAGACCTCCGGGATTAGCAATAAAACAGATGAGATTCAAGGATATGCTGACAGGAATGACATGAAGAACTTCTATGATGGACTCAAAGAGATCTATGGTCCCACCACATCAAGGTCATCACCACCTCTCCTTAGTGCAGATGGGTCTACTCTCATCACTGACAAAGACAAGATCCTTGAGAGATGGGCTGAACATTTTGACAATGTTCTAAACCGCCCTTCCACCATCAACGATGAAGCTATTAACCGCCTCCCACAAAATTCCAGTCGAAAGAGACGATGAGTGCCATACCCAACCCCTTTTAGGAAACCGAAAGCAATTCGCCCTGCTGTCCAGTGGTAAAGCACCCGTTTAAGACTCAATCCCACTGAGATCTACAAAGGGAGGCAGAGCACTGACTGAAAAACTTCATGAGCTCTTCCAAGTCGTAGGCAGCATGAGAACACTTCCGCAAGACTTCAAAAATGCCTCCATCATACATCTATACAAGAACAAAGGAAACCGCCAGGCCTGTGACAGCCACCGAGAATATCCCTGCTGTCCATCGCAGGCAAGGTCCTGGCCAGAGTACTGCTGAACCGGCTCATAGTCCACGTTGAGCAAGACCTTCTTCCAGTGAGTCAATGTGGCTTCCGGAAAGATCGCGGGACTATCGACATGGTGTTTGCTGCCAGGCAGCTCCAAGAGAAGTGTCAGGAACAAAACACTGATCTCTGCTCCACCTTTGTTGATCTGACCAAGGCCTTCGATACTGTTAGCAGAGAGGGTCTGTGGAGAATCATGGCGAAGTACGGCTGCCCAAGAAAATTCATCGCCATCGTACGTCAGTTTCATGATGGTATGCTGGCCAGAGTACAAGACAACGGAGAGGCATCTGAACCCTTCCCAGTCACGGAGTGAAGCAGGGCTGTGTTCATGCTCCCAACTTGTTCAGCGTCATGTTTTCGGCAATGCTGTCAGATGCGTTCAGAGATTCGGATGTTACTCTTCAATGTCAGGAGGCTTCAAGCAAAAACCAAGGTCTCAACAGATCTCATCAACGACTTCCTGTTTGCTGATGATTGCGCCCTCAATGCTGCTTCTGAAGCCGGCATGCAAGACAGTGTTGACAAGTTCTCTGATGCTTGCGACAACTTTGGGTTGACAATCAGTACCAAGAAGACTGAGGTAATGCACCAACCAGCCCCCAGGGAAGCCCTACGTTTGAAGCAAACATCTCCGTAAATGGACATAGACTCAAAGCAGAGGACAAATTTACTTATCTTGGCAGTACCCTCCTCCCCGCACAGTAGCCATTGATGATGAAGATCAACACCAGACTCGCCAAAGCAAGCGCTGCCTTTGGCAGACTTTCGAAAGAATGTGTGGGACAGGAGAGGCATCTCAACAAAACCAAGATCAAGGTCTACAAAGCGGTAGTGCTCACCACCCTGCTCTAATGGCTCAGAGTCATGGACAGTCTACGAACGCCATGCTAAAATGCTGAACCACTTCCACACCACCTGTTTGAGAAAACTGTTTGGCATCAAGTGGCAGGACAAGATCCCAGACACTGAGGTGCTCACTAGAGCAAACCTTCCCAGCATCCACACCATCCTGATGCAGACCCAGCTTCGCTGGGCAGGCCATGTAGTTCAGCATGGAAAGGGAGGCCAGAAGAAATGCCTCAAGGACACTCTGAAAGCCTCACTGAAAGCCTTCAACATTGACTTAAACTCATGGGAGCAGGCAGCAATCGAGAGGCCACAGTGGCGAGCAGCTGTACGCAGTGGCGCCAAGGCCCACGAAGCAAACATAATTGCGACAGCTGAGCAACGCAGGCAAGACAGGAAAGATAGAGCCTCCAAGTCTCCAAAAGCAGCCTCTATACTCTGTCCATACTGCTCAAGGACTTTTCAAGCGCGGATTGGCCAAATAAGTCATCTTCGCACCCACAGAAATGGACCCTCCCAATCCCAGGATGAATAGATGGTCATCATCGATCCCGATGGACGAAGAAGATATAGAGATAGATATAGATAGATAGATAAATAGATATATTATATATATAAACTATCTGTCTGTCTGTCTGTCTGACAATCTATCTATCTATCTATCTATCTATCTATCTATCTATCTATCTATCTATCTATCTATCTATCTATCTATCTCTATCTCATCTCATCTCATCATCCACTCACCACAACCTCATTCCCCCATCACCCTCACCTCACCCCCTCACTCCCCCCTCAAATTTTCACCCCCCCACCTATCTTATCTATCTATCTATCTATCTATTATCTATCACTATTATCTAAACATCTATCCTATCTAAAATTTATCTACAAACAATTTTCTAATTTTAAAACATATCTACATTTTTCATAAAAAACAAACAAAATACAAAAATAAACATAACCAAATACATAATCCATCCTCCTTTCCATCCCCCTCCATCCATCCATCCATCCATACCTCCACCATCCTCCACCACCATCCATACATCATACATACAGACATCCATCCACCATCCATCGATACATCCAAACAACAAAACAAACATACATACATAACATACATATCATACATACATAATACATACATACATACAACAACATACATACATACAACAACATAATAAAACATACAACATACACGCATACAAAACATACATACATACATCATACATACATCCACCCATACATACTCAGCATGCATGCAACTGTGTCTATTATCACTTAATGTGAATATACTTAATTGAAAAACAAACAACCCTATATACCTCCCTACCTACCCCTACCTACCCCCCTACACGCACACACACACACACCACACCAACACACACACACACGGGCAAGAAAGGCAGGCAGGCTGCATGCATACTACATACATACATACAGCATACATACAAAACATACAAAAAATAAAACATACATCATACTACAAAAAACTGCAAAACATGCATACATACATACATACAACAAAACATACATACTTTTTTAAAGAACTTTCCCTTTTTCCAAACCCCTTCTTCCATTACCAACTTCGCTTCTTTAAACCCTTTTGGGACAAAAGCCCTAAGCAAAAGGAAATACATCTTTCATTCTATCTAAGTTTTTTGGGGCTACCAGCTTTCCTCACGCCATTACAAGCAAGCGGGTTCAAAACGCACACACTTACATCACAGTACAGTGTTAAAAAGTGTCTTGTGCAACATCCGTAGAGGATTTTTTTAGGTAAATACCGTTTGGGGAAGCTTTTTGTTTAACGTGTCGTTACAGTGTTTCATAGCTAACTTCGGCAGTTTTTAGTTAAAGGAAAATGTTGTTTTGACTTTTTTGTGTTATACTTCAGAGCATTGCAGGGTAAATCTACCAGAAAGGGGAGAAATGTATAATGTGTGTCATAATTGTATAATGTGTGCCCTATTGTATATCGAGTGCCAATCAGTATATAATGTTTGCTATAATTGCCTAATGCGTGCGAAATTGTCCCCAAAACATGCCATCATTGAAAAATGTTCAATTACGTAACGGCCATAAATGTGTAATGTGGCCTAACTGTGTAAAGTGTGCCATCGGTATTAAAAAGGGCCCTAGTTGTATAATATAGGGCCCTTAATGTAAATCTGTTCATAATTGTATAATGTTTTCACATTGTGTATTGCGTGTCCATTGTTAATGTGTTCAGCTTGTTAAAGCGTGTCAGCATCCAAACTAAACACGTCTCCCCTTCTATCACTCATTTTTTTGCATTTTCTTCGCTGGTCTGCCATCATCATCTATCCCCTCTTCAACGTTACAAAACTCTGCCGCCGAAAAATCCTGAAAGAAAAAAACTGAGCCTTACCCCTCGGGGGATCTCTTTACTGGCTGCCCGTGTCACAGAGAGTAAACTATAAAATCAGTACCCCTGTTTCAAAAGTCTCCACAAAACAGCACCTTCCTACCTCTGTAATTCTTCACCTTAACTCCTCGATCCCCTGCTCTGCCCAGATACCTTTGCCTACGAATACCCAGTTTTTAAAAAATCCCAGTCGGGGGGGCCCTCGCTCTTTCTCTATTTCTGGGCCAGTGACTGGAATGACCCCCTCACTCCCCCGCCAAAAACCTACTTTTTGACACTTTTTTTAAACAAGCCCCAAAAACCTTTATTTCAACTCTCAACTTTTCCCCCCTTGTTTTATTCTCATTTTTGTCCTTAACCCCCCAAGCGGGAAACCCCCACCCCCCGCCAAAGAAACAACCTCTGTGTGTGTGTTTGTGTGTGGTGTGTGTGTGGTGTGGTGTGTGGGGTGTGTTGTGGTGTTGTGTTTGTGCTTTACTTTCACTTTGTAAAAACTATTAATTTTTAATTGTTGCATGTGTGAAGTGGATGAAGCAACGCTTTGATGGTTTTGGCAAATTACGCTAACAAATTCAATTTTTTATTTTTATTAAATTATTTTTTAATATTATTTTAAAAATTTTTATTATTGTTATTGTTTTTTATTTCATTGAAATGATGTCACACTGAAATGCGTGTCAGAATGTACATTGTCGTCCATTGTATACTGCGTTCACCAAATTTTAATGTGTGCAATCATTTTATACTGTTCGTCTATATTCCTTTCGAAGATCTGGGAAGGAAAAACGGTTGCCTTTCAAAATCATCAAGTTTGAAATTTCTTTATCATCGTCCCCCACTTCTTCTTTTTATCATCATCATCTCACAACATCATCATCACATCATCTCCTCGGGCCCTCGCGTCGTCGTCGTCGTCGTCGTCGTTATCGTCGCGTCCGTCGTCGCGTCATCATCATCGCGTCGACTCGTCCTCACATCAACATCACATCACGTCGTCGCCGTCTCTCGCGCCCCGCCGCCCCCGTCATCACCATCATCATCACACGTCATCGTCATTGCATCGTCACATCATCATCATCATCACCTCTCTGCTTCTTTCTTTCTATCTTTCCTCTTTCTCTCTCTCTCTCCTCTCTCTCTCTCTCTCCCCCTCTTTTCTCTCCCCCCCCCTTTTCTCTACTCTCCTCCCCCCACTCCTTCCTGTCCCCCCCACCCCTTCTTTCCTTTTTCCCCCCCCCCCACTCCCTTCCTCTCTCCCACATCTCTCTCCTCTCCCCCCCACTCCCTCATCTTCCCCCTCTCTCCTCTCTCCCCCCAACTCTCCTCCTCTCTTTTCCCCCACTCTCTTCTCTTCACACCAACTCCTCTCTCTCCCTCCCCTCTCTCTCTCCCCCTTCTTCTTCTCTCTTCTCCCCCCCCCCCACCCTGTTTTTCGCCCCCACTCTCTCTCACTCCCCCACTCTCTCTCTCTCCCCACTCTCTCTCTCTCCCCCCCTTCTCTTCCCCACCCTCTCTCCTCTCCCCCCCCCTTCTCTCTCTCCCTCCACTCCTCTCATCTCCTATCTCTCCTCTCTCTCCCCCCTCTTCTCTCTCCCCCTCTCTCTCTCTCCCCCAACTCCTCTCTCTCTCTCCACTTTTCTCTCGTCCCCCTTCGCTCTCTTTCTCTCTCTCCCACCACCTCTTTCTCTCTCCTTCCCCTCCCACCACCCCTTCTCTCTCTCCCCACTCTCCTCTCTCTCTCCTCTTCTCTTCCTCCTCTCTCTCCCTCTTTCTCTCTCTCCCCCACTCTCTCTTTCCATCCCCCACTCCCTCTTCTCTCCCCACTTTCTCTCATCTCTCTCTCCCCCCACCTCTCTTTCCCTCCCCCCACTCTTCTCTCTCTTCTCCCCCACTTCCTCCTTCCCCCTCTCTCTCACCCACTCTCTTCTCCCCTCCTTCCCCCACTCTCTCTTTCTCTCTCCCCCCCTCTCTCTTCCCTCCCTCCTCTCCCCCCACTTTCCCCTTTCCCCACATCTCTCTCTCCCCCCCCTCTCTCTCCCCCCCACTCTCTCTCTCTTTCCCCCCCCCTCTCTTTCTCTCTCTCCCCCACTCTCTCTCTCTCTCCCCCTCTCTCTCTCTCCCCCCCACTCTCCCCTCTCTCCCCCCACTCCCCTCTCTCTCCCCCACCCTTCTCTCTCCTCTCCCCACTCTCTTTTCTCTCTTCCCCACTCTCTCTCTCTCTCCCCCACTTTCTCCTCTCCCCCACTCTCTCTCTCTCCCCCCACTCTTTTCTCCTCTCTCTCTTCCCACTCTCTCTCTCCCCCCTTTCTCTTTTCCCCACCCTTCTCTCTCCCCCCCCACTCTCTCTCTCTCCTCCCCCAATCTCTCTCTCTCCCCCACTTTTTCTCTCTTTTTCCCACTCTCTCTCTCTCTCTCTCCTCTCTCTCTCTCCCCCACTCTCTCTTTCCCCCCCCACTCTCTCTCTCTATCCCCCACTCTCTCTCCCCCACTTTCTCTCTCCTCTCTCTCTCTCTCTCCCCTCTCCCCCCACTCCTTTTTCCCTTTGCCAAACCTCTCTCCTCCCCCCACTCCTTCTCCCTTTCTCTTCTCTCTCCCCCCACTCTCTCCTCTCTCCCCCCATTCTCTCTCTCTCTCCCCCCCCCCCTCTCTCTCCTCTCCCCCCCCACTCTCCTCTCTCTCTCCCCCACTCTCTCTCTCTCCTCCCCTCTCCCCCCACTTCTCTCTCTCTCTCTCCCACTCCACCTCTCACTTCCTCTCTCACCCCACTTTCCCCTCCCCTCCCCACTTTCTCTCTCCCCTCCCCCCCCCCCTCTCCTCTCCTCTGCCCCCCCTCTTTCTCTCCTCTCTGCCCCCCCACTCTCTCTCCCCACTCTCTCCCCCTCTCTCTCTCCCCCACCTCTCTCTCTCCCCACTCTCTCTCCTCTCTCTCCCCACCTCTCTTCCTCTCCCCCACCTCTCCTCTCCCCACCTCTCTCTCCCCTCCCCATCCCCTCTCTCCCCCCCTCCCCTCTCTCTTTCCTCCCCCCCACTCTCTCTCTCTCTCCCCCACCTCTCTCTCCCCCCCACACTCTCTCTCTCTTCCAACTCTCTCTCTCTCCCCCCCACTCTCTCCTCCCCCCAACTCTCTCTCTCCCCCCCACACTCTCTCTCTCCTCCAACTCTCTCTCTCTCCCCCCACTCTCTCTTTTTCCTCCACTCTCTCTCTCTCCTTCCCCCCACTCTCTCTCTCTCTCCCCCCCCCCACTCTCTCTCTCTCTCTCTCTCTCCCCACTGTGATGTTTGTAGTGTTTGTGATCCGATTCATTCGCTACATCGATAGATGTAAACAAACTCAGTTATGATAGAGCGACCAAAGTTTAATGATCGTTCGTTAGCTTGATGATCGAATACCATAGTAACAGTAAAAAGGTAGTAACTCATAAAGATGAATAATAATGACCACAGTGACATTTTTTTCCCTTTAATACAAACTAATCTATGAAACCACTACATCACCTCCTTCCTCGGATGAAAAATGGTTGAAAAATTGAACCCGGGGATAATCAGATAATTTTCCAATAACATTTGATAGATGATATACTAACATTGAATCTGAATGATGATATTCTAAATAAATTGTTCAATTCTTAATTCATCAGCTATACTTGTAACTTCTTCCTCCTTCTCCTCTCCAAGATGGTAGCAAAGTTAATGAGACTTGAATTACTTGTTTAAAAGAAGTTTGGTGCACAAAAATTTATAAATAGATACAAGGAAAACCAATAAAATTTTTTTTTTTAAATACCGAGTGTTGATACCGGAGATAAAATGCAAGTTTGAAAAGAATGAACATTCAACAGGAACCTTGATTCTAACAGTAACTGGTGAGTAACTAAACATAATGAAGTGTCATTGAAATTCTAAATAAATTCATAATTCACTTCAGTTTGATAACTAACATTGTCAAAATGACAAAATCATCAAATTTCTTGGGTAGTTGGATTTGGCGATTGGATCTTCTGGGTTCAGTCCGCAGATGTATGAGTGTTGTGTGAGTGATTGCTGGGTGTGGTGTGGCATGGGTCTGTCTGGGGGTGCAGTGTTCTCAGCTTCATCTCATCCAGCTCAGAAGTGGGATCAGTCTCGGTGTCAGTAGTAAAGGGCTGTTGTGGAGACTTCTTGTAGAAACTGCTGTTTCTGGTGACAGTCTGTTGTCCTCTCTGGGCTGTAACCATTGATCCTTTCTATGCTAATGACCACAAGAGGGGCTGGCTGGTAAGGTGTGTCAGCGTTGGAGGCTGGGATTTCTTCAGGAGTACAGCATCACCCACGGTTATGGAGGAGGGTTTGATGTATGCCTTACTGTCAGCGTAGCATTTCATGTTGGCTTTTTTTTGAGTGTCTCTGCTGCGCATGTTGTGGTCAGCATCATGACGCTGTGCTGGGAGCTGGGCAGTTTCGTCTCAGTGTAACGACCAAACAAGGCAGTGGCAGGAGAAACACCATGGTGCTGTGAGGAGTAGCAGGGTAGTCCAAGGAGAAATTTGTACATTTCCTGCTTGAAGTTGGGAAAAGTGGAGGATCTGATGACTTTTTTGATGGTGCGCATGAAGCGTTCGGTTTCTGCGTTGGCACGGGGCCACAGAGGGGTGATTTTGCGATGTTTGATGCCCATGTGTTCACAGAATTGAGCAAACTTGTGAGAATTGAAGGGGGGTCCATTGTCAGTTTTCAGGATTTCAGGAATGCCAAACTCAGCAAAAATTTTGCCCAGGTGTGGAATAACGGTGTTTGCTGATGTTGAGTCCAGCACATCCACACAAACACGTACTTTGCCAGGTTGCTTGGGTTTTGGAACAACGACCACTGGGGACACCCATGGTGTTGGTCCACTCGCTCTTTCAATGATGCCAAGGCCTTCATCTTTCTTCAATTGTTCTTCTATGTCCTTGCGCACATGGAATGGGACACGTCGATATGGTTGGGCAACTGGTTGAACCTCTGGATCAATGTGGAGATGGACTGGTTTATTATTCAGGCAACCCAGACCAGAGAATAGATCAGAGTATTCCTCTTTCAGCTGTTCATGCACTGACTTGACATGGTTAACAGTGCTTAATAGTTTAAGTGCTTGAGATGTTTTCCAAGACAGAATTGGTCGTTCAGTGCCTGGTACCACAAATATGGTAGTAGTCGTACTAGTGTTACTGTAGTTTAAAACCGCATCGAATGCACCAAGTACTGGAATGTGATTCTTACTGCCATATCTGCCACTCGCTTGCTAGAAGGCTGTAGCATAGGTTTTGGTTTGAGTTTTTCAAAGTCTTGTTCAGATAGCAGGTTGATAGAAGCACCAGAATCTGCCAGGAATGAGAATGTGTGTTCATTGATGGAGACATTAAAATGTGGTAGTTCACAGGAGCTACGTGTTGTGAAAACATATTCTATGTCATCAGGATCGGTAGAATCAATCTCAATAGTGTTGGTTTCTTCTGCATCCCCATCACTGTCGTTGACCAGGTGGATGTGTGATTTTTAGATTTCTTTTTCCAGCTGGGTGCTTTTGGTGAAGATTTTGCTATTGCACCACCACTAGAACGGCACACTGATGCAAAGTGATGCAACTTGAACATTTGTTGCAGCGTTTATTGTATGCTGGACAAGATCTCTGTCCACTCTGATGAGGCCATTCACCACCACAGTTACGACAGGTAGAAGGTTGATGACGTTGGTCATGATGACGATGATGATGATGTGATTTGGGGAAAGAAACATGATGTACTTCTGCTGATGTAGCCATTGTTTTAGCTTGCTTTGATGTGAGCTCTAGTGTGCGGGCATATGTAAGCAAGTCTTTTAGAGTCATGGCAGGAGTTGCTAGTCCCTTTTCACGTACCTTGCTTCGGCAGCCTGCAATAAACTGAGATTTAATTTCTGCATCTGGATCATTGAAGCCACAGGTTGCTGCCAGTTGTTTTAGTTCCCCATAATAGTCATCTACATCACCTTTCTGTTCACAACGACGGAAAATGTACTTCTGGAATTCTACATTAGTTTGAGGATTGAAATGTTCAGTGATAGCATCAGCAAGCTTTTGAAAATGAGTTTCACCACCAGTAGGATGGACCTGTTCATCAGTGAAAGTGTCCACAATATCATTTAGGTCATCACCAGCATAGGTTGAGAAGAAGAGCTTTTTGCCGATGATCATTTTGAATATTATAGGCTACAAAAATATTTTTCAGTCTTGATACCCATTTCTGCCATCGGATAGCTCTTGCTTCTGAAGAACAGTCGAAAGGAGGATACGTGGGAAGTGCAGTAGCCATGAAAAGTTCGTTTTAACTTAATCATAGACTAACTGAGTCAGTACATACGATAATTTCAATCTTGATTCAGCTTGAAGAAATGACGTTTGTAGCCATTCCTTCACCATCCTCTTCGCCAATGTGATGTTTGTAGTATTTGTGATCCGATTCATTCGCTACATCGATAGATGTAAACAAACTCAGTTATGATAGAGCGACCAAAGTTTAATGATCGTTCTTAGCTTGATGATCGAATACCATCGTAACAGTAAAAAGGTATGTAACTCATAAAGATGAATAATAATGACCACGTGACAGTTGTTTCCCTTGAATACAAACTAATCTATGAAAACACTACACCCACTCTCTCTCTCTCTCTCTCTCTCTCTCTCTCTATCTCTCTCTCTCTCTCTCTCCCCACTCTCTCTCTCTCTCTCTTTCCCCCACTCTCTCTCTCTATCCCCCACTCTCTCTCTCCCCACTCTCTCTCTCTCTTTCCCCCCACTCTCTCTCTCTGCTCTCCCCACTCTCCTCTCTCCCCCCACTCTCTCTCTCTCCTCCCACTCTCTCCCACTCTCTCTCTCCTCCCCACTCTCTCTCTCTCTTCCCCCACTCTCTCTCCACCCCCACTCTCTCTCTCCACCCACTCTCTCTCTCTCCCCCACACTCTCTCTCTTTCTCTCCCCTTCTCTCTCTATCTCTCCCCCTCTCTCTCTCCACCCCAACTCTCTCTCTCTCTCCTCCCACTCTCTCCTCTCTCTCTCCTCCCACTCTCTCTCTCTCCCCCAACTCTCTCTCTCCCACCTCAACCTCCTCTCCTCCCACTCTCTCTCTCTCTCCCCCCCCTCTCTACTCTCTCTCCCCCCTCTCTCTCTCTGCTCACCTAGTTTTCATGTACACAGCTTGGAAATTCGAAATGGATTTTTTCTCGAGGGCAACAAATAAGCACGTTCAACAGCTTTTATTATCCCGCTCTCAGTGGAAAAACAACAACAAAACAACACCACATCAGTCACAGTACCAAAAGAAAAACTAAACAGAAACAGAGATGCACAAAGCGAAGTGCTAGGAACAAGAAGAAAATAATTAGAGAATCAGGTACATGCCTTTTTCTGAGCTAAAGAAAAGACAGAACTTCTCACATACAGCATTCTCCTTTTTCGGTAGGAGTGTACGGGTGTACACAATTATATGCAGGTGTTATGCGAGGTAGCGTAAAGACTTCCTGTATCAAACTATTTCATTCCTATGTCATCTTTTCCCCCTAACGTATCTAAAGGATAAAAGCAGTTAGAGAAGGTACAGTAAGCTAAGCCCTTCATTCTTTCGAAACTTTTAAGAGGCTGTCATAGATTTCATCACCACCATTATCAAGACACCAAATCCATCAATACACACATACACACAAGCGCGCACGCACACACACACACACACACACACACAGACACACACACACACACACACACGCACCACACACGCGCGCGCGCCACACACACACACAAACACACACACACGCACGCACGCACACCACGCACGAACGCACATATACAACACAACAACACACACTTATTCGATGTACCATCTGAAAATAAACATTTGACTTTGACTTGACTGTGAATTTCACACAGATACAGACACACACACACACACACACACACACACACACACACACACACACACACACACACACACACACACAACACACACACACACACACACACACATACCCACACACTCACACACACACACACACGCGAGCGCGCGCGCACACACACACCACACACACACACACACACACACACGCGAGCGCACCCCCCTCCCACGCGCGCGCGCGCACGCACGCACGGACGCACTCACGCACGCACGCACGCACGCGCACACACACACACACACATCACAGTAAAGTTGTTTCGGAACTCACATACAAAAACAGCATAGTGAAGAAAGACTAAAGAAGAGAAGTATGTTTAATGTGTCATTACCTCTCTCCATTGCAGCTTTATGAGATGCAGCGAAAGAGACTCGTTATCTTCAAGATCTTTTGTGTTATATCCAAGAAGCCGTTATAGGATATGATAACCAGGAAAAGGGAGATTTGTATAACGTACGCTGGCATTTCCTTTAAGAAAATCTTGAATCTTGAATCTTTAAAAACAGTCACAACAGTGAAGACGGGATAGCTCAGTGGTCAGAGCACTCGCTTTCCCCAAGCCAAGGTTAAGCAGCATCGAGCGTGGTTACCGCTTTGATGAGTGACCGTTTGCGCGCCTTGGTTTCAGTACAGTTCTCCCAGTTCATTTTGCTCATTGCTCAGTCCCATGTCCCAAAGGACGTAGGGGGGACATGAGAGAAGACGCAACAGAGATCTTTTTCCATGCTTCACGATCCTGTGTGGCTAGTAGAAGGTGTTGCAGCGGTTGGGCGGTCCAGTCTTTGATGTTGTCAACCCATGATTTCTTTTGGCGGCCTCTTCTCTTGCCTTCAACCGTTCCCTGCAAGATGGTTTTTTGTGGTGTGACCAAACCACATCAGTTTTCTCCTCTTTATGGTGGAGAGTAGAGGTTCTTGGGAGCCCACACGCTTTTTGATTTCTTCTTTCACATAGTTGTTGGTATTGTGTTCTTTGTATGATATTTTGAGGAGTCTTCTGTGGCACTTGTTCTCGAATGCTTGGATTCTTCTCTCTAGCTCTGCTGACAGGGTCCATGATTCACAGCCATATAGGAGGATAGATATCACGATGGATTTGTAGAGGTGATATTTGGTGCAGAAGCTGATGTTGTTGCTTCTGATGATCCTCTCGAGTCTGGCTAGAGCAGATGTTGCTGTTGCAATGCGAGCTTTCACTTCATTGTTTGATGTGCCATCTTTTGTTAGGATGGAGCCTAAGTATTTGAATTGGCTCACCTCTTCCAGTATATCTCCATTCATCTTTATTTCCGTGCTGTCATTACTTGCGCTGTTGACCATGATCTTTGATTTCTCTGTACTGATATCCATGCCGTATGCGCTCGCTCGATCTGATAGACTATCTGTGAGGTTTTGCAGTTCTTGTTTGCTGCCGCCCATGAGGTCAATGTCATCTGCAAATCTGAGGTTGCAAAGGGGTCTTCTCACCAATGGAGATGGAAGTGTGGTGGTTTTGCAGTGTCTCTGTCATGAGTTTTCGAGGAAGAGATTGAAAAGTACAGGTGAGAGAAGGCAGCCCTGACGGACCCCAACCGTGGTCTTGAAGAACTCGCCCATGTGTATGTTCATGAAAACTGCACTTCTTGCGTTCTTGTACAGTGCCTTGATGACTTCAAAGAGGCAATTGTCAATGTTGAAGTGCCTGAGTACTGCCAGAGGCCGTCATGCCATACCCTGGCAAAGGCCTTTTTGAAGTCTATGAAATTGTGATACAAGTCTTTTTGTGTTGGAGATGTTTCTCTATCAGAATTCTCAGATTGAAAAGTTGTTCCATTGTGCTGCGTTTTGGTCTAAAACCGGCTTGTTCTTCTGCCAGGAGTTTTTCCGCTTGGTTTTTCAGTCTGTTGAGGACTACCCGCAGCATGATCTTGCTAGGATGGCTTATGAGACTGATGGTTCTGTAGTTCTGGCATTGCTTGAGGTTTCCTTTCTTTGGTAGGGGTATTACAAGAGACTGTGTCCATTCTTCTGGCCATTCTTTGGTGTCGTGAATCTTCTGACAAAGTTCTGTGAATCGCCTTGCTGTTTCATTCCCTCCATTTTTTATGAGTTCAGCTGGGATGTTATCTATTCCAGGGGACTTTCCCTTCTTCAAATGTTTAATAGCTGTGTGTACTTCACACCTTAGTATTGGTGGGTCTTTATCTTGGTGTTCAGGTTTTTTTTCAGAAACTATATTGGTATCTGGGCGTAGTGGGTAGTTATACAATCCCTCACAGTCTTCCGTCCAGCGTTGGAGGATGGCATTGCTTTCCATTAAAAGATTTCCTTCTTTGCCTTCAATAACAGAGGCTTTAGGCTGTGTGGTTTTAGTTAGTGATTTCAGAGTGTCGTAAGCTGTTTTGCTGTTCCCCTTGGCAATTCCAACTTCGATGCTGTGGCATTGTTCTTCTATCCACACTTCTTTGGCTTCTCTCATCTTTTTCCTCACTTCTCTGTGGCTATTCCTGTATTTGTTGTTGGCTTCTTGACTTGTGAACTTCTTTTTCTTAAGCTCTCTTCTTTTGTCGCAGAGGTCAAGAACCTCATTTGTCACCCAGGGTTGTTTCTTTGTTCTGCTTCTTCCTAATGTTTCTTCTGCTGCTGTCATTAGCACTTCTTTGATGTTGTTGGCTAGTGTGTCCACATCATTGTCGATGGCTGTGAGAGCGGCGAACTTTCCTCCAATGTTGGCTTGGAAGATCTCAACCATTGTTGGGTCTTTGAGTTTACCCAGATCAAATCTTATGCGTGGATTTTTTGGCTGTTGTTTTGCTTTCAGTTTCAGCTTGATGGTGGTAAGTACAAGGTCGTGGTCACTGCCAATGTCAGCTCCTGGGAATGTTCTTGTGTTTGCCTTGTTTATGCTGGATTTGAATCTTTGGGGTGACAGAATGTAGTCAATTTGATTGTGAATCAGACCATTTGGTGAGTGCCAAGTTGATGTTTCTAGATGGCTTTTGAGGATGGAGTGTGTTTGCCAGAGTTAGTTTGTGCTTCTTTGCGAATTCCAGCAGCCGCTGTCCTCTTTCATTTGTTTCTCCTAGTCCAAAGCGTCCTGTGGTTCTTGCATCAGGTCCCACCTTAGCATTCCAGTCGCCTTCCACAATAAGAATGTCTTTTGGGGGCGTTTTGGAGATGACGTTTTCAAGTTGTTCATAGAGTTCTTCTATCTGGTCATCATCGTAGTCAGATGTTGGAGCATACACTTGGATGATGGTGAGATTCTGGGGTTTTGCAGAAACTCTGATTGAGATGAGTCTGCTGGATACTGGTGTGCAGCTGATGATGCTTGACACAATCTCTTTCCTGACAATGAAGCCTACTCCATGTTGATGTAGTTTCTCTTCTCCACTGTACCATATCTTGTGGCCGTCTTGCGTGGTTGTTTCTCCGAAGCCAGTCTATCTGACTTCCGCAAGCCCTAGGATGTCCCATTTATATATTTTTAGTTCATGTGTGAGTTCCTGTACTCTTCCTGTTTGGTATAGAGTCCTCACATTCCATGTTCCGATGGTTACTCCTTTATTTGGAAGCTTTAGAGTTGGTTCTGCTCCAGTAGCACACTTGTCACTCCCACCCTGGAGGCTTGCAGTGGGTAGTGCGGTCGTTGTTGATCCGGGCCTCGACCGATCCGGCATGTTTTTCTGTTTTGTTTTTCTCATCATGTCCTTGCAGTGGGCTTGAGGAAGCTTGGTGGCGCCCATCTCCTCTCCAAGACTCCTACTGGTGAATAAGAAATCACCAGCCCCTCACAACGTTTTGTCTGCCAGTAGAAGCGGTTACCACACCCCCCAGTTCACCCAGCTGTAAATGGGTACCTTCCCTCTTTAGGGTCAGGGAAGGTAAAGCAACGAGGGAGAGGAGATAGGCGCCGTCCTCAATATGCTGGTCCCTAGTCTTTACTTATACAAGTGTGCTCCAAACTACATCATTGTCATCCTCAAGAAACAGACCTGCAAACTATAACCATGAACTTAAAGACATTGTTCTTCTGCAACCAGCTCAGAATTACGCTAACCTTATTTTCTGAGATGATGAACGCTTGCTGAATGGAGACATAAAAGCCAACCATCATATAAAGATAACGCGCCATAAGTTAAAGGTCATGCATCCTTAGAGGATTTGCTGTTTCAAGGCCTGCTCAACACAACCATGTAGTATTCCTTTTTCTCTGGGATATTAGACACCTATTGGGTGCTGTAAGCGAAAACCAGTTCCTTCATAAACGATTTTCAAATGCCATTCTCAATGGAAGTATACTCATTTATACTAATTGTAAATTTTAAAAACATTCCAAAACGTCGTTTGTAAAAGGCATTGTGTTTGTAAAGAGCAAGCATTAAGCATAAAGCATAAAGAGCAAGAGAAGCATTATGTTTGAAATAACGTTGGACACCATTTCACTGCAGTTAATGAGGTGGTTTAGAAAATAATTTCTGTACATATCGGGGTAGAGAAAAAGCAAAGGGCAAAATAAAAATAAAAAGTAAGAAGAAAAGAAAGAAGAAAGACAGAAAGAAAGGAACAAACAGACAAACAAAATAATCAATGACAGAAGGAAAAGAGGGGAAAAAAGGAAAGAACGAAAGAAAGAAAGAAACAAACAAATAATTAATAAAATAAGAAAGAAGGAAAAAAGGAGAGAAAGAAAGAAAGAAAGAGAGAAGAAAGGAAAGAAAGACAGATAGGAAAGGAAGGCAAGAAAGAAAGAGAGAAAGAAAGAGAGAGAAAGAAAGAAAGAAAGAAAGAAATAAAGGAAAGGAGAAAGGAACGAAATAATGAATGAACGGAAGACAAAAAGAAAAAAGAGGAAAATCAAAGCAAAAAAAGTCAGACAAATTATATTTTTGAATGGAAAAACACAAAGGAGAAAAAAGCAAACACACACAAACAAGCCAACACACACACAAACACCAACAACACACCACAACACACACACACACACACAACACCACAGACACACACAACACAACAACACACACACACAGCCCACCATTGCCTCCCCGCCCCCTTTCTCTCTCTCTTTCACTGTCATTTTTTAACACTCCAACGAACATCATTTAGAAACAGACACTCACAGGCAAGCAGGAGAACAACACACACACACACACACACACACACACATCACACTCACTCACCACACACACACCAACACACACACAACAACACCACCACCCACCACCCACCATCCACCACCACCACACCACGCAACACAAACCACAAACACACAACCACACACACACACACAACCACCACCACCCACCACCCACACCCACCACCACCACACCCAAGCAACACAAAACCATACACACACAAACCACACACACACACACACACCACACACACACACACACACCACACACACACACACACACACACACACACACACACACGACACTTAATCAGATCATAACACCCCCAGCCCCAACCCCCATTATCTCCACCCAGCATCCCCTCCTAACACCCACACACCCCACCACAACACAAGCACTCACACTCTTTTTGACTTACTTACTTGACTTACACACACTCTCTCTCTCTCTCACACACACACACTCACAACCCCACACCCTCCCCCACACCCACCACCTCATCCCCAAACACCCCACACCCACACCCCAAACCACCACGTTAAATTGAAAACAACAACAACAACAACAAAAACAAGCACCACCCCACCACCATCGACACACACACAGAGACTCGTGCATGCATGTAATATCTGTCTCTGTCTGTCTGTATGTCTGTCTGTCTGTCTGTCTGTCTGTCTGTCTGTCTGTCTGTCTGTCTGTCTGTCTGTCTGTCTGTCTGTCTGTCTGTCCTGTCTGTCTCTCTTCTGTCTTCTCTCTCTCCTCTCTCTCTCTCTCTCTCCTCTCTCTCTCTCTCTCTCTCCTCTCTCTCTTTCTCTTAACACGTATCTCTTTCACTTCAATCTCCGCCTCTATGTCCAATGCAGCCTTTGGGAAACAGTAGTTTCTCGATTCCTTATTTCTTTCTTTTGCCCCTGTTCTTTCCTCCTCCTCCTCCTTCCTTTCCTCCTCATTCTCCTCCTCCTCATTCTCCTCCTCATTCTCCTCCTCTCCTTTCTTTCCTCTCCTTCTCCCTCCTCCTTCTCTCCTCATTCTCCTCCTCCTCATTCTCCTCTCCTTCCCTTTCCTCCTCCTCCTCCTCGTCCTTCTCCTCCTCCTCCTTCTCCTCCTCCTCCTCCTTCTCCTCCTCTTCTCTTCTAACTTAGGCATAGGGAGAGAAAATAGATTTCTACCCATTTATTCTAGACAATGACTATGAAGAGGAAAAAACCCCAAACTGTTTAGAAACTTCTTGTCGTCTGCTTGTGTCAGACTTGTTCACTGATCAATGTTTTGGCTCGAAAAGTGCAAAACAAATTATGTTACACATTTTGCAATGGGGTGCGTTTTTTTTGGGTTTTTAGAAGCTATTTACTTGCTGTTGTTGTTGTTTTTGAGTTGTTGTTTTTTTTTTTGTGTTGCGTTGTTCTTGTCTTTTAAAGTTGTCGACGAGCGTGATGTTTGATGAAACGACGTGCATTTAGTGTAGTAGTAGCGAGGCGCAGCGCAGCTGCGCGGGCGTAGCAGCGGGTAGCAGCAGTGACGCAGCAGGCAGCAGTAGCAGCAGTGCAGGCACGCAGCAGCAGAATATATTGTGTAGTAGTAGGGGTTTATAGTAGTAGTAGTGATATTTTATTTGATCTCTTTTTTTTTTTACCATTTAAAGTCACGAGATTTCTCTGGTGAAATTGGGGGGCTGCTCTCTCCGGGGGGGAGCGCGTCGCCCAACTGTATTTGTTTCCCTTTGAGTGGCTTTTTTCTAAGAATTTTGCCAGGGGGCAGCTTCTTGTTGCCATGGGATTTTTTTACGTGCGCTGAATAATTATATGTAACCACGTGACCCGGTTTGTCTCATCCCAAGCTACCGCCAAGACACTATCTGATAATGGATGGGGTAAAACTTCGGCCCAAAAGGGGTTCGAACCACCGCACACTTCCGACCCGACTTTCGCTTTTAGACGGCGCGTTCCTCTTGACCCCCCATCCCCCTAGTGGTTTGTAGTTTTAGTGTGTGTAGTAGTAGAAGTTGCAGGTAGTGAAATGTAGTTAGAGTAGCAGATAGTAGTAGTAGTAGTAGCGAAATAGTGTTGTAGTGTAGTAGTAGTCTAGTAGTGTTGTAAAAAAAAGTGGAGTAGTAGTAGTAGTAGTAGTAGTAGTAGTAGTTGTAGTGTGTAGAAGTTTAGTGTAGAAGTAGTAGTGTAGTAGTGTGTAGTAGTTTAGTAGTAGTGTAAAATGTAGTAGGACTGTAGTGGTGTTGCTGTTATTGTTTGTTTTTTTTTTCTGTTAGCAAAATTTGTGTGTTTTATGAGTGATCGTAAAAAATGTCAAAACCACTTTTAGTGACGAAGTTAAAAGAAAACCCCACAAACCAAAACCCAACCACACCAACCCACCACAACCCACACACAACACACTCCCACTCCCCCCATACTCCCCCCAAAACACATCCACCCCAACCCCACCCCAACCCCACCCCCCCCACACCCCACAAACCCAGACATGGAAACTTAAATCGTTCACACGAATTGTTTATGTCATCATAATGTTGAGCACTGCCCCAAAAAGAAAAGAGAGATAGAACAAACCTTGTCTAGATAGGCCCCCCATTTACCCTTCCTTCCTTCCTTCCTTTCCCTTCCTTCCTTCTTCTTCTTCTTCCATCCTCCTTCCTTCTTTCGTTCCCTTCTATCTTATTCATCCATCATCCTTTCTTCCTCCTTCCTTCTTCCTTTCC
>CM054152.1:50127379-50154879 GCA_028751875.1 Rapana venosa
ATATCTGAATGTCATCTTAATGGACGAAGTGTGAAGTCTACGTGCTTGTTTATACGTTTTCTGTATCCATTTTTTAGAATAAAGAACGAATAAAAACTGGTAGGGAGAGTTCGCTGAACTCAGATTTCAGCTAGCTTAATGGTAGCGCAAAAAAACCAAACACGATTGCATGCAGAAAAATCTCCACATAGACAAGTTTCCCCATAGAAAAATCTCCACATAGACAAGTTTCCCCATAGAAAAATCTCCACATTAGACAAGTTTCCCATAGAAAATCTCCACATAGACAATGTTTCCCCATAGAAAAATCTCACATAGACAAGTTTCCCATAGAAAAATCTCACTAGACAAGTTTCCCCATAGAAAAATCTCCACATAGACAAGTTTCCCCATAGAAAAATCTCCACATAGACAAGTTTCCCCATAGAAAAATCTCCACATAGACAAGTTTCCCATAGAAAAATCTCCACATAGACAAGTTTCCCCATAGAAAAATCTCTACATAGACAAGTTTCCCCATAGAAAAATCTCCACATAGACAGTTTCCCCATAGAAAAATCTCCACATAGACAAGTTTCCCCATAGAAAAATCTCCACATAGACAAGTTTTCCCATAGAAAAAATCTCACTAGACATTTCCATAGAAAAATCTCCACATAGACAAGTTTCCCCATAGAAAAATCTCCACATAGACAAGTTTCCCCATAGAAAAATCTCCCCCTTTGGTGAACTTTGGAGATGTAATCAAGAAACGAATTAAAAAAGAAAGAAAGAGAAAGGAAAATGGGAAGGAGGGAGAGATGGGGAGGAGGAGAGACAGAGAGACAGAGAAAGAGACAGGAGAAAGCAGAAAGAGGAAAGAGAAGAGAGAGAGACGAAAGGAGAGAGAGAGAGAGAGATGAGAGCGAGGAGATGGAGAGAGAGTGAGATGAGAGAGAGAGAGAGAGAGGGGGAGAGGAGAAAGCAGAAAGAAAGACCGAAAGTAAGAAAAACAGAAAGAAAGAGAAAGAGAAAATAAAATGGGAGGGTTGGATGGAGGGGAGAGAGAGAGAGGGTAAGGAGAGAGAGAGGGGGGGTAGGGAGAGAGAAAGGGGAGAGAGAGAGGGACACGGAGAGAAAGAGGGAAGAGAGAGAGAGCTAAAGAAAGGGAGAGAGAGAAAGAGAAAGAAAGAGAGAGAGAGAGAGAGAGGAAGAGAGAGAGAGAGAGAGGAGAGGGGGATGAGGGGGAGGGAGGGGAGAGCGACGGAGAACGAGGGAGAGAGAGGGGGGGGTAATAGGAAGGAGGGGGAGAGCGGGAGAGCGAGAGAGAGAGAGAAAAAAAGAAAAAAAAGAAAAAAAAAAAGGAAGAAAAAAAGGAGAGAGGGGAGGGCGGGGAGGGGGGGAGGGGGAGAGCGAGGGGATAGAAAGAGGAGAGAGAGAGAGAGAGAGAGGGAGAGGGGAAAAAGGACAGACAGACAGACAGGACGGGCCCGGACAGACAGACAGAAGCCCCGGCGGGGGGGAGAGAAAAACCCAAAAATTGGTGTGTGGGGGAGGGAGATGTTCCAAAAGGGAGGGGGAAAAATGAAAAAATGGAGAAGGGGGGGAAATTTATGATTTCGGGTTTTAATCCCAGTTCTTGTTTAAAAACCTTGACGCTGGGGGGGCAACAGAAAAAGTGGGGGGGGCGGTTTGTAGGGCCAGGGGGCTTTCTTTCCCCTCATGAAATTTTCCCAAATTTACAGCTTATCTTTGTAAAGGATTTATGACTCTCTGATTAGGGGGGCTTGATTTGGCAAAAGTCTTAAGTCGTGCTTCAGACCTGGGGGCGGGTTTGGGGGCCTTTGGAAAAACATCCCAACGCGGGACTGTCCGTTTTCCCCAAATTGGCCCCGGAGAGTGGGATGTACTGTGGAAAAGGCATCTCCACTTTAATAAAATTTCCCCCCAAATTTTCCCGAAACGCAGCTGTTTCCCTTTTGCTGTTTTGGGGGTTTCATCGTCGAACACGAGGAAACAAAAAATTTATAACACAAACTAGGGAAAACAAAACCCCACCAAAAGATGGGGGGTAGCATTTTCTATGCATGAGTGTTTTTCCTTTTATCCTCAAATTTAAAACAAAATAAAAAGGGTGTAGTTTTTTTTCCCGGACAATGAATAAAAAATCTCCCACACACAAAATTTTTTAAAGCTTTGGGAAGAAAAAAGGCCAAACATTTTAAATTTTAAAAAAGTTAAGGGCCCCAAAAAACTATGGGGGTCGTAGGGGAGAAAGGGCATCGAGACCTAACTTCCCCCGGGGAAACCAGCATATTGGGGGTGGCGCCTTTCCTCCCCCTTTGTTGTTTTTACCTTCCTGCCCCAAAAGAGTCTCGGGTCCCCTTTTACAGACAATAGTTTTTTCCCGTCCTAAGTATTTCTTTTCAAAAGTCTATTTTTTCAGTCAAAGATTAAGGGCAAAAAAAAAGTATCTTTTCCCTTTACACCCTTTGGAATTTATGGTGGGGGAAATTTTGTGTGTGTGTTGGGTGTGTGTGTGTTTTGTTTGTGTGTGTGTGGGGGATATTTTTCAGTTTAAGTCTATTCACTTTAGTGATTTTAGCGGGAAAAATCTAAAAAAAAAAGAAAACGTAAACAAAAAAATGTCAGTTAACATACTGAAAAAAAACCCAATTTTAACAAAAATTGATTTAATCGGATTTTTTTATAAAACCCAACAAATGCCCAACAGTAAACGATGGCCCGACAAAATCTGTTTCCTTTGACAAACTGGGTTACAGCAGGTAAAAAATGTTTTCCCAAATGTCCAAAACCAAAAATAAGATGATATTGGAAATTTTTCCCCACAAATGCGTTTACTTTTTTCACGTTTTTTTGTCCTAAAAGCGTTTATTTTTAAACCTGTAAAAGGGGGTCCCAAATTTCTGCGATTCCCAAACCCCGACTTTGTTAGAAAAAAAAGCTTTTTAAATCGTAAATTAGGGAAAGCAAAAGGCCAGACTGTTTATCTTTTTTTTGAAATGTTTCCCCGAAAGCATTTTGTAGCAATTTGTATCCCTCATCCCGGGAGATAAGGCCCCAATTTTTTCACAGGAAGAAATTTTTATCCCTCGCTCCTTTTTTGAAGGTTAAACTTTTTCTTTAAAAATTTAATTTACCGGGTTTTTGTGGGGGAAACCCCCAACAAAAAAGAAACAGCACTCCCCTTCAAAACCCAAAAACTTTGTACCAGATGCCTGTATAAATTTGTTTAGGTTTTTCTTACTCTACAAGTGGGAATTTTTTTTAAGGCATGTAAAACCGATTTCGAACCCAACAACCAAAAAGTATTTTGAAATGTTTTTTTAAAAGTCAAGTTTAGTCCCGTTAAAACACTATGCTTTTTGCTGAGCAGTAAATATGATTTTTTTTTTTCCCCGGGGTTGCCAGTCCTTTACATTTAATGGGGAAAAAGACGAAAGCCGCACCAGCCCCCACAGATTTGAAGGGAAACCATCGGGTTAGATTTTGAGATGACCCGGATAAGTAGTTTGAAAAATGTTTTTTATTTAAGGGATGAAAGAATTTTTAACCTTTTAACTTTTCTTACGAAAAATTTAAATTTAAAATTAAAAATGAGTTTTTAAAAGCGGGTTCCCCAAATTTGGGTGGGGAGCTGACTGTACTTTTTTTATTTTTTTTGTTTTTAATTCTTTTTGGAAAATTCCTGAATTTTTAAAACCCGGGGGGTGAAATTTACTATTGTAGTAAGCGGCTGATGGTTCTTGCTCTTTTGGGAAAAAGTGAATGTCAGATTTTTATCTGGACTTATTTTAAACCGTTGCTGTCATGGTTCCCCCGTGGGACCCCCGGGGGTATGCTTAAAAAGCGAGAAATTGAAGAATAGGACCCCTCCCCCCAACCAGGCAGTCGTAAGAGGCGACTAAGGGGGGAAACCCCCTTCCTCCAGGGGGGGGTTTGTCCCGAAAAAAAAGAGAAGTTACAGAAATAGAAACAGAGAAAACTTATACTTTTGCGTGCGAAGGATCCCCGGGGCCAGTGAGACTCTTTGGTTTTTGAATGCGGAGGGCCAACCCCCAAGAGGAAGCTACCAGCAGGGAAAAGGGGAAAGCCTGAACACCCCCAAAAACTAAGATCAGATTTGGACTTTGGGGAACGGGGGGACGAGTATGACCCGCCCCGAAAATATCGAACAGTGCACGAGGGGAAAAGAAAAACCTGTATGTGAATTTTGGGATTCCCAAAAAGGCCCTTTGAAAAGCATAACAGGGGGACAGCCTTTGGAGAAACCTTGGGACACTTGGCATCCCATCGAAACTGGTACCCTTAAAAAAAGTTTTCTATGACAACTTAGAGCTTGTGGGCCATAGAAAACCACTTTTCAAGCCCAAGCCTGGGAAAGGGCCAAGGGGGGATTTCAGCAGTTCCTTCAATCTGGCCTTTGGTTGGGGATGAGGAAGACGACAGGACCCCCCAAAGGGGGATTCGCTGGGGCCTTTTCCCTCAAAAATAGAGGGACCTTGATTTGCGGTACCTGCGTTTGCTGTCCCAACACCCCAAAACACACCCAAAGGAGAAGACCAGAGACTAAAAACCCTTCGGATTTAAAAGTGGGGTTTTGTATTGGGCACCAAAAAAACCGGACAATGTCGCTCAATGTGAACACACCGCCCCTGTAAAAGTGTTTGGGAATGCCTGCCCAGACGGGACAAGTTCACATACCCGGGGCGGGATCATAAAACCCAAAAAGGGCGGCAAAAAAAGAAGAAATCCACCCCGACTGAGCAACCCCAGGAATGGTTAAGGGAGAAGAAAAAATTTCTGGAGATAAATCAGCACAGCACCAACCCAAGCTGAAGCTTTTACCAGAGCTGTGTTGTGTCTCCGCTCCTTTTAGGGTTCTGAGGGCTGGAGGTTTGAGGGGAAGGGGTCTTCCCAAAACTTCACCCCTTTCCCAACCCTTATGCCTGCGAAAAAATTTCCGGGATTTTTGGCCAGGAAGATTCAAAGGAAAGATACTACGGAGATCCCAAGGCAAGAAGACATGGGAACCACCATCACCAGACGATGGTGGAAGGGGGGTTTTGGGGAATATCCTCCGGGGAGACCCACAGTAATCACAAAAAACAGCTTTTGCACCCCCCCCCCCAAAAGGGGAAGGGGAAAAGAAAAGAAGGAAGACCAAAAGCAACGGGGAAAGGAGAACTGTAAAAATTTAGATAAAACCCTTTTGCAGACTCTTGGGGTTCAGTGACTGGTTGGCCCGGCGGGAAAGGGTGGAAGCGCTTTTTTGCTCCCAACCCCTTTGCTGGTTTAATGGCTAATTTGATGATGATGTCATTTTTTTGTACTTTTTAGAACATATTTTGCCACAGCAAGCTTTTCGATATTCTTTTAAAAGGGTTTAAAAACCCCTTTACTTCCTTTTGGATCGGTGGTTAGAGGTAAAAAGCGCCTGTCTGAAAAACGAAAAGTCCCGGGGCTGAAAGTTTTGCGGCGGTTCGGGACCCCCTTTTGGGCCGGAAATTTTCCCCCCTCCCCTTAGGCATTTGGGGGTGGGGCTGGGCGTAGTCTTTCCCGGTGGACGAAAAAACCCAGGGCCCCGGGGTTACCGTTTTAAATTTTTTAGGCCGTAAAAAACCCCCGGCAAAGGAAAGGGGTTTTTCCCTGGAAAAAATTTTAGAAAAAGCCCCTCTGATAGGGAAACAAAAAAAAACTGCAGAAAAAAAAAAAAAAAAAAAAAAAAAAAAAAAAGGGTGAAAAGGGGGGCCCCAGCGCTAAGTGGGGACGCGTTCTCCCCCTCTCCCCGGGGAGAGCCCCCGAATTCAAATTGAAACCTTTGAAATTTTTTGCTTTTTCAAGATCAGCGTATATAAAAATTTCCTACATTATTTTTTTATTATTATATGTGGGCCCAGAGACGGGGCCGGGGGCCCCCCCCCCCCGGGTACCTTTAAAACTGTCGAAAAAGCTTTTCAAACAAGCTCGAAGGAAAAAATTTGGTTTGGGCCCCGAAAAAAAATTTTTTGTCCTTTGACAGTCTTTTGATCGCAAGGGGGCAAGGACGGCACACACTCATGGATGAAAGCCCAAAAACAAAACCCCAAGACCCCCCCATTTCACCCACCCCGAAACAGCACACGCACAAACAATCACATGCCAAAAATACACACCCGCACACAAAAATTATAAGACACACCCAAAATTTCCACCAACCCCCCACGCACGCACACGCCCGAGTGCATGGCAGGCACCACATAAAAATTTAAGCGGGAAAAAACCCCACACCCCCACACCCAAACACCCCACCACCTTTCACCCCCCCCCCACACCCCCACCCACCCCCCCCTCCCAACACCAACACACCACCCTTTCACACAACACCACACGCACGCGCCCCACACAAAACACACACACACACACACCCCACAAAACACACACACCAACCCCACACAACACCAAAACCCACACAGAGTTTTGTACATACATTCTCCCGAGTTTTTAACATAATATCCCTTTTATTTATCTCCGCCCGCATTTTCAGTGTTCAGCCTGCCCCCGCAACATTCATTTTCTGTTCCGAATTTTTATTTTTTTTTTCCCTTCTTTTTTCTGCCCCCCACCCCCCCCCCCCCCCATTTTTTTTTATCCTTCTTCTTTCTGTCTCCCCTTTAAAACCCCCCCCTTTTTTTGGCCTTTCTTCCCCTTTTGCTAATTTTTTTTACCAATTTTTCTTTTGTATTTTGACAAAGTCTGTATTCGACAAAGTCCCCCCAAATTTTTTTACCATTTTTTTCTTTCTGTATTTGGGCACTGTCCCCCCCTTTTTCACCTTTTTACTCTTCTGTTTTTGTTTACCCCTGTCCCCCCTTTTTTAAAAAAACCCTTCTTCTCTCCCTATTCGACACTGTTTCTATGTTTTCAAATTTCTTAAACTTCCCTTTTTCAAATGTCCCCTTTTGCCCCCTTTTCTTGTTTCCCAATTCCCCCCTGTCCCCCATTTTTTTAGCTTTCCTTTTCCTTTTTGTTTCTCATCCAAAGTCCCCTTTTTTTTACCATTATTCTTTTGTTTCTCACCACTGTTTCCCCCATTTTTCACAATTTTTCTTTCTGGGTTTTTCACCAGTGTTCCCCATTTTTCACCATTCTTCTTTTCGTTTTTGTCACCACTGTCCCCGCTTTTTTTAATTTTCTTCTCTTCGTCTCCGCTACGGGCCCCCCATATCTGTTCACCTTCCTTCTTTCTTGAAATTTAAACCAAAGTTCCCTATTTCCCCTGTTCCCTCGTGGGGTTTTTTTTTTAAAACCTTTCCCCGGTGCTCAAAAAAGGAAAAAAACCTTTACTCTTTAAATTTGTGGCTTGGGGACTTTCGCTCCGTAACCTTTAAAAAACCCTTCGGTGTTCTAGGCCCCCGCGCGGGCAGGGGCCAAGCCAGGGCTCGCGGGGCCAGCACAAAATTCCTTCTTTTTCTGTTATTAGCGACTGGGCGAATTTTTATTTTAAAGGCTTATTTTTTCATTTTGCTGCTGGATGTCCCACCCTTTAAATTTTTACATTTCCCCACCTTTAGTGAACAAAACTTTAAAACCTTTTTACTTGTTTGTGGTTTTCCGGGTTTTAAGCTAATTTGGTTAATAATTTTAAACATTTTTTTTTTTCAAAAAACGGTGTTTTTCCCCAAAAAACGAAGGGGTGAGTGTTTGTGTGTTTTTTTCTCTCTCTCTCTCTTTTCTCCTCTTCTCTCTCTCTCTCTCTCTCTCTCTCTTTCTCTCTCTCTCTTTTCTCTCTCTCTCTCTGTGTTTGTGTGTGTGGCCCTTGTGGTGTTTGTGTGTTTGTAGTAAGTAATAGTAAATAAGTAAGTAAGTCTTCGACCCCTAAAATAGGAGAATGAATAAAAGAGGGAGAGGGGGGGGGGGGAGAGAGAGAGAGAGAGGGGAGAGAGAGAGAGAGAGGAGGGGGGGGAGGAGAGGGGAGAGAGAGGGGGGGGGGGGGAGACTCTTTTTGGGGTTTTGGTTTTTTTCCCGTTGGGGTTTTTTGTGCGTCCCTGTGCATGGGGTGTTCGTGTGTGTGTATGGTGAGTGTGTGTTGTGTTAAATTTTGTTTTGTGTGTGGGGGATGGGGAGTTTTGGGTGCGTGCGTGGGCGCCCCGCGTGTGCGTTTGCGCCCTGGGGGTTCGCGCACCCCGGTTTTTTGCGTGCGTGATGGGGTTTTGTGCCCCGGGATGGGATGTTGGGGAACCCTGTTTTTGGGGGTGTGGTGTGGTGGTTGGGTTTTCTGGTTTTGTGTGTGTGTGTGTAGTGGGTTTGGGGTGATCGGCCCCAAACCTACATGTGCCAGGTGCTTCCCCGGCTGTGTTTTTCAGTTTTTAAATTGTTAGTTTTTTCAAGCCAGGGGTGCCGTGGCATCTTTTGTAAATTACATGGTGTGGGGTTTTTGGGACACGCGCGCGTGTTTTGAGGGTGCGTGCGCGCGTAAGTTTGAGAATAGGGTATGCGTACATGAAATTTTTGCCCTTTTGTGTGTGTGTGTTTGTTTGTCTGCTTGTGGTTTTTGTGTTTTGTGGGACGTGCGCTCATGTGTGTGTGTTTATTTATTTTGGCCCTTTTTTTTTATTTAAGGATAATGGAATAAGGGATCCGGGGCCCTTTTTAAAAAAATGTAGTTCCCGTGTATTGCAGTTTTTTTAAATTTTGTCACCCTTTTTGTGTGTGTGTGTGTTTTCTTTCCCCTTTTTTTTGGGTGTTGCTTTGATTTAAAGTGGGAGGCCCGGGGTGCAAAATTTTTTTTACACAACAAAGGATGTAAGTAAAATTTTTAAAAAAAAATTTGATCACAACAATTTTTTAAAAAGGATCAGAAAAAGCCTTTTTGAATAGTTCAGAAAAATCGTGAAATAAAAACCCGAGCCATTTGTGGGGGTATCTTTGGGTTGATGGGCAGATTGGATACTGACAAGACATTTGTTTTCTGTGTTCTCGGGGTTTTATTAAGAGATTTTAAATGGAATTGGTTCAGAACAAACCCTTTAGCTTTTAGCAAGGTACTGCTTAAAAACTGATTTAAAAAAGTAGATGTGTACGTGCTGTAAAAGCCCGACCCGCAGGAGTGTTTTTAGAGAAGTCAGAAAGTGACATAATGACTGCGGAGGAAATCTCTCCCCACCCCTCCCAAACACGGGGCTGGCCGCGCGCGGTTTGCCTTTTTCCCCTAAGGGGGTTTATTTATGGCCCGTTTTTGCCAAAAGGTTTAATGTAACAGCCCCCCAAAAAAAGGGAAGTCTGCAAAGCAGACAATTTTAAGTTTTTCTTATGTTCAATTGGGTTTTTAAACATATAAATATATGTTTTTTAGAGGAGGAGTTAGAAATTTGTTTTTTGTGGGTTGGTTTCCCTTTCCTGCACCTCTCCGTTTAAACTTCATGTCTGTTTGAACTGCTGTACATAACCATTGAAAAAAAAAGCAATGGGGTTTTTGGGGGCAAAAGAAAGCTCGTTTTTTAAAATTCATTTTAAAGAGTGGGTTTTTTTTGTTGTTTTTTTAAAAAAATTTACTGTCAAGAGGTGGTGAAAGACACAAGGGGAATTTTTTCGGGTGAACCCCCGGCTTTCAGCTTTTAAAGGGGTAGTGGTTTAAATATTGGGGGCCCTGGGGGATTTTTTCGGCCCTGCCGCCGCCAGTCAAAGAACTTTTTTGGTGGGAAAACCCCCAACGGAGGGTTTTTTTAAAAAAGCGGGGAAATTTTTTTTTGTTTTTAAATTTTTCCTTTACTTTTTTCCCCCATTTTCCCCCCCCTTTTCTTCTCTTCTGTTAAACTGGGGGTCCCCTTTACTGTTTCCCTTTCTGCCCTTTCTTTTCTCTGGGGAAATTTCATCATTTTTCCCCTTTTGGCACCCTTTCTTCCTTTAATTCACCAACTGTCCCCCCTTTTTTTTTCCCATTTTATTAACTTTTCCTTTACCCCACCCCTTTTTTTTCAAATGTCTTTCCCTTTCCCAATTCAAACATGTCCCCCATTTTTCCCCTTTTCTTTTTTTAATTTCAATTCCCCATATTAAATTTTTTTTTTTTTTTTCCACTCCCCCTTTATTTTCACCTTACTTTTTTTATTTATCACTGTCCCTATTTCCCTTTTCACTTTTTTGTTCTTTTAATTCCCGCCTTTGGGCCCGGGCCCAAACCCCCATGAGAAAGAAAGGAGGGTTGGGCGTGGGGCTAGCAACCCCACCCCGTAAACAAGCTTGCTACAGAAACGCCCCACAACGGACCAAGAGATTACTGCCCTGGAAGAGGAAGGGTCCTCGCCAAGAGGATGTATGATGCCGTGTGGTGAAAGCCTTGAGTCTACGGAAGCCACAAGGCCGACCCCCTTTTATCGACCAGGACCATCAACGTCGGAACATGGAATGTTGAGGACCATGTATGAGACGGGAAAAAACAACACAAGTAGCAGCAGAGATGAAAAGCTACAACCTCACATTGCTTGGCATCAGTGAGACCCGTTGGACACAGTCAGGACAAAGGAGACTGCTCACTGGAGAGATGCTGCTTTATTCTGGCCACGAAGAAGACAACGCTCCACACAGAAGGCGTAGCGCTCATGTTGTCAAGACCTGCGCAGCAAGCCCTGATAGGATGGGAAGCACACGGATCAAGAATCATCGTGGCAACCTTCAGGACTAAGAAGAAGATCAAGATGAACATCATCCAGTGTTATGCGCCAACTAATGACGGCGATGAAGAAGCCAAAGGTCAATTCTACGACAGACTGCAAAACGTCATTGCCAAGTACCCAGCAAAAGATATAAACATCCTCATGGGTGATTTCAATGCCAAGATCGGACAAGACAACACGGGATGCGAGAAAGTGATGGGAAGACACGGATTAGGAGATATGAATGAGAATGGCGAGAGATTTGCATACTTCTGTGCTATCAACAATCTGGTAATCGGTGGCAGCATTTTCCCCCACAGAAGAGTACATAACGCCACCTGGGTATCACCAAATCATGTGACTGAGAACCAGATCGACCATATCTGCATGGCCAAGAAATTCAGGAGATCTCTACAGGATGTAAGGGTGAAAAGAGGAGCAGACGTTGCATCTGACCACCACCTTTTGGTAGCCAGGCTGAAGCTAAAGCTGAAGAAGAACTGGATGGAAGCAACAACAAAGAGGCAGAAGTTCAACACCAGCCTGCTGAAAGACGCAAATATAAATGAAGAATTCAAGCTGTCCCTCACCAACAAGTACCAAGTACTACAAAGACTGCGTGAAGAAGAGACTGACATCGAGAGCCAGTGGAAGAATGTGAAAGAGACACTGACGTCAACTTGTCAGGAAGTAGTGGGCCCCAAGAGGCACCAACAGAAGGAATGGATATCGGCAGTCACAATGGACAAGATTGAGAAGAGAAAGCAGAAGAAAGCAGCAGTAAACAACAGCCGGACAAAAGCAGCAAAGGCCAAGGCACAAGCAGACTTCTGAGAAGCAAACAGAGAAGTCAAGAGGAGCGAAAGAACAGACAAGCGCAAGTACATCGAAGGCCTGGCAGAGGCAGCCGAGGAAGCAGCAGCCAGTAACAACATGAAGCTGCTGTATGACACCACTAAGAAACTCTCAGGGAAGTACAGCAGGCCTGAGCGACCAGTCAAAGACAAGAAAGGGAACACCATCCTGGGAACACAGGGACAACTGAACAGATGGGCAAAGCACTTTGAGGAACTCCTGAACAGATCCGTCCTTTCAAACCCCCCCGGACATCAACCCTGCTGATAGAGCCCTAGACATCAACTGTGAGCAACCAACCAGGGTGGAGATCAGGAAAGCCATCAAAATGCGAGAAAATCAAGGCAGCAGGACCGGACAACATCCCAGCAGAAGCACTCAAGGCAGACCTGGGACCACGGTAGAGATGTTGTACCCTCTCTTTGGGAAGATTTGGGACGAGGAGGAAGTACCATCAGATTGGAAGGAGGGCTACCTCATCAAGCTACCCAAGAAAGGAGACCTCAACAACTGTGCCAACTATAGAGGGATAATGCTTCTGTGGGTGCCAGGAAAAGTCTTTAACAGGATCCTCCTCCAGAGAATGAAAAATGCAGTCGACCCTCTCCTTCGAGACCAGCAGGATGGCTTCCGCCACAACAGATCATGCGTAGATCAGATTGCCACCTTGCGCATCATCGTTGAGCAATCTTTAGAGTGGAACTCGTCTTATACATCAACTTTGTTGATTATGAGAAAGCATTCGACAGTGTGGACCGCAACACCTCCTGGACTCGCTTGCCACCATGGAGTGCCAACCAAACTGGTCAACTTGATCAATAACTCCTACGAAAGAATGACCTCCCGGGTGGTCCATGGAGGACAACTCACAAACAGCTTTGAGGTGAAGACTGGAGTCAGACAGGCTGTTCCTGTCACTTTCCTCTTCCTCCTGGCGATCGATTGGACTGAAGACATTCAACAGCATACAGAAGAAATGGAATCCAGTGGACACCGTGGGACCAGCTGGATGATCTCGACTTTGCAGACGACCTGGCCCTGCTTCCCACAGCCGCCAACAGATGCAGGACAAGACTACAGAACTAGCAGCCACCTCATTACAGTGGTCTCAAGATCTGAAGGCAAAACCAAGATTCTCAAGATCAACGCAGCGGGGGAGGACCCAGTCACACTAAATGGAAGGAGCTGGAAGAAGTGGAGACATTCACATACCCTGGGTAGCATCATTAACATGCAGGGTGGCACAGACGCAGACGTCAGAACAAGAATTGGCAAGGCGAGGGCAGCGTACTTCCAGCTGAAGAACATCTGGAGCTCACAGGTGGTGTCCGACCGACAAAGATCAGGCTGTTCAACCCAATGTCAAGTCAGTCCTACTGTAAGGAACGGAGACATGGAGGACAACAAAGACCACCATCAAGAAAATGCAGACCTTCATCAACGCTGCCTGAGACGAATCCATCCAGATCCACTGGCCCGACACCATCAGCAACGCAGACTGTGGCAACGTACCAACCAGCTGCCAGCCGAGAATGAAGTCCGGCGCAGGAGATGGTATGGATCGGGTACACCTGAGAAAGCCAGCCAGCAACATCACAAGGCAGGCCTATCATGGAATCCCCAGGGAAAACGAAAAAGAGGAAGGCCAAGAAACACCTTGTGACGTGACCTTGAGGCAGAAACCAAGAAGATGGGATATACCTGGAGACAGCTGGAGAGAATAGCCCAGGACAGAGGACTCTGGCGGACTGTTGTCGGCGGCCTATGCTCCAGGGGAAGTGATGGGCCTAAGTAAGTTAGTTTCTGTTCTTCCTTAAACCTAATTGTCCCTTATTTCTTTTCACTTTTCTTCTCTTCCCTTCTCATCACTGTCCCCCGTTTATTTTTCATTTTCTGATCTTTTCTATCGTCTCGTATTTCTTTGCATATTCGTTCTCTTTCGTTTTCACCTCTGTTCCCCATTTTTTCCCTCTCTTTCTGGTCTTTCATATTCCCAATTGTTCTTATTCTATATTCACTTTTCGTTTGCTATGAATTTCCACTGTTCCTATCCTTTTCATTCTTTTTCTATTCCTCATTCACTACTGTTCCCTTATCCTTTTATCTTTTTCTATTTCATTTACTGTTCCCTATCTTTCATTCTTTTCATTCATCTACTGTTCCTTTCCCTTTCATCTTTCTTCTTTTCTGTATTCACCACGTCCCACTGTCTCTCTTCGTCTTCTTTATTTTGCATTCCCCATTGTTCCCCTATTTTTTCCCGATTTCTTCTCTTCTCTATTTCCCACTGTCCATATTTTTGTCATTTTCTTCTCTTCTCTGTTCCCCACTGTCCCCTATTTTTGTCATTTTCTTCTCTTTTCTATTCCACTGTCCCTATTTTTGTCATTTTCTTCTTTCTCTATCCCCACTGTCCTATTTTTGTCATTTTCTTATTTTCCCTATCCCCTACTGTCCCTATATTTTCAACTTTCTTCTTTCTGTATCCGCTACTGTCCCCTATCTCTGTTCATTGTTTTACGAATTCACCATTGTCCCCTTCTTTTTTTAATATTTGTTCTTTTACGCCAGTTACCGCTGGGACAAAATAACATTAATCTTGACAATTCACCACTGTCTTTTCATATTCTTCTCTTTCATATTCACTCCTGTTCCCTATATTTCACTCTTTCTGGTCTTTCCTATTCCCATTGTTCTGTATCTATTTTCACTTTCCCTTTGCTACGAATTTCCCACCGTTCCCTATTATTTCAAACCTAAGATTTTTCTTATCCTGCTTTGTCTCATAGCTTTTCCCTGCCTTCAACAGCCGAAATTCTATCACCCTGCCAAAGCGTATAACTTTGTGCGTGCGTGTTGTGTGTGTGTCGTGCGTCGTGCGTGCATGCCACATTTGGACTTGTTAGAACTATTAATTGTTTACTGGTTGCATGACTGTGTAAGAATGGTTGAGTGCAAGCGCTTTGATTTGCCTCTTCAAGATATAGCGCTATATACATTCCTTTTATCATCATCATCATCATCTCATCATCAATCATCATCATCATCCATCATCATCATCATTATCATCATCATCTCATCATTTTATTTCAATTTTTTATTTTATATCACTTAAGTGACGGCAGATTGCGTGAAATTCGGGCTGCTCTCCTGAGGAGAGCACGTCGCCACAAGAACACGCCACCATTATTTTGTTCTTTTTCCTGTCTGCAACTGTTTTTTTTTCCCTATCAGAGTGTTGTTTTTTCTACAAAGATTTGCCAGGGACAACTCTCTTGTTGCCGTGTCTTCTTTTACGTGCGCTAAATAGTTATGTGTAACACACGGGACCTCGGTGTATCGTCTCATTCAAAAGACTAGCACCGACCACCACTCATGGTCTAATGGATGGGGGGAAAAGTTGTTCACCTTTCTTCTCTTTCACTATTCACTACTGTCCACTTATCTTCATTCTTTCTCTCTTCCGTATTCACCCTCTCCCCATATTTTTTTTCATGTTGTTTTTTCCCTCTCTCTTTCTTTCCTATTTTTCCATAATTTGTCTTCTTTCTTCTCTTCTGTCTCCACTACTGTCTCCTGTCTCTGTTGCCTCCACAGTGTGCAAAAACCACCCTCATTTAGTCAAGAGTGCCAACAGTAGTGAACCCCTTCCTTTAATGATAATAATAATAATAATAATAATAATAATAATAATAATAATAATAATAATAATAACAACAAAAATACATGTAATTTATATAGCGCTATATCTTGTAAAAAACAAATCAAAGCGATTTCATTCATCTATCATTCACATGCAGCCCGTTACAATTAATTGGTTTTTAGTGTATACACACACTGCTACACGACGCACACAACACCACACCCACACCACACAAAGGGTTTTCTCTCCGGCAGGTGATGGGGTTTTTGATGTTGAGGGACAGGGACAAAAATAAATGGAACAAGAGGGAAAATCTTGCTTTGAAAATGTTTCCTTTTTACCTTTCCCCATAAAAATACCTTCTCCTTCTTCTTTTTCACCAACATCCCCCATAATTTTATTTCAAATTTTTTTTTTTAAATTCACTTTTTTCCAAATTTAAAATTTCCCTTTCTTCAAAACCGTCCCACAAAACGGTCCCTTTTTTGTTTTTTTTTTGGGCCCCCAAAAGTTTTTTTCCCCTTTTAATTTTTTTTTTACAGGAAAACTTTTTAGGGAAACCCCTTTTTTCCTTTTTGTTTAAAAAAACAAAAATTAATTTTAAAAAAATCTTAAATTTAATTTCAAAATACCCCCTAACCCCCCAATTTTCTTTTGGGGGGGAAAATTTTGGCACTTTTTTCTTTAACAAAACCCCAACACTTTTTCATTTTTTTCCCCCATTCCCCAATCCCCCCATACTTTTCATTTGGTTTTTTTTCTTTTTTTCACATTGCCATAAGCCCCCTTTCCCCAAAATACGCTCCTTTCCCCCACAGGTAAATCCCCAAAAGGGGGGAAAGGGGGGTTGAAATTATTTTAAACCCCCTTCCAAAAATAAAAATAAAAAAAAAAAATTTTTAATAAAAAAATTTTTTAATTAAAAATAAAAATTAAAACTTCAAATTTTTTCCCTATACCCTTTACTAACCAATAAGGGTTTTTTAAATTAAATTAAAAGGAAACCCAGTTTTACAAAAGGGGGAAAAGGAACAACTTCCCTACACCGCCAACACAGACACCCAAAACCCCCAAAACAAAACCCCCGGGGGGTGATTTTTATTTTGAAAAACCAAAATTAAAATTTTTAAAAAAGGAGGGAAAAAGTTTTAAAGGAAACTTTTTTTTGTCATATTAAAATTGATAATAAAATTGGGTGGGGTGGAAGGGAAGAAGAGGGAGAGTTTAAATAAGGGGGAAAAAGGAAAAGGGAAATGAGGAACGAAAAGAAGGTAAACAAAATTAAAAGGGAATATGGAGCAAAACAAGGTTGGAAAATTAATTTAGGGGATAAAATAAAACTTTTTTTTCGAGAAATAAATTGATAGAAAAAGAGAGGGGGATGGGGGGGAGGAAGGGGAAAGGTGGGGAGGGGAGGGGAAGGGGGGAACGTAGTGAGGGTGATTTGAGAATTTTTTGAAAGACACCGACGGTTTTTCCCTTACACACACAAATAAATTAAAAATTTGTACGCGGCCAAAAACCCTTGCAAGCATTTGTTTTGGAATTCGAGCCGCAAAGGAATTTCCTTAAACAAAAAAAAAACCCAAAAAAAAAAGAGAAATTAACACCCAATAATTTCAAAAACCCTTTCCTTTTTAAATGAAAAAAAAAAAATAAAACAAACACACATAAAAACACACATAATCTCCACAAAAAAAAAAAATACACACAACACACACACAACCCCCACACCACAACCCCACACACAACAACACACACGGAAAAACCCACACTGGGGACTTTTCAATTTTTTTTTTTCCGAAAAAAAGGAAAATAAAATTTAAATAAATAAAAAAAACACACCCCCAAAACACACAAAACCCCAAGAACAAAAACTACACACACACACCACACACACACACCCCCCCCAAAACACAAAACACACACCACAAAACACACACAAAAACCCAAACCACAGGGGAAAAACCACCCCAAACGTTTTTTTCAATCCTTTTTTCCCCAAACCTTGGATGAAGAGATTTTAAAATTCTGTTTTGACTAATGGTTTTGTCTAACGGGGGGAACAGTGCAATTTTTTTTTTTTTAGAAAGGCGTTTTTCTTTCTTTTTTTTTGGAAGTAGGCGAGCCGTGTTTCTTTTTTCATCAAAAAATCGGGGACAGAAATTTGTGTTGCCATGGGACAAAAAGTGCGTTGGCTCCCGTTGAAAGCCCCTAAATCAGGCCCCAGCAAAATCCGACTTCGGCTAGGGGAAAAGAATTTTTTTATATTTTAGGTTTTTTTTAAAAAAAGGGCGGGAAAAAATAGACAAATAAGGCAAAAAATATAGGAAAAAGAGGTACAAAAAGGGAAAGCGGAGCAGGTTTTAACTTTTTGTTGAAAAATTTGTTTCCCGTGGTTGCCACCGGTTGGCCTGGGGTTTATAGTTACCCAAAGGGGATTTTGGGGAAGGGGGGGATGGGGTTTGTCTGTACGTGAAAACAACCCAAAGGGGAAAATACCCTTGAAGGGAATTAAAACCCGGGTCGTCAGATTGCGGTGCAATGTTCTAACCACTGGCTACCCTTTCCGTGTGTGTCCCATTGGTGTTTGTTCTTTTGTGTGGGGTGCGTGCGTACGTGTGTGGTCACGTGTTTGGGCGTGGGTTGCATGTGTTGGTGTTTTGTTTTCTCTCTTGTCCTGTCTCTCTTTCTCTCTCACTTTCCTCCTCCACCTCTCTGTCCCTTCTCCTAAAAGGCAAAAGCGTATAAAAAATTGAAGAAACAGTCCCCCAAATTTCAACTCAAGTACTGTTTATCTAACAGAAAAGGAAAAGGGGTGTCCATAACCTATGGGGGCCCTTGGGAGGGGCGGGGGCCTCAGAGACCTATTTTTCTCTGGGAACCGCAATTTTAATGGGCGGGGGCCCCATCTCCTCCCCCTTCGCGGGCTTTCCCTCCCTGAACCCTAAAGGGGGAAAGGTACCCACTTACAGCGGGTGAACTGGGGGATATACTAAACCAAGGGCAAAAAGGTTCACCCACCCCAAGGGGTTACCACGCCGATGTGTTTAAAACCCCTTAAAAAAAGGTAAAAAGGGAAAAAATGACAAAATCTTTTTACCATCCCAGATGAAAAAGTTGAAAATTTTTATAAAGATTTTAAAGTGACCATTAAAAAATACCAAAAAGGGAAACATCATAAATTCATCCAAGGGGTTTTTTAAACGCCAAATGGGTCCTGCTCTTAAAAACCCAAGGGGGCCGGGAAACATTTGGGTCATTTGGAATTTGGGAAGAGCCCAACGCAGGGGAAACGTTGCTGGATTTTGCCTCCCACCCACAGACTTCCCCTTGGGCCAAAATACCCTCTATCCCACAAGCAGTCAAGGGGGACAACCTGGCATGCCCCCAAAGGGCAAGACCCAAAAACCCAAATATTTTTTATTTAAAACCCAGGGCCTAAATCCGCATCAACAGAGCCAAAAACAAAAAACCTACCCTGGACTGAATGGGTGCCCCAAAAACCTTGTGCTGCGGGGTATTAAAAAATGAAGCTGAAAAAAAAAAACAGCCTGAAAACCCCATCCCAAATTTGGGGACGTGACAAACAAAAAGATCCGATGTCGAGGAGATCTTCAAGCTAATTTGGCGGCTTTTTGGGGCCCTTAAACCCCTCCGGGGACAAGGGACATAAAAGCCCTCAAACAACTTAAAAGGGAGGCAGTCCAGAAACAGCAGAGGGGGGGTACCGGTCGCCCAGGGGAATAAAAAAACCACCAGGGATCCCCAAAATGAATTTTTGGAACCTCGGCGAAAACAAAAGAGCACAAAAACCCAAACCCCCCAGGTCTTCCAACCCAAAAGAATCCCGGGGAAAAACCCAAAAAAATCTCGTGAAGAATTCAATTTTAAAGGCCAGAGAAAAGGGATAAAGGATAAATTGATGAAATCGAAAAAAAAAGAAAGTGGGAAACCGTAAAAAGGCAAGAAAACCCTGAAAAAAACTCAAAAAAACCACTTCAAACCCAAATCACCCCGTCATTGAAAAAGCCCCGGTAACCTCCTCACGGGAAAGCCAGCTGCTTTAAACCAGGGGGCTGAAATTGTAAAGAACTGTAAAACTACCCAAAAACAACCGACAAAAAGCTTTAATTAAAAGGGAGAAACACCAACATAAAGAGCACCCTCGCCATTCCCAATACTGGGAAGAAGGGGAAGAACCTTTCCGCAGCTTACCAGTGGGAAAAGCCCCCAAGGAGCAGAAAATTTATCCACAGAGCTGCTCAAGCTTTGTTTGGAAAAAACCCAGCCCTCCAATTTTAACAGTACTGTCAAAAAAGTTTTTGGGGGGGAAAAAAAAGGGGCCCAACAGACTGGACACAATAAACTCACAACCCTCCCAAAAGAAGGGGAATTTACGCCAATCCCAAAAAACAAAAGAACAACACCTCATCAGCCCGCCACAAGATCATGCCAAAGAATTTTGAATCAAATTCAAGAAGGGGGCAAAAGAACCCCTTGGGGGGAAAACAAGGGGGTTCAGGGCGGGAAAGGACCCAAAATAAAAATTTTTTTAAACCCAAAAATAAATGAGGGGAAAAAAAAATTTAACCCTCAAAAAACCTTTCCAAAATTCATAATTAAGGGAAAGGCTTTTGACAAAATATGGCACAAAGGGTGGCAGGCCTAAATTTTTGGCATTAAAAAGGATTTAGGAAAACCATTAAAGCACTATACAAACAGCAAGCGTGCAGCCCTTTTAAAACAATCGGGTCGGGGACTACTTAAAAAACCACATTTGGGGGTTTCCGAAAAGGGATGCCTTTTTTATCTCCAGTCCTTTCAATCTGTTTTGGAAAAAAAAATGAGAGAGACCCTCCAGGGACTTCCCCCCTTTAACCTTTCTCCATGGGGGCAAAACCCCCTAAAACAATTTTAGGGTTTGCCAGGGCATTAATTTCATGGGGGGAAAGAAACACAGATGCAAGATTTTTGCCAGATTTGAGAACAGAGTAAAAGGCTTAGGGGATGGGGGTGAGCTCAAAGGGAAAAAAAAATTACTTGTAACAGCACGACAAGCCCCCGCAAAAATTTAAACATGAAGGGCCAACAACGGGAGGGGGAGACGTTTTTAAAATCCCTCGGCGCTACATCAAAAAAGGGACGGGGGGTCGAGGGAAAGAAACCAAAGTCAAATACCATGGCAACATTTTTCCGGGAAAACTCACCCCCAATAGGGAAAAGTAAAGAACCCGTTTCCCCAATAAAACTAAAGCTTAAAAACCCCCTTTTTCAGTCGTTTCCTGCTTAGGGAAATGAAACCGGGGATTTTTGACTCGGGAAACAGCAAAGGGCGAATCCAGCCTCAAACAAATGCCATAGAAAACAACGGGGCTACCCTTTGGAGGGGAACGAAAGACCACCAAATTTTGAAAGGAGCCCAAATAAACGGGGGGCCGGTCCCCCGGGAAACCCCCTTTAAAACCATCTTTAAGAAAAAAAGGGGGGCCATTTGGGCCAACGCACCCGCCACAACCCTCTCCCAAAAAAACAGTATGCGGGGAAACCTCAAAAGGGGGCAAAAGGGGGGGAAGACAGAACAAGTCTTTGGAGGGGACAACCTAAAGAAAATGGCCCAAGGGAGGGAATACTGGGCACTACTGCGCAGACCCAGGACCGAGGGGATGGGGGTTCCAGGGATCGTTTTTCATGTCCCCCCAGGGGGAACCAAAAAGGGTCGGGGGTTCTGATGAGATGTGTTTCACTCTTTTCCCATACTATCTTTGTCAGGTTACAATTTTTTTTTCTTTTTTTACTTAGTTTCATTTGGGGTCACATTCTTAAAATAAAATAATATATTTTATATTTTTATATAATATATATAATATAAAATTATTATATATATTTATATAAAAATATAAAAAATTAAACAAAATATATATAATTTTCATTCTTTAAAAAATCACATCGCCAAACACCCCCACCACCAACGAAAATATCCTCTAAATTTAAGGGAATAAATAGAAAAATGGGGTAAATAAAAAAAAAATAAATAAATACACCACACATCATTCTTTCGAAACACAACAACCAAACGTCTTTCCCCACTTTTAAATTTTTACAGGGACTTGGGTTTTTTCCTGATTTTTTTAAATTTTTTTGGTTACTTTTGAAATTGTTTTTGTTTTTGGCAAGGCTTTGTTTTCACATTTTTTTTTCATATAAAATTATTGTCCAGGTTATTTTTTTTTTAAAATTACGTTATTCATTTGGGTTATATTCTTATAAATTTTTTTAAAATACATTTACTTATATTATTACAAAAAAAATATATTAAAAATTTATTATATTATATTATATATTATAAAATATAAAAAAATTTTAATAAAAATCTTTAAAAATCCCCCTCGTCCACACACACACATAAAATTTTTTATTATCTATATTAAAATCTATAGCATCAATCTATTTTTATTATCTATCTATCTATCTGTATCATCTATCTATCTATCTATCTATCTATCTATCTATCTATCTATCTATCTATCTATATATTATATATATACATTCATTCATTCTTGATTTTTTCATATTCACATCATCCACTTACAATCATTCTTTCACACACAGAGGCTTTGTCATATTGAGTTTATCAATCCCAGAGTGGACGCCATAATGTCACAATATACTTCTTGATTGATCTTTCTGTCTGTCTAGACAGCGGTAAACTATCGACTAGCGTTCTCCCCCCCCCCCCCCTTTGCTCCCTCTACAAAGTTCCTCCCCCATATATAGTGTTTATCCCAAGCGAAATCAATATTTCATACTCTTTAAAATGAGTTACTTCTCTCTTTTTTTCGTTCCTCCGCTAGACCCGAGGTTTGCTTATGGTAAAGATATTTTTGCGTACGTGACAGGAATATTGTTTTACCATCATTTAGGTAACCGCATTCCTGCATCGGGAATATTGTTGTTTACTTTTGTCAAGAGTTCAGAAGTTTTGTAGAAGCTGAAGCCAAGCTGTAGAATGCAGCTACGAATGCTTGTATTTCACCCCAACCCTTCGTGTTCTTGTATTTCGCTTCAAGCCTATCAGTGCTTTTATTTCGCCTCAAGCCTACGCGTACTTGTATTTCGCCTCAAACTATGACTGCTTGTATTTCGCCTCAAGCCTACATGTATTTAGCCTCAACACTCGAGTACGTGTATTTCTCCTCAAGCCTACTACTTGTATTTCGCCTCAAGCCTACGAACACTTGTCTATCTATCTATCTATCTATCTGTCCCGTAGTCTGCCGACCGGGGGGGAACCCTCAAAGACTCACAACCAGTTCCCTCCATTCCTCTCTCTGTTCTGCCTTTCTCGGGGTTTTGCTGAGTTCTAGGCCTGTCCCTTTGCTGTTGTTATCCTCCCAGCTCTTCCTTGGTTTGCCTCTTCTTCTTCCTCCTTGGACAGTCCCTTGCAAAACTGTCTTTGCAAGTCCTTTGGATCTTGTGACATGCCCATACCATTTAAGTTTACGCTTTTTCACGATCGTTAGAAGGTTCTCATAGGGTCCAATGGTTTTCTGGATTCTGTTATGCACGCTTTCGTTGCTTATGTGGTCTTTGTAGGAGATGCCAAGGAGTCTCCGAAAGCATCTCATCTCCACTGCCTGTACTCTTCTCTCCAAATCTGCAGTCAGGGTCCATGATTCACAGGCATACAGAAATATGGATATGACAAGGGAACGCATTAGTCTGATCTTGGAGATAAGTGAGATATTTTTTATCTCTCCACGAACACTTATATTTCGCCTAAAACCTATCAGTACTTGCATTTTGTCTCATGACTACACGTACTTGTATTTCGCCTCAAGCCTACGACTGCTTGTATTTCGCCTAAACTCTCGAGTACTTGTTTTTCGCCTCAAGCATACGAGTATTTGTGTTTCGCCTCAAACCTACAAGTACTTGTATTTTGCCTCAAGGCTATTTGTATTTCGCTCAAACCTACAATTACTTGTATTTTGCCCCAAGCCTACGAATACTTCTTTTTCGCCTCATGCCTACGGTTACTTGTATTTTGACCTAACCTACGAGTACTTGTATTTCGCCTCAAGCCCCCTTGTACTTGTATTCCGCCTCAAACCTACGAGCACTTGTATTCGCCTCAAGGCTACTTGTATTTTGCCTCAAGCCTACGAATACTTGTATTTTGTCTCAAGCCTACGAGTACTTGCATTTTGCCTCAACCCTACGAGTATTTGTATTTTGCCTCAACCCTACGAGTATTTGTATTTTGCCTCAAGCCTACGAGTATTTGTATTTTGCCTCAAGCCTACGAGTATTTGTATTTTGCCTCAAGCCTACGATACTTGTATTTTGCCTCAAGCCTACGAGTATTTGTATTTTGCCTCAAGCCTACGAGTATTTGTATTTTTCCTCAACCCTACGAGTACTTGTATTTCGTTTCAAGCCTACGAGTACTCGTATTTTTCCTCAAGGCTACTGTGATTCGCCTCAAGCGTTTTTAGTACTAGTATTCACCTCAAGCCTACGAGTACTTGTATTTTGTCTAGAGTCTACGCATATTTGTATTTCGCCTTAAGCCTACAAGCACTTGTATTTTGCTTAAAGTCTTCATCGCAGGCATTTATTCTTTATTCTTTTATTTCAAGGATAACGCAATAAGCACTCACGTGCATTCAAATCCAGTCCCCCATGAGTATACAGTTTTGTAAATTTTGTTATCCGTTCCCACCGGCACACAATGGCCTACTCTCACGAAACGCGGAACGCGTTTTAACGTGTGTGAAAGATGTTCTGCGTGCGTTCGCGCACATAGAACCTCCGTTTTTAGTCTCATCCTAAGGACTTTTAGGGAGAGTGGAGTCGGCTCTGACGTTAACTCCAGAGGAATAATCATCTTTGAACAAGATTCGAACCCGGGTCAGCAGATCACGAGAACATCACTCTAACACCAGGCTACCTCGCCCCGTCTTGCGAAAAAAGCACAGGTTTTGATAGTCTGCAAGCGAAGATGAGTCGCTTGTCTCTTACAGGTCTCTGTACAGAAGAAAAGCAACATTGGCAGAAGCATGATTGGATAAGATAAGGGACGTACATACGCTCGTCTGCATTCTGAAGTGGTATGTAGACATTGAGAAAGTTGACGAAGACGATAATTAAAGAAGAGGAGGAAGGAAAGAGTTTGTGTGAGAGAGAGAGAGGAGAGAGAGAGAGAGAGAGAGAGAGAGAAGAGAGAGAGAGAGAGAAGAGAGAGAAAACAAATGACAAATGACAAATTCTTTTATTTCGAGGATAATGAATAAGCACATATGTGCTTTTTTACATCCAGTCCCCACCCGTTAGGGATACATCTTAATAATAATAATAACCCAATACTTATACAGTCTCACAATAAAAACAAGGGGAAATAACCCTTTTCAAAACAGCTCCCCCCCCCCCAACAACCACCCCCCCCCAAAGCAAGGAAATAAAAGAAAACCCAAAATACCCACCCCTACCCCCAAAAAAACCCTAACCAAAACAAACAAACAAACAAAGAGAAAGAAAAACCAAACCAACAGAAGAAGATAAAAAGAGAAAAACAGACAAACAACAACAACAAGAACAACACAGAGCCAAGAAAAATAACACAACCAAACTTAAAAAGTCATAAAGATAAACATCTACACAATGTCAAATGGTACACATACTTGTTACACATAACTATAAGATATGAAATAGGGCACTCATTAAAACTTAAGTACAGAGGCAAGTCCAATAAAGTATTGAAAATATAAAATATGAATCCTTCATCAGGATACACTATAACTAAAAGCGAGACGATAAAAGGTGAGAGAGAGACAGAGAGACAGAGAGAGTGTGTGGTGTATTTCAGAGATAATATCCAATATATAATTCCAAAACAGTATGCGATCCCATCACACTCATTTTAGATTATATTCGTTTCAAATTATATGTCATGTAATGAAATAAATTTAATCCCCATACATCCACACAATAAAAACAAGAAACAAAACAAAGAAGAAATCTAAACCTATACAGTCATTAAGGGAGAGAATATGAGTGAGTGAGTGAGTGATGAGTGTGTGTATGTATGTGTGTGTGTGTGGGGGGGGGGGGGGTTTTAGGGATAATACTAAATATGTAATACTCCCCATTTGCACACGATTTAACACAAACACTTTTTAATTATATCATAAAAAATTGAATGTTATGATAATAAAATAAGTGCAATACCCATACACTCACATAATAAAGAGGGGGGAAAAGCCAATAAAGTCATAAAAAGAACATCTACACATTGTAAGTAATAGAAACAAATTCTTTTTTCAGGATAATAAATAAGTACTCATGTGCTTTTTTACATCCAGTCCCGCCCGGGGGTCACATTGAAATGCACTCAGTATCATATTTTCAAACAGTAGAAGCAAAGGGAAAAACTTTTTATTTAAAGAAAAAGAGAGGGAAAAAAAAAAAAACAAACAAACAAACAGACAAACAAACAAACAAACAACCCCCGGGCGAGCAAACGACAAAATTAAACCCAGAAAGCCCCCCCCAAAAAAAAAACAACAACAACAACAAAACAAAAAACAAAAAAAAACAAAACAGAAATGAATTTAAAAACAACAACAAAAAACCAAACAGACAAAAAGGAGAGAGAGAGAGAGAGAGAGAGGAAGAGAGGAGAGAGAGAGAAAAGAGAGAGGAGAGAGAGAGAGAGCTAGAGGTACAGACAGACAGGACAGACGAGACAGAGAGAGGGCAGACACACAGACACACACTAGATTACACGCCCCAAATGCATTTTCAAGTGCTAGGTAGACTTTAAGAAAGTTGAAGAAGACGATAGTTAGAGGAGAGGAGGGGGGAAGGATTGTGTCTATGTGTGGTGTTGTGTGTGTGTCTGTGTCTGTGTCTTTTTCTGTTTTGTTGTTGTGGTCGTGTCTGTGTCTGTGGTTTTTGTGTCTGTGTCGTGGTCTGTGTGTGTGTGTTTGTGTCTGTGTCTGTGTGTCTGTGTCTGCTCTGTGCCCTGGTGAGAGAGGGAGAGATAGAAATAGAGAGAGACGGAGTGACAAAGAGAGAACACTGAGCACTGAACACTGAAAGGTTTCATTGTACTTCGGCCTTGGGCCACTATACAAAAACATGTTTGGGGAGGGGGGAGGGAAGGCATAGCAAAAAACATTTATATCCATTTCACATTTTCAATTCTGTAAGCAAAAAGAATTACTCCCAATACCTTCTAGTCATCCCCATCCCCATCATCATCTTCAGCATTTACATAGTCATCACCATGAGCATCTTCATTGCCTATAACAGCAGCTGCAGCAAGTATATCAACATAACCGTCATTACTTTCCTCCTCTACATCATCATTATCAACATCATCATCTACGCTATTACCATCTTCTTCAACTGTATAGTCATTATCGTCACGATTATCATCTTCAACCTCTGCGTCATGGTCATAATCATCATCTTCATCATCGTTCCATCGTCATCTTCAATATATACATCATAGTCATCATCTTCATCTTTGACATCTCCATCATAGTTACAGCCACCAGTATCACCTTCAACAACCACGCCAAAGTTACCATCACCACCATCGTCACCTTCAGCATCTACATCAACATCACCTTCAGCATTTCCATCTTCCTAAACATCCACATCATCATTGTCCTTTCAAAATAAATAGATAAATAATAAAAAAAGAAAAAAAATGGTTTTTCATTTCCATTTTTCCAAAACACACACGCGCGCGCGCGCGCGTGCACACACACACACACACACACACACACACACACACACACACACACACACACACACACACACACACACACACACACACACACACACACATTCTCGTCTTCCCCATCTGTAACATCATCACCATTTTTATCAACTACATCAACATTAACCCCATCAATACTTGCATAATTGTCACCATCATAACCCTTAACCTCTACTTCACCACCCTCAACATCCATATCATCATCACTATATTCAACATCTACCTAATCATCATCAACATCATAGACATCATCATCAATATCCGTATCATCGTCAGACCAACCTGTAATATCTGCATCATCCTTGAAAGAGAGAACTTTGAAGCGATTTAATGGTACTTCGACCTTAGTCTACAATATAACCAGCTGGGGAAATGGGTATAGTACTACAGGAACATGTTGCTAAATTTCAAACATACAACAATCCAAACTTAGAAACAGAAAAATTGGCATGGAACACTGAAACCAAAATTACATTGAAAAGAAACTAACATCGTGCAACATAAACCTGTGCTTGACCCAGGATGTAAATTCAAGACATCTCGAGTGCACTTTCCAAAGGAAAAAATAATAATCAAT
>CM054152.1:50159453-50176871 GCA_028751875.1 Rapana venosa
TTTTTTTTTTCCGATGAAAAGTGTGGCCAGAAAAGATGAACCCTCCTGGTTATCCTATTTCTCAACACTGGACACCACTTCACTGCCGACCATGTGCAATCAATACAGAAATGCCCATCAGTATTTTTTGGTCTGTATGTATGTCTGCCTGTCTTCAGCCTGTCTGTCACTCTGTCAGTTTGTCTGTCTAGGGTTCCACTTGCCGGTTTAAAATGTGTGGGATTGTCTATACTAGGAATGCCGTTGGTCGTCACTGTTTTGCGTGTTGTCTGCGGGATCTGTTTCCTTCCAAAGATGGTTTCGTTTTCATCGGGATCGTATGCTGGAAGGACAGCTGTCACAGAGTTTGAATTCGTAACAAGAGACAGTGCCTTGTACAAGACTGTCGTGTGTATGTCTGTGGGTGTCTGTATACTATATACGTTATCTCGGATATCTATCTATCTATCTAACTATGTATCTATCTATCTATCTATCTATGTATCTATCTATGTATCTATGTATCTATCTATGTATCTATGTATCTATCTCTCTCTCTCTCTCTCTCTCTCTATCTCTCTCTTCTCTCCCTCTCTCTATTATATATATATATATATATATAATATATATATATATATATATATATATATTATATATATATATATATATGCTAGGGGAGGGAGGAGGGAGAGAGATTACATTTTTTATTTCATTCTTTTATATCGAAGATAATGGAATAAACACTTATGTGCTTTTTTACATCCAGTCCCCGTGTGTATGCGGTTTTGTAAATTCTGTCACCTGTTCCCACCGGCACACAATGGCCTACTCTTACGAAAGCAGAACAGGATTTAACGTGTGCGCAAGATGTTCTGAGTGCGTTCGCACACGGGGCCTTGGTTTATAGTCTCATCAGAAGGACTTTCGGGAAGAGTGGAGTGTGCACTGATGTTAACTCCCCTTGAACGGGAATCGAACCCGGGTCGTCAGATTGCCAGCGCAATATTCTAACCACTAGGCTATCCCGTCCCGTATCCAGAAGAGAGAGAGAGAGAGAGAGAGAGAGAGAGAGAGAGAGAGAGAGCGAGAGAGAGAGAGAGAGAGAGAGAGAGAGAGAGAGAGAGAGAGAGAGAGAGAGAGAGAGAGAGAGAGAGAGAGAGAGATGAGTTCTCGAACTCGAACTCGAAATGTTTATTCAGTATAGGCCATGGCCCCTTACTGAAGGGGGTACAATACACCAGTTTCAAAGCCAAACAGTGGCCAGGTGTTCTAAATCTTAATCTTAATCTGTAAACATGTCATTTTCAATATGTAGATAAACATAAAGCACAAAGTATTTTGATAGCAAATGGTTCAATTAACCTGAAAAAAGAAAATCTTCATTAGTTTGATTATGTTCATTCCAGTTGTGCCATCTATAAAACTTTTTACAAATCAGCAGATAGCAAAAACATAATTATTTACACTTTTACCTGTGTCTGATATACACAACACAACCATGATCTTCACCAGCACTTTAACCAAGTTAGAATACATGCATTAAGATTGATAAACATGTTTACCATATAATTGCTACTATGTTACTTTGTCTCACGGCATCTATAACCAAAAACATGACGTACCTGCAATACTGAAACATTGATAATCTTTTTCTATAATATCTGGGACAATGTTTATAGTCCATTTATTGAAATCTCCATTCATCAATACAGGCACATTTGAAAACTCTTACGTCTTATCGTCAACTCTATTTTAGACATAAGCATACCATCAACAATGTCAAAATGATGAGTTTTCTGATTGTAAGTAAACACGAATACATGATACAGTCAATCTTTGCCAAACCTACATGACCTTAGCTTTCGACATGATGATTATGACAACTGATGTTTTATTCCTTTAATATACTCTAAACTTCCTTCTCGATCCAACAAACAATCCTCGTTGATGAACTGAATAGCTAGCTACTGTATAGCTGTAAGAAAAAAACCCCACATTCACTGTAAATTTTCCACACAAAAATTCACACAGGATCTGGTAACAAATACCATACTATAACAAAAATGTTTCATTTAGCTCCGACTCCAATCCATTAATATTCCAACACCGACAGTAAGTTTAACGTGGGTTTATTCGTGATTTTGATCTCTATCTCTCTCACGCACGCACGCACACACACACACACACACACACACGAGCTCACACAAACACACACACACACACACACACAAACACCCACCCCCACACACACACGTACACACACACACACACACGAACACACACACGAAACACACACACAAACCACACACACAGACACACACACACACCCGAACACCCACACACACAAACACACACACACAAACACACACACACACACAAACACACACACAGCGCTATCATGATTAGAGACAGGCACATATCAATGTCTTTTTAAAACTCCTGCATTTGAAATTTAAGTTTGAAAAGCCAGAAAACAGGAGCTGAATCTCAGACTTACGTGAGCACTGACATTACCTGGCAAGTTGACACAGTTACCGTGTCAGCAGCTGTGGACAAGCCCAGGACAGAATTCAGTGCAGTTTGCACGTGGAGGAGGGGGGCAAAATTTAATGCAGCCGGTGACTGATTTTAATTTGTTCCCTCTGACTGAGAAAACATAAACATCTAGAAAAAAACAGAGACAGGAAATGTAGCATGTAATAAGTTCTGAAATTGCCAGCCAGAATGCTAAGCCGTACTGGTAAGATTTGGACTTTCGTCCAGATATGAATTTCTCACCATCAATAATCAAATGGTCAAAACCATAACGCCCTTTTCCCATCTTTTCTGGCATCCTTTAAATGAGGGACTAGTTTGCCGCCTAATTATCACGAACTCGTGGGGTGAAGTCTTCTCCAATGAAGACATTGCTTCCACGGAGTTTGTGTTTTTGCCTTCAGAACCATTTCCTTATCCCTGTAGAATGCGCATCTACCTATGATAGGGGAGTTAGGGTTTCTATTTAGACGGTGGATCCTGTCAAATTCCATGTCTCGACTCAGTCCTAGCTTGTCAGTCATTATGTCTTTGATCAGTCTTTCACAGTCGTCACGAGTCTCATTGTCCTGTCTTGGAATGCCATAGAAAAGAATGTTGTTTCTTTTAGAATGCTGCTCCAAATCATCAGTCTTTAATTCCAGTTTTTCCACTTTTTCACACAATTTCTCGTTTTGTTCTTTCAGTCTTTTGTTTTCCTGTTTCAAATCATTAACGGTCTCTTTCAAGGAAGCCATTTCACTCAGAATTCCTGAACATGTCTCTTTGACTTGCCTCACCTCTTCCTTCAGTTCTTTGAACATGGAGGTCAGCTCCTGCAGGTTTGCAGCCACGTCCTTCAGTGTAGGCTCCCGACTTGTCCTCTTAGGTGACGATGAAGCGGAACCAGCACCAGAGTTCAGCTGGGTTTGGCGCAGACTGTCCTTCCTTCCATGGTCCAGGTCCTGGGTTCAGCTCCACATCGCCACACGATGCAGAAAAACGCCTAGGTACAAATAGGCGAGGAGGAAGCCCATGTAGCAACACCGTCATGCAGCCTGCCCAACTTCAATGTCGGTAATGTACAATGATTTTCTAGCATTGCACATTGAGGCATGAATGCGATAAAGGTGGTCACAAAGCAGCCACACATTGCCCTGAGACTTAAGCCACCCTGGCATGATGTCTGCCAGTCCCTTCACAGACTCAGGCAAAGGCACAGGAACGCAAAATTTCACATTTCAGTCCGGAGCTTCTGGTCACTAGCTGTTTACATTTCAACTGCCGGAAGTGTTCCCCCGAGAGAGAGAGAGAGAGAGAGAGAGAGAGAGAGAGAGAGAGAGAGAGAGAGAGAGAGGAGAGAGAGAGAGAGAGAGAGAGTCAGCTTAATTTCGACGATAATAGAACAAGCACTCATCTGTTGTTTGTTTTACATCCAGTCCACGTGTGCATGCGGTTTTGTCAATTTTGTCATTCGTTCCCATGGGCACACAACGGCCTACTCCCCCAAAAAGCGCAACATGTTGTTGTTGTTATTGTCTTCAATTTAACGTCTGTTCACACTCAGTGATATTAGACGAGGGATGTGGAAAATGTAGTGGAACTAGAAGGGAATGGATAGAGAAAAGACTGATTAGGTAACAAGTGTGTTGGAATTTTCATGCAATCAAAAGGGGGGGGGGGGGGGGGAATCTTAAACATGAGCAAAAATTTAAATTCAACAGATTGTTAACATGAAACAACTATAAAGTAACTACAACAAACACTCTACTGGGCTGTGCAATAGACATTTAACAATGGCAAAGGCTAATTTTTTATTTTTAAATGCAGTTTTCACAGACTGCTCACAAAATGTGGGTAAAAAAGGTTTTACAATTGGACACTCAAATAGGATGTAAGTGTTCGAAATATGTTCCCCACAGAGGCACCTGACATTTTTACAAAATTTTGTTATAAATGCATTTCATTTTATTCTAAAATATAGTGTATTAACTCTTCTTGTGGTTGCAATACTTAAATGTGTTTGAGAAGGAGTCCTGTAACATGAAATAAGGCTATTAGTCAGGCAACTCTTTAAAGATCGTTCCTTGAATTGATCAGATTCTCTCCACTTACTCCACGACGTTTGTTCTAATAAACGGTATCCCTTCTGTAGAGATAATGGAACATGAAGTTCTATCGATTCCAAATCATGTCTTGCCCCCTTTTTCGCAGCACTGTCAGCCCACTCATTTGAAAAAATTCCAACGTGCGAAGGCACCCAACAAAAGGAAACAGGAATACCTCTTAAACTTAAAAGGTGTATGACATATTTAAGTTCAAAAATGATTCTGGATACTTTCTTGGAATTTGGGGATTTGATAGCATATAGTACTGACTTAGAGTCTACACAGAGTAAGATAGGAATGATGGGAAAAACAGAATCAAGAATATAGTTAAGAGCCATAAGAATTGCAACAAGTTCAGCTGTAAATATTGAATGATGTTTACCAAGATAGTATGATTTCTCTGTTTTAACACATGTTTTAACGGATGTGCAAGATGTTCTGCGTGCGTTCACACACCACGGGACGTCGGTTTAAGATTCGAACCCAGATCAGCAGATCGCGATTGCAGAGCACAGCACTCTAACCACCAGAATGTCCCGTCCGCCTGAGAGAGAGAGAGAGAGAGAGAGAGAGAGAGAGAGAGAGAGAGAGAGAGAGAGAGAGAGAGAGAGAGGAGAGAGAGAGAGAGAGATGCACAAAATCTTCAAAATGCTCATGCAAGCTGCACTCACGCACACGCACGCACACATACAACTTTCGTGCAGGCACACACACGCGCACACGCACGCACGCACACTTACTTGCATATATACAGTCACACACACAAACTTTCATGAAGATATATACCACACGCACACACACACACAACATCATTATGAAACACAAACCAGAATAATTATGACAGACATACTCAAAGTGGAAAACGAGAGAGAGAGAGAGAGAGAGAGAGAGAGAGAGAGAGAGAGAAGAGAGAGAGAGAGAGAGAGAGAGAGAGAGAGAGAGAGAGAGAGAGAGAGAGAGAGAGAGAGAGCGCGTCAATGTGGATATGAACTATAATCATCATCATCATCAGTCCCGTGACCTTGGCGGTGGTGGAGGAGACACGAAAGACGATGCCGTGGTAAGCCTCCTCCATCCATCTCGGTCCTCGGCTCTGCACTGTAGTGCCGAGTCATTCATCCTGGTCCATTCTCTGATGTTGTCCATCCATGACTTGTTCTGTCTTCCCCTCTTTCTGCCACCTTCGAGTGTTCCCTGCAGTACTGTGTTTAGCTATCCGGTCCGAGAGATAGATAGATAGATAGATAGATAGATAGATAGATAGATAGATAGATAGATAGATAGAGAGAGAGAGAGAGAGAGAGAGAGAGAGTGAGAGAGAGAGAGAGAGAGAGAGAGAGAGAGAGAGAGAGAGAGAGAGAGAGAGAGAATGAATGAATTAATGAATGGATCTTTATTTTTTGCAAGGGTAACAGAATAAGCATGCGCATACTTTTTTTTTCATCCGGCCCTTGCCCTGATTAGGGATTATCAACAAAACAAAGGTAAAAGTCTTAGTACAACAACGACAACATGATTAAAAAAAATTATATATTTAACAGTACTTAATCCCTAACTGACTTGAGCATTAATTTCAAGAGATACATATATTTTTTTTTTGAGAAAAGAGATATACGTTAATAGACATAAAATTCTCAAAAAAATTAAAAACATTAACATGAGAACGGGATACCTGTTTATAATTGGGTAATAGGATAAAGAAAAATTTAGGGGGGAGCAGCAAGAACAAGAGAGAGAGGGGAGCGGAGCGAGAGAGGGGAAGGAGGGAGAGAGAGAGAGAGAGAGGGGGAAAAGGAGAGAGAGCTTTTTCGGGTTACATCAACTAAAAATAAACCTTTATATAAAAATTCTGTTAAAGACGTTGACAGCTACATCGGGGAGGGCCAGCGGAAAATGAAAAACCCCTAACACTACGACAAGTGGGGAAAACCCCCACACCGCAAATCACCATTCCCCACCAAAAAACCATTGTGGCCCAAAACTTCAAGCCAAAGGATTCATTGATAAAAACACACATGAGGGGCGCGCTTGCCCCGGGGCAACGTCAGCCCCCCATGTGTTTTATAAAATTTCCCAAAGTCCAAAAAACGCTTGTAGACCCCCCCGGAAACGTCCCATCGTGCCCCTGGGGAGTTTCCCCCCTCCCAACGCTGCCCAAAACTAGGGGCCCTCCGGGCTGCAACCCGATGTAGTTTTTCCTTCCCAGCTACCCAAAGGTTTCCAAGATGCCCTAAAAAAAAAAAATATTGGACTGGAACAAAAGCCCGGGAAACCCTTAAAAGAAAGTGTCATGTTTTGTAAAAAATTAAATGTTGTAAAATTCTGAGGGCCCCAAATTCCCATCAGAAAAGGACAGACGTACCCCGCTTCTTCATGGACCCCACCCAAAAGGATAGTGTGCCCCCTTTTAAAGTCCCGAAATGGAGTTTGTACAACACATTTTACACAAAAAATACTTCATTTTTAAAAGGCCAAGTTACCGGAGAAAACAGGCACTGCCATGGGCACACTATGGCCCCACAGGGGCCCAAAACCTGTTCGGGGCTTCCTCAAAAAAGTCACTACTGGAAAAAAGCCCTGTAGCAGTAAAAAAGAAATGTGGAAAACGCTTTATTGACGACTACTGGTGTTGTGGATGGGGAAAGGAGGAACAACGGAAAAAGTTTCAGTGAGTTCATCAACTCATTCCACCCCTCAATAAAGTTCACAGTCCACAGTTCTAAAACAAAATGCCCTACCTGGACTTCTCCTCAGAATGGAAGGTGGCTACATCACCACCGAGCTCTTCTCTAAAGCAACAGATGCCCAAACTACCTTCCATTCCAATCATGTCATCCCCGTCTTTGTGTGAACAACATCCCTGTGGACAGTTTTTGGGAAGTACGCCGCTGTGTTCTACAGAGAAAGACTTCGAACGCCACAGTATGGAGATGTGCCATGCCTTCCAGGATCGTGGCTACCCTGACACCATCATCATGGCCGCTAAATCGGGGGCAAAAGCCACTCCCACACCAGGTTTCCCCTAAACTTACACCAAAAAACCCATAAAAAAAAAACCAGCAAGTTCCTGTAGTCATCACCCATAATCCACGGAACCCTCCCATCGAAAATGGTTACAGGACAATCTGCCTACCTGCACTGCAGTGCCAGAATGAAGAAGGCAGTTCCCGAAGCTCCTGTGGTGGGGGAGAGAAAATTGCAGGAGTCTAGGGAACATGCTCATGCCATCTGTCCTGCCTCCAAACAAACGCAACACCTGGTAGTCGTGGATTCTCTGCTGCACCAAAAAATGTGCCACCTGCAGGGACCACCTACTAGAGGGCAGCCCTCTTCCCCAGTTTCACTACGGGGGTGAAGAGATTCACCATCAGAGACGCCTTCTCTTGCAGCAGCAAAAACATCGTTTATCTGCTCGCGCAACCTCTGTGGACTCCAGTACGTTGGCGAAACCAAAACCCCCGAAAACCGGGCGTCCCTTCACCGCAGTGACATCACCAAAAACACCGGCACAAGAGTGACCCAACACTTCAATCAGGCGGGACACTCTCTCAGCAACGTGAAGTCCCAGGTGATTGAACAGGTGAAGGGGCAGACCCACGAGGCCAGACTCAGCCGAGAACGTTTCTGGAGACACAAGTTGCAGACTGACGCCCCTGAAGGGCCTCAAAACACGTGACAGTTGAGCTTGCCATTTCCCGACCACATTCCCCTACCCTGGCAACTTGCTTTGAACAATCCCCCCAAAATACCTAACTTGACTTGTGTTGTGTGTGTGTGTGTGTGTGTGTGTGTGTGTGTGTGTGTGTGTGTGTGTGGTGTTTGAGTGTGTGTGTGTGTGTGTGGGGTGAGGGGTTTTGTGTGTATGTGTGTGCGCGCGCGCATGTGTTTATTGTTTAATTACTATTTAGTTATTCCTTTGCTTCGAGGATGATGGAATAGGGAATAGGCACTCGATTAATTCATTTGCACTGGCGCACAATTGCCTACTCTTCCGAAAGGTGGAACGGGTTTTGGCATGTGGGCCGGATGTTCTGCGTGTGCTCCCACACGGGACTTCGCTTATAGTCTCCTGAAAGGATGTGTATGTGTATGTGTGTGTGTGTTAGTTAGTTCTTCAGTTTAACGTCCTTCCACCAAAAAGTGATATCAGACGATTTTGTTGTGTTGTGTGTGTGTGTGGTGTGTGTGTGTGTGTGTGTGTGTGGTTGTGTGTTGTGTGTTTTGTGTGTTGTATTGTGTGTGTGTGTGTGAGTGTGTGTTTGTGTGTGTGTGTTTTGTGCTTGTTTTTGGTGGTGTTGGGGTATTTGGAGTGGGGTTAGATTTTAAATTTTTTTGGGGTGTGTTGGTTGTGGGGTTTTTGGGGTGTGTGTGTGGGTTTTGGTTGTGTGTGTGTTTGGGGTGAAGTGGTGGGTAAAAGGTTTTATAAGAAATTGGGTTGATGTGTGGGTGGTTTTTGGTGGGTGTGTGTTTGGGGGGGTTGTTTGGGGGTTGGGGGTTTGTCTGTGAAAAATTCAAAAAAAATTGGTTTTGGGTTTCCGTGGGTGTGTTGTGTTGTCCCCCCTTTTCAACAAAAATTTTTACCTTGTTTTGGGGGGGTGTGTGTGTGTTTTGGGTGTGCCATTAAACCCTAATCAAAAAACAGTTAAAAAAATTTTTCCTTTGAAAAAAACAAGTACCCCCCCCCAAAAGAAAAACAAAAAAAAAAAAAAAAAAAAAAAAAAAAAAAACCTTTAGGGGGTAAAAAGAACTTTTTCTAAATCTTAAACCCTTTTGGGAAAACAAATAAAAAAGAAAACCTAAAAAAAAACAAAGGTACTAAAACTAGCCAAAAATTGGGGATTTTGGGGAAAGTAGAATTAACAAAGTAGGGGGAAAAAAAACACAGGGCATTAAAAAGGTTTACAGAACTTTATTTAAATGTAAGTTTTTAAAAAAATATCAATCACGGAAATCCATCTGTGTAGAAAATATTCAAAATTTGCAAAAAAAGTATATCATTTTTTGGGATTTTTAACGTTACGATTTTTCTAAAAGAAAGGGGGATCTTTCAATTTAAAAAAAACAAATTCTTTAATTTTGGGAAAACCCAGAAGAGATCCCCGGGCCTAATTGTTTTTCCACATGCTTTTATTTTCTTGCTTTTTTGTGCAAGCTTTTTTAAAAAATTATATCCAAGTTGATTTTTTGGGAAGCAACTAGGTGATTTGACAGAAAAACGATTAAGTTTTGTACATCGTCATTTTTGGGGAATTTTGGTGTAGTAAAAATTAAATTTTAGCTTTTTTTTAATGGCCTTATTTAGGAATATGCTTTAAAAAGTTCAAAACCCCTCTCGCAGCTCAAAAATTTTGACTATAGTACCTTCAACATTGCGTCTCCTCGCGCGCGCTCTATCGACCCTTCTTAAATAACCCACGTGGGAAAAAACCCAGCAAAAAGTAACACTATCCTTTTTCAACGACAATAATAACGCTTTTGATTTCTGATCATTTTACTCTAAAAATTTTAAAATTTTAAAGGGTTTTTAAATGCGAAAACAGATTTAAAATCAACCTAGTACAATTCAAATTTTGTGGGAATGGACCAAAATATTGGACCCTCAAATTGAAAAAAGGTCTGCATAAAGATAAAACCCACTAGTTATATAATTTTTTCCAATGTTATGGGTGGTATAACAAAGGGTGCACCTCCCTGTTTGTTATCAAGTTTTGATCCATTTGTTTTTTTTAAAAGGGGTTGTGCGATGTATATGGAATTCTAAGCTTGCAGAATTTAGGGTGAATCGTTTTTGATATTTGTTGAATGTAAATTTTGGTTTTTCTTTTCCCATTCGGGATACAAAAAAAGACGTCAACAAAAACCCGTTTTCTCTTTTTAAAAATTTGAATTTCCAGGTGTACTTTTTTAAAATTTTACGATTCAATTGACCTCTCGTTTAAAAAATGTAGCCCGAAATAACTAACTTTTTTTTGTGAAAAATTTTTCGTTTGAATAACATTAAAAATTATTTTGAGCACAAAATTTCCCTTTTTTCGTAAAGGACACACTTTTTCCTTGAAAGACCAAAAATAATCAAAAAAAAAAACTCCCAAGAGAAATTTTAGGCTTTTCATTATTTTTTGAATTTATTTAAAAGTATCGTGGGCATAAAAAAACCCCTTTTGTCCAATTAATTTGACCATAAAAAAGTAGCAAAAATTTAAGGATTTTTATCTTCCCCCCGGGTTTTTTACACACAATTTTAGAAAATTTTTAAATTTTTTTCTTCTTTATTCATATATAGGATTTTTTTTATACCAAACAATTTGGGGTCAAAATAACCCCAAAATTTAACATTTGGTTAAAATTTCATCATCACTTAAAAAAAAAGAAGGATTTCCCCGGGTCATAACCTAAATTTAAAAAGCATCAATTTTTTTTTCCCATCGAAAAGGACCCCTTTTCTGTCATAAATGACTGTTTTTTGTTCAGATGTAAAGTTTCTTAATATTTTACAGTTCGAAGTGGATCTTTTTTTTAATGTCACCTTCATCCAAAAAATGTCACCCATACGAACTAAACTGAATTTTTTTAAAAATTTTGGGGTAAATCACTATTAGTTATCAAATATTATGGGAGCAATTCAAAACTTTTTAAAACCCATACCCAAATTCTTGTATTTGAATACTACCCCCTTTTCGGCCTAATAGACTTCGACAAAAAATGTTTGATAAAATTAAAAACATAAAAACCCAAATTCCCAAACAATTTTAATTTATAAAAAAGTGATGTCCATACTTGCTCATATGTTTTTTTTTACGCAAAAAAGTTCAAGAATGTTTTTTAGGGAAAACGTTGTTTACTTGGTGGGGTTTTCTAATGTTCAATAATCGCCCTTTCCCTTTCCCTTGATCACAGGAATGATTTTATTTTTTTAAAAAAAGATGAATAGCGTCTTAAAATAATTTTTTTCCGGGTTTGCATGTATAGAGAAGACAATAGGCTGAAACGTTTTTTTCGGTTCTAGCTTTCCTTTTTTTTTTAACTGGTAAAATGAAATTTTTTTCCCAAAATGAGGGGGACTGCCCTTCTTTCCACATTTTGGGGAAAAAAAAAATTTAAAAAAGTTGACCCAATTGGGTGGAAATGGTAACATTTCATTAGAAACCCCATAAAGACCTACTGCTGGTTTTTTTTGACAAAAATTATTAAAATCTTTTACCCCCCTCAACGTGGGGGAGTTTAAACATAATGATTTTGTTGTCTACAAGATTAGTGTTGGTCTGATGCTCAACTCTTGTTTTTCTCTAAATTTTTCTTCTTAAGGCCCTTTTTAAAACGGGTTTTTTGCAAATTTTCCAAAAAAAGCTCGCTTTTCAAAAATTTGGGAAGGTAATTGATTTTCTAGTCTAAGGGGGCAGGGGTAATTTACCCCATTTCTCATAATTTTTTTATTTTTCCCCAACCCCTTCGCAAATCTTTAATTTGGATCCCTCCGAATCAAAATGAGACCTATTTTTTCTTCCCGGAAAAAATAATCTGTTACATTTTTTTGGTTTTTTCTTTTCTGTCGATTTGATTCAGATCATTCTTTGTAAGATTATTTTTTTACTTTTTTTTTCTTTTGTTTTTTGACGGGGTTTTTTCCCCTAACCCAATATTTTGTAAGATGAAATTTGGGTTTCATTTAAAAATAAACGTCATGAAGATGTTTGTGAAAGTGCAATAGTTATAATATACATCTGCCGGGATGTTTTGTAGTAAATATTTGTAAATTTTTTCCCCAGTTGACGTTTAATTTTAAAATCGGGAATTTTACTTTTTTGAAATGTTAACAATAAACTTTCGGACCCCCTTAGTCACAACGGGAAAATATCGCTGTTGGGGAATCTTAAAGGGGGACCCTTTCCCTTTTTGGGTACCAATTCGGGGTAAAATCTAGAGTGGATCGAAAATTTGCCCTATATTAAATTATCAGGTAGCGTTTTACGCCCTTCATTTAAAAGACTAAAGATGAATAAACCCTTTTTTTAACAAAACGATTGTTGGATTATTTGAAAATCTTTTTCCCCAAAAAAGGTAGTACTTAAAGTCCCCTACAATGAATACTTCTTGCGGGAACCCCTGTAATTTACAAGCCTTTCGGTTTTAAAATCTCACCTTGGGAAAATAAAAAATCTATTTACATGAGGTATAAAAAGGGAAGGGAACAGCAAGGTGAAAGTTAAAATGTGGAGTGGGGGGGAGGGGCTTAGGTATGTCCCCCCTATCGAAATAAAGGCTGTGAAAATTCCCCCAGTTACACTCGATATTGGTAATAAAAAACCATGTTCGGTTTTTTTTTTTCCTTTTTTTTTTTGGACTGGTTTAAATGTCATATCGTTTTCTAAAAGATTTGAAAAAGATAATCGCAGTTTTCAAATAATGACAGAATTCCAGGAAATTCTAATTTTTTCCCTGTAAATTATTGTTTATAAAGTTAGTGAAAAAATAAATAAAAATTAATTAGCGTTTAATAAAAGGAAAATGAAAAAGGTACTAAAAATAAGAAAAAACCAAAAAACTAGGGAACAATTAAAAAAATAAATTAAAAAAATCTTGAATTGTCAATAAAATATTCAGAAAAAAAAAAATAATCTAAAACACTGAACAACTATTTTAACTAATGAAAGTATTTTAAAATTTTAAATGGGGGACAACTAAAATCCCGTAATTGACTGGAAAAATAAAAATCTTTCCGCGGGAAAAAACGAGATGTGATATGGGGTTTTTTGAGTTTCTAGGTGGGGAATGAGGTTGGGGATGGGGTTTCCCTTATAGAACAGACAGTCATTAAGGACCCAAATAAAAAGCTAGTAGGGGGTTCAGGGTTTGATGGTGGGGGGGGATGGTGTGGAGGGTGGTTTTTGGGGGGATTTGCAAGAAGAGACGAAACGTGGGCCCCCCTATGTTCCCTTTTCAAAGGGTGTTGATCCTCGGCCGGGAATGCTGTTTTTAAGGGGGAAGGGGAAGTTGGTGTTCCGAACAAAAGTGATGTTCTTATTCGTATAGCTCGAAAGTAACCCTTTATTATTAGTTCATTTCTTTTTGGGTCTTTTACTAGTTTTTGTGACGACGAACCCTATTGCGGATTTTTCTTGGGTATTCTCTAAGAAGGTGGGAAAGTCTTCTGAGGTCGAGGGCACTTTGATTTTAAAATCATTAATCCCCTGTGACAAAAAAGGCGGGGACCCAGCCTTTTCTCCCCGGGGGAAAATTTGCATGCCCGTGTCCAAAAAAGAAAGGGGGGTTTTGACAGGGTCTATGCCTACCTGTCAAGCGATCCTCGGATCCCCCGCCCGCAGTCTTTTAAAAAAAAAGAAAACCACAACACCAACCGAAAACCCAAAATCGGGCCCTTTTGGGCTCAAAGCCCCCGAACCCCAGCAAACCTGAAAGGGGCTTATCAATGGGGATGAATTTGGGGGAAGTCCATTGCGACCAAGATTTTCTGGATTCCCGTGAACGCGTTTCTTCACTAAGAAAAACGTGGGGGAGGGCAGAGAAAAGCGAAATTCCATGCTCAATCGCGTTCCCCTGGCAACCAAAGGGGCCAAAAAAAAAGGACAAAAAAAACCCTCTTCGCTTTTGCTGGCCCCCCCCCCACAGGGGGACAGGGCCATGCTGCCCAAAACCCGGGGAAAAAGAGCTGGCCCCACAAGGGCCCCGGGTACAGTGTTAAGAAAGGGGCCCGCCCCCAGGAAATACTTTTTTGTTTCTGACTATCGAAGTGTGACTCAAAAAAAAAAACCCAACACAAATTCCAAGCAGACCCAAAAAAACATCTTCCGCAAGTACTACTCATACTCAGTTTGAAGGGAGGAATAAAAAAGATTGGGGGATCAAAAATTGTGTCCATGCAAAATAATTTAATCGTCCCCGTTTCAAAAACCCTGCAGACTGTAAAATTACCCCAAAAAGCGATGCATGGGTTGTGTGTGTTGTTGAGTCATATGCGGGAATGGTGCAGCTCGTGAAAGGGGGTGGCAATTTTGTTTGGGAGTTTGTGTTGTGAACAAAAAAAATGAAAAATAATTTTCCCCGGGAAAATTCCCCCCCCCCCCCCCCCCCCCCCCCCCCCCCATCCTCTTCTCTCTCGCCTTTTCTCCTTTTCTCTCTCTCTCTCTAACATCGTTCAGTATTGGAATTTAAATTCATACGAAAATTTTCACAAGATTAAAATTGGAATTTACCATTCCCTCAGTCATAATAAAACCCCCCGAAGGGGGAAAGCCGAAAAATATTGGGGAAAAATTTTTTTATGCGGTTTTTATCTTTCACTTTGGTGGTATATATAAATTTTTTTAAAAAATTATTAAATTTTTAAAAAATATAAATATATATAAACTATCATAAAAAATATTAAGTTAATTTCAAATGGAAAAAGCCTGATACAGTAGCCTACGAAGTGGGGAAAAATTTTAAATCACTAGTACTCCAAGAGCGTAGTAATTTATTTAAGAGGGGAAAATTGTATGCTTTTGGACATATAAAATAAATCATATAAAATTATAAACCAAAAATTAATAAAAAATTTTAATTTCATAATAAAGGAATACGAAGGGGGAGAGAGAAGAGGAGAAGGGGAAGAAGGGAAGAGGAGAGAGAGAGAGTACAAAATTCCGGGTTTTGTGACCATCGGATAAATGGGATGAACAAACACCCCCACAAAATTTATTAAAATCAGCTTCAAATAAAAAAGCTAAGATGTAGCCCCAAAGAACATTCCATACAAAAAAAATGTTAACAAATTGACAAAAAATTGTAACATCCAAGGGTAAAAAGCTACTTTTTTAAGAAAATTAAATTACATATTTGAACAAAAACCCCAAAAAAATTCCAATTTCATAAAACAAAAACTGCTTTTTGCGGGTTTAAATTTTAAAAATGGAGGGGGGGGAGGAGAGAGGAAGAGGGAGGGGGGGGGGGGGGGGGGGGGGAAACGACAAAAAATAGGGGGCCCGGAGTACTTTTTAAATTGTTTTGATTATTGGATAATAGTTATCTTGACAACAATCAAAGCAATTCATTAAAAATTATCGGGGGTTTAGTAAACATGATATTTAACAAAACAGATTATAACAAAAGGGGGCATATATAAGTTATCAAAATTTAATCAAAACGTCTAAACGTAGTAGGGGTTTTTTATATGACAAAGAAAAACGATAGCGTCAAATTTGACATAAAAAAAATTTTAAAAACATGCTAAAAAATCTTATGATAATTTTTTTAACGTTATTAAACCCTAGTATTTTCAAAACCTAAACAAGGTTTAAATTTATTGATTAATTTATAAGGGGCTGGGTTTTAATTCTTGAACAGAAAATTTTTGCTACATTGGGAAGAGAACTTTTGTTTTCATACCGTTGTACTTTTGGGGTATTTCATCTTTCTTTAAAGTTTTTTTACTTTGGGGTGTTTTCAGTATTTGGGAGTTTTTTCCCGGTAGGCTCCCGGGGTTTTTTTGTGAGCTTGATTTTAAGGCATTTAGGTTTTGGGAATTTAAATTTTGGGGAATACGGGAATCAATTGGGAATTTAATTGGATTTTGTGGGGCACCCTCATACTTTATGGTTTTTTCCTTTATCAGCGTAAAAAAATTTTTAACGGGAAGAATTTAAGTTTTTTATTGCTACGTTAAAATAGAGATTTTAAGAGGATGCTTGAGTCTTTTTTGTAAATGCTATTGGAGGTTTTGATATGGCACTGGCTGTGTCAAAAAGGGGAGAGAATGTTTATTGAAGACAAAGTAAGAGTAAAATATTTTCGGCATGTAGTTTTATAAATTTTGATTTGGGAAGTTTGGGAACGGTTTTGGGGATGTTTTACACTTATTTATGTTGCCTCCATGAAAATTTTGTCAATCCCCTCTAAATTTATGGTTTTTAATTCCTCAATGTTTTTTTATTCATGTATTGGGGGAAGCTTTTCATGTTTTGTCCCTTTTTTTTTGTTGTAAAAAGCATGACTTTGTCTTTTGAGGGTTTAAAAGGAGAGGAAGAGAGGAAAGAGAAGAGAGAAAAAGAAGGGAAAGAGAGAGAGAGAGAAAGGGGGGGGAGAGAAGAGAGAGGGGGAGAAAAGAGAGAGGGGGAAGAGAGGAGAGAGAGAGAAGAGGGGGGTTTTGGGTTTGGAGAAACAGAAAGGGAGTGCTGTACATACCCACAAGAAAAAACTTCAGGGAAAAAAACAACACAAAAACCACTTTACTAACAATCCCCAATCTCAAACATAGAAAGTGATTTATCTTAAAGGGGGATATCAATCTTTTTCTCTAAAACGGGGTATAGCTGCCTTTGGGGAATCTTAAAAAATCAACACGCAATTTCCCTTCAGGGGCAATTTCATTTTCCCAGTGATTAGGGGGATGACGATCAGATACTTCGGGTGTTCCGGGGTTTAATTTGGGGGGCGCACAAAAACAACAACAACAACAAACCCCATATCAATATTTTATTTACTAAAAAGAGCGGATGTCTTTTTTCTGTAAATTCAAAAAGCCCCCCTTTAAAAGGGTGTAGGGTTTAACACGTCTTAGATTCAAAATTGTATTCAAGAAAACCCCCCAAGGGGTAATGAAATTTTAAAAAAACCCCCACAACTTGAAGGGGGGGGTGAAAATATCGCAAACAAATTTATTCACAATGAAAAACACGAATTATGGATATGATAAAAAAAGAATTTTTACAAAACAGGAAAAGGAAAAATAAATAACATGATGTTTTAAACATCACAAACAATTGCACTCTCTTCCCCGTATCGTGCAAAAAAAAGGGTCGAAACCCCCCAACACACACACGCC
>CM054152.1:50177371-50209871 GCA_028751875.1 Rapana venosa
CTGGTTTATTTAAAAAAAAATAAAAATAAAATAAAATAAATAAAACCACCACACCTCCACCACCACCACCACCTTTTAAACCCACAACACACAACAAACACAACACACACACACACCACACACACACACACACACGCACACGCACACACACACACAATTCCTCCTCTCCTCCATCTCTCCCTTTCTCTCTTCTCTCTCTTTCTCTCTCTCTCTCAAACATTTTCTTAACACAACACACACACAACACACACACACAAACACACAGCACACAAACACACACACACACAAAACACCACACAACACACACACTAACACTACTAACCACCCCTCCCCCCCCCCCCACTCACACACACTTTCTCAGACCTTTCATCCAAGCCAGCCCCAACCCTCTCCTCACCTCTCCCACTCTTTATCCCTCCCCCCTTCCCACGCTTTGACACAGCTTTGAACAAGACTCGCCTTTCCAATCTTTGGTTTATCGATTATTTATTGGATCCGAGACCTATTTCTAACCCATGTCGTCTGCCGTTTCTATGCTGGATGGAAGGAAAAGCACTGAAAAGCATGCTCTCCCATTCTTACACAGTACTCTCTTCCCCCAATTCTTTGTTGTTGTTTTTTTAATGTTGTACCACTGTAATTCACGGCAGGTTTTGGTGGTTTTTTTGTATGCATGAAATCCGGGCTGCTCTCCCTGAAGGAGCAGCGCCACCCATTGTTCTTGTCCTGTCTGCAACTGTATCTGTTTCCCTATCAGACTAAGTTTTGTTTCTACAGAATTTTAAGCCAGGGACTACTCTCTTGTTGCTGTGGGTAAGATTCCACGGAACCTCGGTTTCTCGTCTCATTCAAGCATTCAGACCACCACTCATGGACTAATGGATGGGGGTGGGAGGGGGGGGGGGCAGTTTCGGGCCCAAACGGGGATCGAACCACCGCACACTTCGGACCCGGACTTTTCGCTTTCTAGGCAAGTGCGTTACCTCTAGACCACTATCCATTTGCTTGTTGTTGTTGAAAGTATAATATCTCGAATTATCACAAATCAAATTAGTATTCATCTCTTCATGGAGATGCAAGGAGCCTGTTATTATAAACAGTATCCCCACCTTCTGCAAATTCTAGGAATGCCTCTTTTCTATCCCTCTCAGTGTTTCTGCCTTGTTCTTTATCTTCTTCTTACCTCCTTCTCCTTAATTTCCTTCTTTCTTGGTTCAATCTCCTGCTTTTTTCCAGGAAAACTTAAAACACAATAATTCTCTCCCAAGCCGAAGTCGGATGTTCAGGGCCTGACTTGTCAGGTGCTTAAAGGCAGTGCAAAACATTTTTGCTCATATGATAGAAAACCATAGTTGCTGTCTGAGCATTTGACAAGGAAACAGAAGAATTGCGAAGAAGAAGAATTGTGAAGAAGAAAAAGAATTGCGAAGAAGAAGAATTGTGAAGAAGAAGAATTGCGAAGAAGAAGAAGAATTGCGAAGAAGAAGAATTGCGAAGAAGAAGAAGAATTGCGAAGAAGAAGAAGAAGAAGAAGAAGAAGAAGAGAAGAAGAAGAAGAAGAAGAAGAAGAAGAAGAAGAAGAAGAAGAAGAACAACAACAACAACAACAACAACAAGATGAAGACGAAGAAGAAGAAGAAGAACAATAAGCATTCTTCTTCTTTTCTTTCTCAAAACAGTCACTTCTCTTTCAAAAGTGTGCCGTCTGTGTGTTGTACTGAAGTAAGTGTTCGTGTCAATGCTTTATCAAACTGCTTAGTATAACAGTTAGTGCTTTTCCGTCTGCCATAGCCCTTCCTTTCTTCCATGCCTGCCAGAGACATAGGCGCTTGTTTCAAGTTGTGAAGTGGAACAAAAGTCAGCGTTCCCCTACATTTTTCGCGGAGTTGATATCTGAATGTCATCCTTAATGGACGAAGTGTGAAGTCTACGTGCTTGTTTATACGTTTTCTGTATCCATTTTTTAGAATAAAGAACGAATAAAAACTGGTAGGGAGAGTTCGCTGAACTCAGATTTCAGCTAGCTTAATGGTAGCGCAAAAAAACCAAACACGATTGCATGCAGAAAAATCTCCACATAGACAAGTTTCCCCATAGAAAAATCTCCACATAGACAAGTTTCCCCATAGAAAAATCTCCACATAGACAAGTTTCCCCATAGAAAAATCTCCACATAGACAAGTTTCCCCATAGAAAAATCTCCCCATAGACAAGTTTCCCATAGAAAAATCTCCACATAGACAAGTTTTCCCCCTAGAAAAATCTCCACATAGACAAGTTTCCCATAGAAAAATCTCCACATAGACAAGTTTCCCCATAGAAAAATCTCCACATAGACAAGTTTCCCCATAGAAAAATCTCCACATAGACAAGTTTCCCCATAGAAAAATCTCCACATAGACAAGTTTCCCCATAGAAAAATCTCCACATAGACAAGTTTCCCCATAGAAAAATCTCCACATAGACAATTTTTCCCCATAAAAAAAACTCACAAGAAAATTTTTCCCCCCATAGAAAAATCTCCCATAGACAATTTTCCCCCAAGAAAAAATCTCCCATAGAAAAGTTTCCCCAAGAAAAATCTCCCCCTTTGGTGAATTTGGAAGTAATAAAGAAAGAAAAAAAAGAAAGAAAGAAAAAGAAAGGGAAGGAGGGGAAGAGGGGGGAAAAGGGAGACAGAGAGACAGAGAAAGAGACAGGAAAAGAAAAGAGGAGAGAAAAGAGAAGAAGAGAGAAGAGAAAGGGGGAGAAAGAGGGGGGAAAAGGGGGAGAGGAGAGAAAAGAGAGGGGGAGAGAGAAAGCAAGAAAAAAGACCGAAAGTAAAAAAAAACAGAAAGAAAGAAAAGAAAAATAAAATGGGAGGGTTGGGATGGGGGGGAGGGGGAGAGGGGGGTGGGAAGGAGAGAGGGGGGTGGGGAAAGAGAGAAAGGGGAGGAGAAGGGACAGGAGGGAAAGAGGGAAAGAAAGGAGCTAAAAAAAGGGGGGAGAAGAAAAAGGAAAAGAAAAGAGGAGAGGAGAGAGAGGGGAGAAGAGAGGAGGGAAGGGGAAAAGGGGGAAAGAGGGGGGGGAAGGGGGAAGCGAGGAACGAGGGGAAAAGGGGGGGGGGTAATAAAAAGGGGGGGGAGGGGGGGAGGGGAGAGAGAGAGGAAAGAAAGAAAAAAAAAAAAAAAAAGGAAAAAGGAAAAAAAGAGAGGGGGGGGAGGGGGGAGGGAGGGAGGGGGAGAGCGAGAGAAGCGATGAAAGAGAGGGAGAGAGAGAGAGAGAGGAGAAAAGAGAGACAGACAGACAGACAGCGACAGACAAAAAGAAAACAAAGGCGGAGAGAGAGAGAACAGAAATTGGTGTGATGAGGGGGGGAGATTTTCCCAGAAAGGAGACAGGGAAAAGTCAAATGGAGAAGGAGGGGGGAAAAGTAGAGTTGGGCTTTATCCCAGTTCTTGAAAAAACCATTGGCTGGGGGAACGAAAAATTGGAGGCTGTTGTATGCCCGGGGCTTTTTTTCCCCCCATCTCAATTCCCCATTTTACCTTAGTCTTAAAGTGATGGCTTTGACTCTCTGATGGGGGTTTGCTTGCACACCTTAAGCGGTTCAGACCTGGGGGCGTTGGGCTTTGGAGAACATCCCCAACGCTAAAACTGTCCTATCCCCATTGGCCGAAGAGTCGGGTTTGTACTGTGGGCCCAAGGCTCTCCATTTTAATCAAATTTTCCCCAATTTCCGAAACAGCAGTGTTTCCCTTTTGCTGTTTTGGAGGTCATCGTCGAACCGCGGACAAACAAAATAAAAAACACAAACTAGGGAAACATAACCACCAAAAGATGGAGTTGCATGTCATATGCATGAGTGTTTATTCCATTATCCTCGAAATAAAACAAAATAAAAGGGTGTAGTTATCTTTGCCGGACAACTGAATAAATATCTACACACACAAAAATCTTAAGCAGTTGAAGAAAGAAGGCCTACATATTAATTAAAAAGTTAAAGGTGTCCCATAAACTATGTGGTCGTAGGGGAGCAAGGGATCAGAGACCTAACTTTTCCGGGACCCCCATATTTAGGGTGGGGCCCCACTCCCCTTTCCCCTTTTTGCTTTACCTTCCTGACCCAAAAAGGTCAGGACCCATTTTCAGACAAAAGGGATTCCGTCCAAGTCATTTTTTTTTCAGAAGTATTTTTTCAGTATAATTTAAAAGGGGAAAACAAAAAGGGGGTTTGTACCTACAGCCGTGAATTATGGTGGTGTTGTGTGTGTGTGTGTGTGTGTGGTGTGTGTGTGTGTGGGGTGTTTTTCTTCAGTTTTAAGTTATTAAATTTTTGTGATTTTAACGGGGAAAAACTAACAAAAAAAAAGCAAACGATAACTGAAAAAGTCAGTAACGTACTGAATAAAAACCAACTTATAAAAAATTGGTTACGGACTTTTTATCAAACCCAAAACAATGTTTCCCAAAAGTAACGATGGTTCAGACAAATCTGCCCTTGACAAATAGGTAAGCAGGTAAAAAAATGCTTTCAAATGTCCACAACCAAAATAAGTTACTATTGGAAATCTTTTTCCCCCCAAAAAACATTTAAATTTTTCATATTTTGTCCTGAAAACGTTTGCTTAAACCTGTACATGAGGGTCACATATTTCTGCGATTATACAACCCAGACTTTTTTAAAATAAAGCATTTGAAATGTCCATTACTTGACAGCATTGCCCGACTCGTTTATCTTCTTTTGAAAGCTTCCGCAAGCATTTTGTAGAATTTGTATCCCCATGCAGAGATAAGGCAACTTTTTTTCACAGGAAGCATTTTTATACCTCGCTCCTTTTTTGAAGGCTGCAAATTTTTATTAAAATAATACCCGTGTGTGAGGGAACCCCAACAGAAAATAACAGCACTGCCTTCAAATCAAAACTTGTACCAGATGCCCGTTCAAAGATAAGGTCTTTTTTACTCTAAATAGAATTTTTTAAAGCATGTAAAACCGATTTTGAATCAACACACAAAAAGTATGTGAAATGATTTTTGAAAGTCAAGAATTAGTACAGTTCCAACACTTAGCGTTCTGAGCTTAAATAAGATTTATTTTTTTCCCCCTTGCAGATCCTTTAAATTTTAAAATGGAATAGAAAGCCGCACCGCCCCCATCGTATTTAGAATGGACCCCCTCAGTAAGTTTTTTAATGACAGGATAAAGTGTTTGAATATGTTCTTTACTAATGAGTAAGAATGTTAACCTTTTTAATTTTTTTACAGAAAATTAATGTCAAAATGACTTTAACGTTCCCAAGGTGGGGAGGGGCTACTGTACTTTGACTTTGCTAATTCTTTTTGGTGAAATTCCTGAATGTTTAAAACGGGGAGAAGTGTAAGTACTAATTGTAGTAAGCGAGCTGATGGTTCTTGCTCTTTTCGGAAAGTGAATGTCAGACTTTATCTGGACTTCATTTTCAACGTTGCTGTCATGTGTTGCCCCCGTGGGACTCCCGGGGTATGCTTACAAAGCGAGCATTGCAAGAATAGGATCCCTGCCCTCCAACCAGGCATGTCGTAAGAGGCGACTAAGGTGGAACCCTTCCTCCAGGTTGGGGGTTCTGTCCCGTAAAAAAAGAGAAGTTACAGAAATAGCAACAGAGAAAACTTATACTTTTGCGTGCGAAGGATCTCCCGGGTCCAGTGAGACTCGTATGAATGCTGATGGCCAAAGCCAAGAGGAAGCTACCAGCAGGATAAGGGAAGACCTGAACACCACCAAAACTAAGATCAGACTAGGACATTGGAACGTGGGGACGATGTATGAGACGCTCAGAAACATCATCGAACAGTGCACAGAGTGGCAAAGACAACTGTATGTGAATTTTGTGGACTTCCAAAAGGCATTTGACAGCATACACAGAGACAGCCTTTGGAGTATCCTTCGACACTATGGCATCCCATCGAAACTGGTACACCTTATCAAAAGCTTCTATGACAACTTCAGATGCTCTGTGGGCCATAGCAACACTCTTCGAAGTCAAGACTGGAGTAAGACAAGGATGTGTGATGTCAGCAGTTCTCTTCAATCTGGCCATTGGTTGGGTGATGAGGAAGACGACAGAAGACACCCCAAGAGGGATTCGCTGGAGCCTGTTCTCAACACTAGACGACCTTGACTTTGCGGATGACCTGGCGCTGCTGTCCCACACACACCAACACATCCAGGAGAAGACCAGCAGACTCCAAACATTCGGACTACAAGTGGGGCTTCGTATTAGCACCAAGAAAACCGAGACAATGTCGCTCAATGTGAACACACCAGCCCCTGTGAAAGTGAATGGAACTGACCTGCGCCAGACAGACAAGTTCACATACCCTGGCAGCATCATCAAACCAAAGGGCGGCACAAAAGAAGACATCCACAACAGACTGAGCAAGGCCAGGAATGTGTTAAGGGAGATGAACAATATCTGGAGATCAACTCAGCACAGCACCAACACCAAGCTGAAGCTATACCAGAGCTGTGTTGTGTCTACGCTCCTGTACGGTTCTGAGTGCTGGAGGATGACGGAAGTGGATCTTACCAAACTTCGATCCTTCCACACCATATGCCTGCGAAGAATTCTCCGGATCTTTTGGCCAGGGAAGATCTCAAATGAAGACCTACTACGGAGATGCAGGCAAGAAGACATGGGAACCATCATCACCAGACGATGGTGGAAGTGGATTGGGCATATCCTCCGAAGAGACCCACAGTCAATCACAAGAACAGCATTGCACTAGACCCCAGAAGGAAGGAGAAAAGAAGGAAGACCAAAAGCAACGTGGAGGAGAACTGTAGAAAGTGAGATAAAAGCCATGCAGCACTCTTGGGGATCAGTGACTAGGTTGGCCCAGGATAGGCAGGAGTGGAAGCGCTTTGTTGCTGCCCTACACACTGCTGGGTGTAATGGCTAATGATGATGATGATGTCATTTGTTGTACTTTTTAGAACATATTTTGCCACAGCAAGCTGTCGATATTCATTTAAAGGTACAACTCCTACTTCCTTATATGGATCGGTGGTCTAGAGGTAACGCGCCTGTCTAGAAAGCGAAAAGTCCGGGTCTGAAGTGTGCGGCGGTTCGTACCCCGTTTGGACCGGAAATTTTTCCCCCATCCATTAGACCATGAGTGGTGGTCTGGGCGCTAGTCTTTCGGATGAGACGATAAACCGAGGTCCCGTGTGTTACACGTAATTATTTAGCGCACGTAAAAAAACCCACGGCAACAAGAGAGTTGTCCCTGGCAAAATTCTTAGAAAAAAGCCACTCTGATAGGGAAACAAATACAGCTGCAGAAAAAAAAAGAAAAAAAAAAAAAAAAAAAAAGGGTGAAAGGGTGGCGCAGCGCTAAGTGGCGACGCGTTCTCCCGCTCTCCCCGGGGAGAGCAGCCCGAATTCAAATCTGAGCGCTTTGATTTGTTGCTTTACAAGATTCAGCGCTATATAAATTCCATACATTATTATTATTATTATTATATGTGCCTAGAGACGAGGCGTGAGCTGGTACACCTAAAGCTAGTCGAAATGCTTTACAATCAAGACTCTGAAGGAAATAATTTGGGGCACTGAAAAATACTTCTTGTCCATAAGACAGTCTTGATCGCACAAGGGACAAGGACGGCACACACTCATGGATGAATGCAAACACATAACCCCCAAGACATCACACACATACACACACACGCACACAGACACACGCACAAACAATCACATGCACACACATACACACACGCACACACAATTATAAGACAACACACACATACACACACACACACGCACGCACGCACACGCCCGAGTGCATTGTGCAGGCACACACATACACATACACGCGGAAACACCCCACACCCCCACACCCACACACCCACACACACACTTTCACCCCCCAATCCACACCCCCACCCACCCCCACCTCCCCACACACCAACACACCACCCTACACACACACACACACACGCACGCGCGCACACACACACACACACACACACACACAACACACAACACACACACACACACACACACACACACACACACACACACAGAGTTTCGTACATACATTCTCCAGACGTTTTTAACATAATATCCCTTTCACTTCATCTCCGCCCTGCATTTTCAGTGTACAGCCTGCAGCAAACATTCATTCTTCTGTTCCGAATTCTATTTTTTTACCATTCTTCTTTCTGCCCCCGCACCCCCCCCCCCCCCTCCCCTATTTTTTCATCCTTCTTCTCTTCTGTCTCCTCTACAATCCCCTACCTTTTTTTGGCCTTTCTTCTCTTTCGCTATTTTTTCACCATTATTCTTTCTGTATTCGACAAAGTCTGTATTCGACAAAGTCCCCTAATTTTTTTCACCATTATTCTTTCTGTATTCGACACTGTCCCCTACTTTTTCACCTTTTTACTCTTCTGTATTGTCACCACTGTCCCCTATTTTTTTAAAAACCGTTCTTCTCTCCGTATTCGACACTGTCTTCTATGTTTTTCACCTGTCTTATCTTCCCTATTCACAACTGTCCCCTATTTGTCACCTTTACTTGTTTCCGTATTCCCCACTGTCCCCTATTTTTTCAGCTTTCCTCTCTTCTGTATTCTCATCAATGTCCCCTATTTTTCACCATTATTCTTTCTGTATTCTCACCACTGTCCCCTATTTTTCACCATTATTCTTTCTGTATTCTCACCAGTGTCCCCTATTTTTCACCATTCTTCTTTTCCGTATTGTCACCACTGTCCCCTGCTTTTTCAATTTTCTTCTCTTCTGTCTCCGCTACTGTCCCCTATATCTGTTCACCTTCCTTCTCTCTTGTATTAACCAATGTTCCCTATTTCCACTGTTCCCTCGTGGTTTTTTTTATAACCTTTCCACGGCTGCTCAAAACAGGAAAAACCTGACTCTTTAGTTTGTGGCTGGCACTTTCGCTCCGTAACCTAAATACCATCTGGCTGCTATCTAGGCACCGCGCGGTCAGGGGTCCAAGTCCAGCGTCTCGCGGTGCCAGCACACATTCCTTCTTTGCTGTCTATTAGCGACTGGGCGAATTTTTATTTGAAAGGCTTATTTATCATTCGCTGCTGGATGTCCTACTTAATTTTTACAGTACTCACACTTTAGTGAACAAAACTTTAATACCTGCTTTACTTGTTTGTGGTGACGGTTGTACAGCTAATTAGGTTAACTAATTTTAAACATTTTTTTTACAAACACGGTGTTTCCCAAGAAACGAAGGGCTGAGTGTTTGTGTGTTCTTTTTTCTCTCTCTCTTCTCGTCCTCTCTCTCTCTCTCATCCTCTCTCTCTCTCTCCTCCTCTCTCCTCTCTCTCTCTCTCTCTCTACTCCTCTCTCTCCTCTCTCTGTGTGTGTGTGTGTGTGTGTGTGTGTGTGTGTGTGTAAGTAAGTAAGTAAGTAAGTAAGTAAGTAAGTAAGTCTTCAGACAACCCTAAAATAGGAGACTGAATAAGAGAGAGAGAGGGGGGGGGAGGAGAGAGAGAGAGAGAGAAGAGAGAGAGAGAGAGAGAGAGAGGGGGGGGAGGAGAGAGAGAGAGAGGGGGGGGGGGAGAGAGATCTACTTTGTGTGAGTGTGGGTGTGTGTGGTGCGTCCTGCATGCTGCGTGTGCGGTGTGTGGTATGTTGAGTGGTGTGTGTGTAATTGGTGTGTGTGTGTGCGGGGATGTGGTGTGCGGCGTGGTGGGCGCGCGCGGTGCGTTTGCGCGTGGGTTGTGTGTTCGCGCACTGGTGTGTGTCGTGCGTGTATGCGTATGTGCCCGTGTATGCATGTGTGAACGTGTGTGTGTGTGTGTGTGGGTGTGGTGTGTTGTGGTGTGTGTGTGTGTGTGTATGTGTGTGTTTGTGTGATCGGCCAAACACCTAATGTGCAGGTGCTCCTGGCTGTGATGTCAGTTTCAGTTGTTGTTTTCAAGCACATGTGTGCCGTGGTCTTTCTTGTAGTTTTACTTGTGTGTGGTGTGCACACGCGCGCGTGTATGAGTGTGCGTGCGCGCGTATGTTGAGTTAGGGTATGCGTACATGTATTTATGCCATTTTGTGTGTGTGTGTATGTTTGTCTCTGTTGTGTGTGTTGTTGTGTGCACGTGCGCTCATGTGTGTGTGTTTATTTATTTTGCTTATTCTTTTATTTCAAGGATAATGGAATAAGCACTCATGTGCTTTTAAAAAAAATGTAGTTCCCGTGTATATGCAGTTTTGTAAATTTTGTCATCCGTTTTGTGTGTGTGTGTGTGTTTTCTTTCCCTTTTCTTTGGGTGTTGCTTTGATGTCAAAGTGTAGGCCTGTGTGCAATTTTCTTTTTACACAACAAAGGACTGATAAGTAGATAAACATTTGATCACAACAATTTCTTAACAGGATCAGAAAATGCCTTTTTGAATAGTATCAGAAACATCAGTGAAATAAAAACCTGAGCCATTTGTGAGGTATCTTGGCTTGATGACAGTATAGGATACTGACAAGACATTTGTTTTCTGTGTTCTCGGGGTTATAATTAAGAGATGTACTGGAATTGGTTCATGAACAAACCTTCAGCTGTAGCAAGGATACTGCTAAAAGCTGATGAAACAGTAGACTGTGTACGTGCTGTAACGCCTGACCAGCAGGAGTGTTTATAGAGAAGTCAGAAAGCTGACACTAATGACTGCGGCAGACTCTCTCCCCACACTCTCCATCACGGCGCTGGCCGCGCGCGGTAGCCGTATCCACTAAGGTGTGTTTATTTATGGCCTCGTTCTGCCAACAGGTTCAATGTAACAGCCCCCCAAAAAGGTTAGTCTGCATGCAGACATATTCAATGTTTTCTCTATGTTCATTGTTTATATCATATAAATATATGCTTTTTTAGAGAGAGAGTTAGAAATGTCTGTTTTTTGTGATTGTGTTCCTTCCTGCACCTCTCCTGTTTATCTTCATGTCTGTTTGAACTGCTGTCACATCAACCAGTATGAAAGAAAGTACATGGAGTTTGGGGTCAAAAGAAAGCTCGTTTAAAGTTCATTTTAAAGAGTGCTTTGCTTGTCGTTTTTAAACAATTCACTGTGCAAGAGGATGTGTGAAAGACACAAGGGTAATTTACGGCTGAACACGGCTACAGCTGCAAGCGGCTAGTGCTGCCTTTCCTTTTGCCCTGTTTATTTATATCCAAGCCCTGCCAGCTGCCAGTCATGAACTTTGGCTGGGAAACTAAACGGAGGGTTTGAGAAGCAGTGAATTTCCTGTTTTCAATTCTCCCTCACTGTCCCCTATTTTTCCCCACCTTTCTTCTCTACTGTTTACACTGTTGTCCCCTATCTCTGTTTACCTTTCTGCCTTTCTTCTCATGCGAATTCATCACTCTTCCCTATATCTGCACCTTTCTTCTCTTTCACATTCACCACTGTCCCCTATTTTTCACCATTATTATTTACATTTTCAACACTGTCCCTTCTTTTTCACCTGTCTTCTCTTCCCTATTCATCACTGTCCCCTATTTTTCACCTTTACTTTTTTTCTATATTCACCACTCTCCCCTATATTTACACCTTTCTTCTCTTTCATATTCACCACTCTCCCCTTTATTTTCACCTTACTTTTTTCATATTCATCACTGTCTCCTATTTCTTGTCACTTTTCTGTTCTTCAATTCCGCCATGGCCGGTCCCAAGCCCGGATGAGAAAGAAGGAGGGTTGGGCGTGGGGCTAGCAACCCCACCCCGTAAAACAAGCTTGCTACAGAAACGCCAACAACGGACCAAGAGATTACTGCCCTGGAAGAGGAAGGGTCCTCGCCAAGAGGATGTATGATGCCGTGTGGTGAAAGCCTTGAGTCTACGGAAGCCACAAGGCGACCCCCCTTTTATCGACCGGACCACAACTGGGAACATGGAATGTGAGGACCATGTTGAGACGGGAAAAACAACACCAGTAGCAGCAGATGATAAAGCTACACCTCACATTGCTGGCATCAGTGAGACCCTTGGACCATCAGGACAAAGGCAGCTCACTGGAAGATGCTGCTTTATTCTGGCCACGAAGAAGACAACCTCCACACACAGAGGCGGTAGCGCTCATTTTTGTCAAGACCTGCGCAGGAAAACCCTGATAGGATGGGAAGCACACGGATCAAGAACCCTTCGTGGCAACCTTCAGGATAAAGAGGATCAGTGAACATCATCCTGTGTTATGCGCCCAACAAAGCGAGCATGAAGAAGCCAAAGGTCATTCTACGACAGACTGCAAAACGTCATTGCCAAGTACCCACAAAAGATATAAAAAACCTCATGGGTGATTTCATGCCAAGATCGGCAAGACAAACAGGGGATGCGAGAAAGTGATGGGAAGACACGGATAGGAGATATGAATGAGAAGGGCGAGAGATTAGCATACTTCTGTGCTATCAACAATCTGGGAATCGGGTTGCAGCATTTTCCCCCACAGAAGAGTAAATTTACGCCACCTGGGTATCACCAAATCATTGTGACGAGAAACAGATCGACCATATCTGCATGCCAATGAAATTCGGGAAATCTCTACAGGTGTAAGGGTGAAAGGGAGCAGACTTTGCATCTGACCACCACCTTTTGGGTTTCCAGGCTGAACCAAAGCTGAAAAAGAAACTGGATGGAAGAAACCCAACAAAGAGGCAAAATTTTTCAACACCACCGCTAAAAGGGACGCAAATATAAATGAAGAATCAAGCTGTCCCCACCAACAAGTACCAAGTACTACAAAGACTGCGTGAAGAAGAGCTGACATCGGAGCAGTGGAAGAATGTAAAGAGACACTGACTCAATTTTTCCCAGGAAGTAGTGGGCCCCAAGGGGCCCACCAACAGAAGGAAGGATATCGGCAGTCACAATGGACAAGATTGGGAGAGAGAAACGAAAAAAGCAGCCGTAAACAACAGCCGGACAAAAGCACAAAGGCCAAGGCACAAGCAGACTTCGAGAAGCAAACCGAGAAGCAAAGGAGCGAAAGAACAGACAAGCCGCAGTACATCGAAGGCCGGGCAGAGGCAGCCGAGGAAGCAGCAGCCAGTAACAACATGAAGCTTGCTGTTACACCACTAAAAAACTCTCTCAGGAATTTACGCAGGCCTGAGCGACCAGTCAAAGACAAGAAAGGGAACACCATCCTGGGAACACAGGGACAACTAAACAGAGGGGCAAAGCAACTTGAGGAACTCCTGAACAGATCCGTCCTTTCAAACCCCCCCGGACACAACCCTGCTGATAGAGCCCCTAGACATCAACTGTGAGCAACCAACCAGGGAGGGATCAGGAAAGCCATCAAAATGCTGAGAAATGGCCAAGGCAGCGGACCGACAACACCCAGAAGCACTCAAGGCAGACCTGGAGACCACGGGTAGAGATGTTGTACCTCTCTTGGGAGATTTGGAGGGAGGAAGTACCATCAGATTGGAAGGAGGGCTACCTCATCAAGCTACCCAAGAAAGGAGACCTCAAACTGTGCCAACTATAAAAGGGATAATGCTTCGGTGGTGCCAGGAAAGTCTTTAACAGTTTCCTCCCCCAAAGAATGAAAAATGCAGTCGACCTCTTCCATTCGGAGACCCACAGGTTGGCTTCCGCCACAACAGATCATGCGTAGATCAATTGCCACCTGCGCATCATCGTTGAGCAATTTTTAGAGTGGAAACGTCTTATACATCAACTTTGTTGATTATGAGAAAGCTTTCGACAGTGGGGACCGCAACACCCCTGAATCGCTTCGCCACCATGGGTGCCAACAAACTGGTCAACTTGATCAATAACTCCTACGAAAGAATGACCTCCCGGGTGTCCATGGAGGACAACTCACAAACGCTTTGAGGTGAAGACTGGAGTCAGACAAGGCTGTCTCCTGTCCCTTTCCTCTTCCTCCTGGCGATCGATTGGACCATGAAGACTCAACGCATACAAAAGGGAAATGGAATCCAGTGGACACCGTGGGCCCCAAGCTGATGATCTCGACTTTGCAGACGACTGGCCCTGCTTCCCACAGCCGCCAACAGTGCAGGACAAGCTACAGAACAGCAGCCACCATATTACAAGTTGGTCCTCAAGAACATAAGGCAAAACCAAAATTTCTCAAGATAAACGCAGCGGCGGGGAGGACCCAGTTCAACTAATCGGAAGGAGCTGGAAGAAGTGGAGACATTCACATACCTGGGTAGCATCATTAACATCGGGTGGCACAACCAGACGCCCAAACAAGATTGCAAGGCGAGGGCAGCGTACTTCCAGCTGAAGAAACATCGGGAAAGCTCCAAGGTGGTGTCGACCGCACAAGTTCAGGCTGTTCAATCCAAGTCAAGTCAGATCCTACTGTATGGAACGGAGAAAATGGAGGACAACAAAGAAACCACCATCCAAAAATGCAGACCTTCAACACAGCTGCCTGAGACGAATCCCCAGACCACGGCCCCACCCCCAAACAGCAACGCAGACCTGTGCAACGTACCAACCAGCTGCCAGCCGAGAATTTAAATCCGGCGCAGGAGATGGGGTTGGATCGGGTAAAACCCTGAAAAAGCCCGCCAGCACATCACAAGGCAGCACTATCATGGAAACCCCAGGAAAACGAAAAAGAGGAAGGCCAAAAAACCTTTTGACGTGACCTTGAGGCAAAAAACCAAGAAGATGGGATATACCTGGAGACAGCTGGAGAATAGCCCAAGGGACAGAGGACTCTGGCGGACTGTTGTCGGGGGCCTATGCTCCAGGGAATTTATGGGCCTAAGTAAGTTAGTTTCTGTTCTTTTAACCTAATTGTCCCTTTTTCTTTTCACTTTCTTCTCTATCCCTTCTCATCACTGTCCCCCGTTTATTTTTCATTTTCTGACTTTTTTTATCGTCTCGTATTTCTTTGCATTTGTCGTTCTCTTTCGTTTTTTACCTCTGTTCCCATTTTTTTCCCTCTCTTTTCTGGTCTTTCTATTCCCCAATTGTTCTTATTCTATATTCACTTTCGTTTGCTATGAATTTCCACTGTTTCCCTATCCCTTTTCATTCTTTTTCTATTCCTCATTTTACTACTGTTCCCTTCCCTTTTCATTCTTTTCTATTCTCATACATCTGTCCCTTCCCATTTTCTTCCCTTGTTTCCTTCTGTTCATCTTTTTCTTTTCGTTTTACCACGTCCCACTGGCTCTTCGTCTTTCTTTATTTGGCATTCCCATTGTCCCCTATTTTTTCCCGATTTCTTCTCTTCTCTATTCCCACTGTCCCATATTTTTGCATTTTCTTCTCTTTTCTGTTCCCACTTTTCCCTTTTGGTTTTCTTCTCTTTTCTATTCCCCCTGTCCCCTATTTTTGTCATTTCTTCTCTCTCTATTCCCCCTGTCCCCTATTTTTGTCTTTTCTTCTTTCCCTATCCCTACTGTCCCCTATATTTTCAACTTTCTTCTTTTCTGTATCCGCTACTTCCCCTACTCTGGTTCATTTTTTACGAAATTTCTCCATTGCCCCTTCTTTTTTTAATATTTGTTCTTTTACGCAGTTCCGCTGGGACAAAATAAATTAATCTTGACAATTCACCCTGTCTTTTCATATTCTTCTCTTTCATATTCTCCTGTTCCCTAAAATTTTCACTCTTTCTGGTCTTTCCTATTCCCCATTTTCTAGTCCCATTTTCACTTTCCCTTTTCTACGAATTTCCCACCGTTCCCTATTATTTCAAACCTAAGATTTCCTATCCTGCCCTTTTTCTCATAGCTTTTCCCTGCCTTCAACACCGAAATTTCTATCACCCTGCCAAAGGGGTATAACCTTTGTGCGGCGGTCTGTGTGTGTGGCGTGCGGCGTGCATGCACATTTGGACTTGTTAGAACTATTAAATTTTTTACTGGGTTTCATGACTGTGTAAGAATGAGTTGAGTGCAAGCGCTTTGATTTGCCTCTTCAAGATATAGCGCTATATACATTCCTTTTATCATCATCATCATCATCATCATCATCATCATCATCATCATCATCATCATCATCATCATTATCATCATCATCATCATCATCATTTTATTTCAATTTTTTATTTTATATCACTTTAAGTGACGGCAGATTGCGTGAAATTCGGGCTGCTCTCCCTGAGGAGAGCACGTCGCCACAAGAACAGCGCCACCCATTATTTTGTTCTTTTTCCTGTCTGCAACTGTTTTTTTTTCCCTATCAGAGTGTTGTTTTTTTCTACAGAATTTTGCCAGGGACAACTCTCTTGTTGCCGTGTCTTCTTTTACGTGCGCTAAATAGTTATGTGTAACACACGGGACCTCGGTGTATCGTCTCATTCAAAAGACTAGCACCCAGACCACCACTCATGGTCTAATGGATGGGGGGAAAAGTTGTTCACCTTTCTTCTCTTTCACTATTCACTACTGTCCACTATTCCTGTTCATTCTTTCTCTCTTCCGTATTCACCACTCTCCCCATATTTCTTTTCATGTTGTTTTTTCCCTCTCTCTTTCTTCACTATTGTTCCATAATTTGTCTTCTTTCTTCTCTTCTGTCTCCACTACTGTCTCCTGTCTCTGTTTGCCTCCACAGTGTGCAAATCCACCATCATTTAGTCAAGAGTGCCAACAGTTAGTGAACCCCTTCCTTTTAATGATAATAATAATAATAATAATAATAATAATAATAATAATAATAATAATAATAATAACAACAATAATACATGTAATTTATATAGCGCTATATCTTGTAACAAAACAAATCAAAGCGATTTCATTCATCCTACTCATTCACATGCAGCCAGTTACAATTAATTGGATTTTTAGTGTATACACACACTTGCATACACGCACGCACACACACGCACACCCACACACACACAAAGGTTTACTCTCCGGCAGGGTGATGGGGTTTTTGATGTTGAGGACAGGGACAAAAATAAAATGGAACAAGAGGGGAAAATCTTAGCTTTGAAAGAAATGTTTTTTTACCTAGTCATAGTGCGGTCAAATCCTGCTATAACTAGCACCAGCTGGGCTGGGATGGAATGGATAGCAGCTGAGAGCATCTGAAAATGGGGAAACTGACAACTGTGCCTCTCCTTGCTTTACACATGTCTGATTCGAAAAGCATGATAACAAAATCAAAAAGTGCTACATCATGTCGAGCAACAACAAGGTTAGAAGCTTATAATTATCGGGATCAGTTTAATGGAAACTTTTGTTTCATGATGATAATGATGATGATGATGATGATGATGATGATGATGATGATGATGATGAGGAGGAGGAGGAGGAGGAGGAGGAGGAGGAGGAGGAGGAGGATGGAGACGACGACGATGATGGTGGTGATGATCATGATAATGACGACGACGACGATGATGATGACAACAACGACGACGACGATGATGATGATGATGTCGACATGTGTGTGAGCGCGCGCAGGCGTGCGTGCATGTGTGTATGTGTATTGCACGCATGCACGCACGCACGCGCTTTCTCTCTCACACACACAAACACACACGCACGCAGCCACAAACACACGCACACACACGCACGCACACACTGTAAGCACCCTCAGATGATTTCAAAACATTTCCTTGATATAAAAGAATAAAATAAAGAGAAATAAATACGCACACACACATACACACACAAACGCGTGCTCGCACACACACCACACACACACCACACACACACACACACACACACACACACACACACACACACACACACACACACACACACACACACACACACTGTAAGCACACTCGGACATTTTCAATACTTTTTTCTCGAAATAAAGGAATAAAATAAATAAATGAAAATAAACACACACAAACACAACAACAAACCAGCACACAACACACACACACACACACACACACACACACACACACACACACACACACACACACACACAACCAACCACACGGTAAACACCCTCAGACGTGTTCAATACCTATTTTCCCGACCTTGGATGAAGAGATCTTATATTCTGTTTTGACTAATGGATTTGTCTAGACTGGGAGGTACAGTGCTATGGTTTTTTTCTAGAAAGGCAGTTGTCTTTCTTTTCTTTGGAAGAGTATGCGAGCCGTGTTTCTTCTTCATCGAAAGCTCAGACAGCAATTTGTGTTGTCATAGGAGCGAAAGTGCGTTGTGCTGCCGTTAAGCGCCTGACAAGTCAGGACCAGCACATCCGACTTCGGCATGGGAAAGAATTGTTATATTTTAGGTCTTTTTTTGAAAAAAGGCAGGAAAATAGACTAATAAGGCAGAAAATATAGGAAAAAGAGGTGACAAGAAGGAAAGCGGAGCAGGATTTAACGTGTGTGCACGATGTTCTGCGTGCGTTCGCACACGGGGCCTGGGTTTATAGTCTCATCCGAAGGACTTTGGGAAGGGGGGGATAGAGGAGTCTGTACTGATGTTAACTCCAGGGGAAAATATCCCCTTGAACGGGAATTGAACCCGGGTCGTCAGATTGCGAGTGCAATGTTCTAACCACTAGGCTATCCTCTGTGTGTGTGCCATTGTGTGTGTGTCTGTGTGTGGGCGTGCGTGCGTACGTGTGTGTGCTCACGTGCTTGCGTGCGTGCATGTGTGTGTGTCTGCTTTTCTCTCTCTGTCTCTGTCTCTCTTTCTCTCTCACTCTTCCTCCCTCTCACTCTCTCTGTCCCTTCTCTCTCAAGCAAAAGCTGTATAGAATTGAAGATACAGTCGCCAGTCAACTCAAGTACTGCTATCTAACAGTAAAGGTAAAGGTGTCCCATAACCTATGTGGTCTTAGGAGAGCGAGGCCTCAGAGACCTCAGTTTCTCTAGGAACCAGCAGATTATGGGCGGCGCCCATCTCCTCTCCCTCGCTGCTTTACCTTCCCTGACCCTAAAGAGGGCAGGTACCCACTTACAGCTGGGTGAACTGGGGGACTATACTGAAGCCAAGGCGCGAAAACGTTCACCCATCCAAGTGGTTACCACGCTCGATGCTGCTTAACCTTAGCTAAATGTAGAAAGGAAAAAATGACACATCTCTGACCATACAGATGAAGAAGTAGAAGAATCTTATGAAGATCTTGAAGTGACCATTAAGAAAATACCCAAGAAGGACATCATCATCATCCAAGGGGATTTTAACGCCAAAGTAGGTCCTGACTCTTACAACCAATGGGCCGGAACAGTTGGTCAGTTTGGAACTGGGGAGACCAACGACAGGGGACTACGTCTGCTGGAGTTTGCCTGCACCCACAGACTTACCATTGCCAATACCCTCTATCCCCACAAGCAGTCAAGGAGGACAACCTGGCATGCACCAAACGGCAAGATCCATAACCAAATATATTTTATCTTAACACCACGGCGCTTCAAATCCAGCATCAACAGAGCCAGAACAAGAACCTACCCTGGAGCTGACATAGGCAGTGACCACGACCTTGTGCTGCTGGTATTCAAAATGAAGCTGAAGAAAAACAAACAGCCTGCAAACCCACGTACCAAATTTGACGTGACAAACTAAAAGATCCAGATGTCGAGGAGATCTTCCAAGCTAAGCTTGGCGGACGTTTTGCGGCATTAACCCTCCTGGACAACGACATCAATGACCTCACCAACAACTTCAATGAGGCAGTCCGAGAAACAGCAGAGGAGGTACTCGGTCGTCAGAGGAATAAACACCAGCCATGGACTACCAATGACATCTTGGACCTCTGCGATACAAGAAGAGCACTGAAACCAACCAGGTCTTCCAACCCTAAAGAATACCGGGAGGCCAACAATCTCGTGAAGAAGTCAATGTTAAAGGCCAGAGAGAAGTGGATCAGTGATCAATGTGATGAAATCGAAACAAACATGAAAGTGGGCAACAGTAAAAAGGCATACGACACCCTGAAGAAACTCACAAAACCACTTCAAACCAAATCATCAGTCATTGAAGACAGCTCCGGTAACCTCCTCACAGAAAGCTCAGCTGCATTGAACAGGTGGTCTGAATATTGTCAAGAACTGTACAACTACCCAATACAACCTGACAAGAGCATAATAGAAGAGAAAGCAGCAACATCAAGAGCACCCTCGCCATTACCTATACTGAGGGAAGAAGTGGAAGAAGCCATCCGCAGCTTACCAGTAGGAAAGTCCCCAGGAGCAGACAATATACCAGCAGAGCTGCTCAAGCATGATGGCGAAACAGTCATCACATATGTTACAGCTATCTGTCAGAAGATTGGGAGACAAAACAGTGGCCAACAGACTGGACACAATCACTCATCATACCCTGCCCAAGAAGGGGAATTTACGCCAATGCCAAAACTATAGAACAATCAGCCTCATCAGCCACGCCAGCAAGATCATGCTCAAAGTTATTTTGAATCGACTCAAGAAGGAGGCAGAAGAACACCTTGCAGAGGAACAAGCTGGGTTCAGGGCAGGAAGGAGCACAATCGAACAGATTTTTAACTGCCACATCATGATGGAAAAACATCTTCAACATCAGAGAGACCTGTTCCACAACTTCATCGACTTCAAGAAGGCTTTTGACAGAGTATGGCACGAAGGCCTGTGGCAGGCCCTCAGAATGTTTGGCATTGAAGAAGGACTAGTGCAAACCATTCAAGCACTATACAACACTGCAAGCAGTGCAGTCCTTCTGAACAATCAGGTCGGAGACTACTTCAAAACCACAGTTGGGGTCCGACAAGGATGCCTGTTATCTCCAGTCCTGTTCAATCTGTTCTTGGAAAACATCATGAGAGAGACCCTCCATGACTTCCACCCTACCATCTCCATTGGCGGCAGACCCCTCAACAACTTACGGTTTGCCGATGGCATTGACCTCATGGGCGGAAGTAACACAGAGCTGCAAGATCTTACGACCAGACTTGAGAACAGAGCTGGAGCATATGGGATGGAGGTGAGCTCGAAGAAAAGTAAAGTACTTGTGAACAGCACGAGCAATGCCACCGCTAAAATTTACATGAACGGCCAACAACTGGAGGAGGTAGACGCTTTTAAATACCTCGCGCTACACTCACAAAGGACGGGCGATCGACGACAGAAATCAAAGTCAGAATAGCCATGGCAACATCTTCCATGACAAAACTCACCACCATATGGAAAAGTAAAGAGATCAGTTTCCCAATCAAACTAAAGCTCTACAAAGCCCTAATTCAGTCGATCCTGCTGTACGGAAGTGAAACCTGGACATTGACTGCTGAAACAGCAAAGCGAATCCAGTCATTCGAAACAAAATGCCATAGAAAACTACTGGGCATATCCTGGAGAGAACGAAAGACCACCGAATTTGTCAAGAGTCAAATAACACGCTGGCAGGTCCACAGGAACCCCTTCTCACCATCGTCAAGAAGAAAAAGCTGACATGGTTCGGCCACGTCACCCGCCACAACACTCTGCCCAAAACAGTACTGCAGGGAACACTCGAAGGTGGCAGAAGGAGGGGAAGACAGAACAAGTCATGGATGGACAACATCAGAGAATGGACCAGGATGAATGACTCGGCACTACTGCGCAGAGCCGAGGACCGAGATGGATGGAGGAGGCTTACCACGGCATCGTCTTTCATGTCTCCCCCACGACCGCCAAGGTCACGGGTCTGATGATGATGATGTTTCACATCATTCATACATATTCTTTGTACATGGTTACAATTTGTTTTCTGTTTTACGTTAGTTTCACTTGGTCACATTCTTAAATATATATATAAAATATATATATATATATATATAATATATATAAAATATATATATATATATAATATAAATATATATATATACATATATATATATATATTCATTCTTTCAAAATCACATCGACAACACACACCCACACACGCACACAGACATTATCCTCTAAATTAAGAATAAATAGATAAATAGGTAAATAAATAAAATAATAAATACACACACACATCATTCTTTCGCACACAACGATCCACGTCATTCACACTTTTTATTTGTACATGGACATAGTTTTTCCTGATTTATTTAATGTTTTGGTTACATTGTATATCGTTTTTTGTTTTTGGCAAGGCGTTGTTTCACATTATTCATATATATTCATTGTACATGGTTATATTTTTTTCTGAATTACGTTATTCACTTGGTTATATTCTTATATATATATATATACATTTACATATATATATAATTATATATATATATATATATATATATATATATATATATAATATATATATATATATATATATATATATATATATTCCTTTCAAAATCACATCGTCCACACACACACATACACATATTATATATCTATATCTATATCTATAGCTATCTATCTATCTTTCTATCTATCTATCTATCTATCTGTATCATCTATCTATCTATCTATCTATCTATCTATCTATCTATCTATCTATCTATCTATTATATATATATATACATTCATTCATTCTTGATTTTTTTCATATTCACATCATCCACTTACATATCATTCTTTCACACACAGAGGCTTTGTCAATATTGAGTTTATCAATCCCAGAGTGGACGCCATAATGTCACAATATACTTCTTGATTGATCTTTCTGTCTGTCTAGACAGCGGTAAACTATCGACTAGCGTTCTCCCCCCCCCCCCATCCCCCTTGCTCCCCTCTACAAAGTTCCTCCCCCATATATAGTGTTTATCCCAAGCGAAATCAATATTTCATACTCTTTAAAATGAGTTACTTCTCTCTTTTTTTCGTTCCTCCGCTAGAGCTCCGAGGTTTGCTTATGGTAAAGATATTTTTGCGTACGTGACAGGAATATTGTTTTACCATCATTTAGGTAACCGCATTCCTGCATCGGGAATATTGTTGTTTACTTTTGTCAAGAGTTCAGAAGTTTTGTAGAAGCTGAAGCCAAGCTGTAGAATGCAGCTACGAATGCTTGTATTTCACCCCAAGCCTTCGTGTTCTTGTATTTCGCTTCAAGCCTATCAGTGCTTTTATTTCGCCTCAAGCCTACGCGTACTTGTATTTCGCCTCAAACCTATGACTGCTTGTATTTCGCCTCAAGCCTACATGTATTTAGCCTCAACACTCGAGTACGTGTATTTCTCCTCAAGCCTACTACTTGTATTTCGCCTCAAGCCTACGAACACTTGTCTATCTATCTATCTATCTATCTGTCCCGTAGTCTGCCGACCGTGGGGGAACCCTCAAAGACTCAACAACCAGTTCCCTCCATTCCTCTCTCTGTTCTGCCTTTCTCAGGGTTTTGCTGAGTTCTAGGCCTGTCCATTCGCTGATGTTATCCTCCCAGCTCTTCCTTGGTCTGCCTCTTCTTCTTCCTCCTTGGACAGTGCCTTGCAAAACTGTCTTTGCAAGTCCTTTGGATCTTGTGACATGCCCATACCATTTAAGTTTACGCTTTTTCACGATCGTTAGAAGGTTCTCATAGGGTCCAATGGTTTTCTGGATTCTGTTATGCACGCTTTCGTTGCTTATGTGGTCTTTGTAGGAGATGCCAAGGAGTCTCCGAAAGCATCTCATCTCCACTGCCTGTACTCTTCTCTCCAAATCTGCAGTCAGGGTCCATGATTCACAGGCATACAGAAATATGGATATGACAAGGGAACGCATTAGTCTGATCTTGGAGATAAGTGAGATATTTTTATCTCTCCACGAACACTTATATTTCGCCTAAAACCTATCAGTACTTGCATTTTGTCTCATGACTACACGTACTTGTATTTCGCCTCAAGCCTACGACTGCTTGTATTTCGCCTAAACTCTCGAGTACTTGTTTTTCGCCTCAAGCATACGAGTATTTGTGTTTCGCCTCAAACCTACAAGTACTTGTATTTTGCCTCAAGGCTATTTGTATTTCGCCTCAAACCTACAATTACTTGTATTTTGCCTCAAGCCTACGAATACTTCTTTTTCGCCTCATGCCTACGGTTACTTGTATTTTGACCTAACCTACGAGTACTTGTATTTCGCCTCAAGCCCTCTTGTACTTGTATTCCGCCTCAAACCTACGAGCACTTGTATTTCGCCTCAAGGCTACTTGTATTTTGCCTCAAGCCTACGAATACTTGTATTTTGTCTCAAGCCTACGAGTACTTGCATTTTGCCTCAACCCTACGAGTATTTGTATTTTGCCTCAACCCTACGAGTATTTGTATTTTGCCTCAAGCCTACGAGTATTTGTATTTTGCCTCAAGCCTACGAGTATTTGTATTTTGCCTCAAGCCTACGAATACTTGTATTTTGCCTCAAGCCTACGAGTATTTGTATTTTGCCTCAAGCCTACGAGTATTTGTATTTTTCCTCAACCCTACGAGTACTTGTATTTCGTTTCAAGCCTACGAGTACTCGTATTTTTCCTCAAGGCTACTGTGATTCGCCTCAAGCGTTTTTAGTACTAGTATTCACCTCAAGCCTACGAGTACTTGTATTTTGTCTAGAGTCTACGCATATTTGTATTTCGCCTTAAGCCTACAAGCACTTGTATTTTGCTTAAAGTCTTCATCGCAGGCATTTATTCTTTATTCTTTTATTTCAAGGATAACGCAATAAGCACTCACGTGCATTCAAATCCAGTCCCCCATGAGTATACAGTTTTGTAAATTTTGTTATCCGTTCCCACCGGCACACAATGGCCTACTCTCACGAAACGCGGAACGCGTTTTAACGTGTGTGAAAGATGTTCTGCGTGCGTTCGCGCACATAGAACCTCCGTTTTTAGTCTCATCCTAAGGACTTTTAGGGAGAGTGGAGTCGGCTCTGACGTTAACTCCAGAGGAATAATCATCTTTGAACAAGATTCGAACCCGGGTCAGCAGATCACGAGAACATCACTCTAACCACCAGGCTACCTCGCCCCGTCTTGCGAAAAAAGCACAGGTTTTGATAGTCTGCAAGCGAAGATGAGTCGCTTGTCTCTTACAGGTCTCTGTACAGAAGAAAAGCAACATTGGCAGAAGCATGATTGGATAAGATAAGGGACGTACATACGCTCGTCTGCATTCTGAAGTGGTATGTAGACATTGAGAAAGTTGACGAAGACGATAATTAAAGAAGAGGAGGAAGGAAAGAGTTTGTGTGAGATGAGAGAGAGAAGAGAGAGAGAGAGAGAGAGAGAGAGAGAGAGAAGGAGAGAGAGAGAGAGAGAGAGAGAGAGACAAATGACACAATGACAAAATTCTTTATTTCGAGATAATAGAATAAGCACATATGTGCTTTTTTACATCCAGTCCCCACCCGTTAGGGATACATCTTAATAATAATAATAACCCAATACTTATACAGTCTCACAATAAAAACAAGGGGAAATAACCCTTTTCAAAACAGCTCCCCCCCCCCCAACAACCACCCCCCCCCAAAGCAAGGAAATAAAAGAAAACCCTAAAATACCCACCCCTACCCCCAAAAAAACCCCTAACCAAAACAAACAAACAAACAAAAGAGAAAGAAAAAACCAACCAACAGAAGAAGATAAAAAAGAGAAAAACAGACAAACAACAACAACAAGAACAACAACAGAGCCAAGAAAAATAACACAACCAAACTTAAAAAGTCATAAAGATAAACATCTACACAATGTCAAATGGTACACATACTTGTTACACATAACTATAAGATATTGAAATAGGGCACTCATTAAAACTTAAGTACAGAGGCAAGTCCAATAAAGTATTGAAAATATAAAATATGAATCCTTCATCAGGATACACTATAACTATAAGCGAGACGATAAAAGGTGAGAGAGAGACAGAGAGACAGAGAGAGTGTGTGTGTGTATTTCAGAGATAATATCCAATATATAATTCCCAAAACAGTATGCGATCCCATCAACACTCATTTTAGATTATATTCGTTTCAAATTATATGTCATGATAATGAAATAAATTTAATACCCATACATCCACACAATAAAAACAAGAAACAAAACAAAGAAGAAATCTAAACCTATACAGTCATTAAGGGAGAGAATATGAGTGAGTGAGTGAGTGAGTGAGTGTGTGTATGTATGTGTGTGTGTGTGGGGGGGGGGGGGGGTTCAGGGATAATACTAAATATGTAATACTCACATTAGCACACGATCAACACAAACACTTTTTAATTATACTCATAGAAATTGAATGTTATGATAATAAAATAAGTGCAATACCCATACACTCACATAATAAAGAGGGGGGGAAAAGCCAATAAAGTCATAAAAAGAACATCTACACATTGTAAGTAATAGAAACAAATTCTTTTTTTCAGGATAATAAATAAGTACTCATGTGCTTTTTTACATCCAGTCCCCGCCGTGGGGTCACATTGAAAATGCACTCAGTACTCTATTTTCAAACAGTAGAAGCAAAGGGAAAAAACTTTTTATTTAAAGAAAAGAGAGAAAAAGAAAAACAAACAAACAAACAGACAAACAAACAAACAAACAACCCCGGACGAGCAAACGACAAAATAACCCCAGAAACGCCCCCCCAAAAAAAAACAACAACAACAAAAAACAAAAAACAAAACAGAAAACAAAACAGAAAATGAATTTAAAAACAACAACAAAAAAACCAAACAAAAAAGAGAGAGAGAGAAGAGAGAGAGAGAGAGAGAGAGAGAGGAGAGAGAGAGAGAGAGAGAGAGAGGAGAGCTAGAGGTACAGACAGACAGAAGGACAGAGAGACAGAGAGAGACAGACACACAGACACACACTAGATTACACGCCCAACTGCATTTTCAAGTGCTAGGTAGACTTTAAGAAAGTTGAAGAAGACGATAGTTAGAGGAGAGGAGGAGGGAAGGAGTTGTGTCTATGTGTGTGTGTGTGTGTCTGTGTCTGTGTCTGTGTCTGTGTGTCTGTGTGTGTGTGTGTCTGTGTCTGTGTCTGTGTGTCTGTGTCTGTGTCTGTGTGTCTGTGTGTGTGTGTCTGTGTCTGTGTCTGTGTGTCTGTGTCTGCGTCTGTGTCTGGTGAAGAGGGAGAGATAGAAATAGAGAGAGACGGAGTGACAAAGAGAGAACACTGAGCACTGAACACTGAAAAGGTTTCATTGTACTTCGGCCTTGGGCCACTATACAAAACATGTTTGGGGGAGGGGGGAGGAAGGCATAGCAAAAAACATTTATATCCATTTCACATTTTCAATTCTGTAAGCAAAAGAATTACTCCAATACCTTCTAGTCATCCCCATCCCCATCATCATCTTCAGCATTTACATAGTCATCACCATGAGCATCTTCATTGCCTATAAACAGCAGCTGCAGCAAGTATATCAACATAACCGTCATTACTTTCCTCCTCTACATCATCATTATCAACATCATCATCTACGCTATTACCATCTTCTTCAACTGTATAGTCATTATCGTCACGATTATCATCTTCAACCTCTGCGTCATGGTCATAATCATCATCTTCATCATCGTTCCATCGTCATCTTCAATATATACATCATAGTCATCATCTTCATCTTTGACATCTCCATCATAGTTACAGCCACCAGTATCACCTTCAACAACCACGCCAAAGTTACCATCACCACCATCGTCACCTTCAGCATCTACATCAACATCACCTTCAGCATTTCCATCTTCCTAAACATCCACATCATCATTGTCCTTTCAAAATAAATAGATAAATAATAAAAAAAGAAAAAAAATGGTTTTTCATTTCCATTTTTCCAAAACACACACGCGCGCGCGCGCGCGTGCACACACACACACACACACACACACACACACACACACACACCACACACACACACACACACACACACACACACACACACACAACATTCTCGTCTTCCCCATCTGTAACATCATCACCATTTTCATCAACTACATCAACATTAACCCCATCAACACTTGCATAATTGTCACCATCATAACCCTTAACCTCTACTTCACCATCCTCAACATCCATATCATCATCACTATATTCAACATCTACCTAATCATCATCAACATCATTGACATCATCATCAATATCCGTATCATCGTCAGACCACCCTGTAATATCTGCATCATCCTTGAGAGAGAGAACTTTGAAGCGATTTAATGGTACTTCGACCTTAGTCTACAATATAACCAGCTGGGGAAATGGGTATAGTACTACAGGAACATGTTGCTAAATTTCAAACATACAACAATCCAAACTTAGAAACAGAAAAATTGGCATGGAACACTGAAACCAAAATTACATTGAAAAGAAACTAACATCGTGCAACATAAACCTGTGCTTGACCCAGGATGTAAATTCAAGACATCTCGAGTGCACTTTCCAAAGAAAAAATAATAATCAATCAGCCAAATCATAAAACAACCTCAATAAATTATGTTAAATTTATATAATACATCTCTTTCTTCTGTTAACTGAGCGTAAGACATATTGGGAGACACTGTGCATCTGGTAAATATTTGACCCTTGTAGCAACACATGGATGGAATTTTAGGTTAAATTACCCAAGAATTTAATTCTAAGATCCGAATACATGGACAATCAAAGAGAAATGCTGTTCGTCTTCGGTGACTGACAGTTTTTGTTTTGCAGAGAATCGCTGTAACGATGCACATTTGCATTTAGTGGCAGGACGTTAAATCTTACCCGAGAAACAGCAACCCTAAAGCAGTAGGTATCGATATCATTAATGTATTTTTCTCTTTCAAAAAGAGAGAGAGAGAGACAAACAGACAGAGAGAGAGAGTGAGAGAGAGAGAGAGGACAGAGAGACATGGGGGAAAGAGAGAGGGAGGGAGAGAAAAGAGGGGGGCGAGAGAGAGGGAGAGAGAGGGGCGAGAGAGAGGGAGGGAGGAGGGGGAGAGAGGGGAGAGAGAGAAAGTGAGAGAGAGAAAGGGAGAGAGAGAAGGGGGGATAGATGGAGAGAGGGAGAGATAAGAGAGAAGGAAGAGAGAGAGAGAGGAGAGAGAGAGAAGAGGAGAGAGAAGAGAGAGAGAGAGACAGAGAGAGACGAGAGAGAGTCAGAGAGAAACAGAGATAGACAGACAGACACACGATCGTACACATGCTAGTCTTTATTTTCAAGTGCTTGGTAGTGCATTCAGAAAGTTGAAGAAGACGACAGTTAGAGGAGAGGTGGAGGCAAGGAGTTGTTTCTTTCTTTCTTTATTCGTTTATATAATAATAATAATAATAATAATAATAATGTATGGAATTTATATAGCGCTGAATCTTGTAAAGCAACAAATCAAAGCGCTCAGATTTCAGATTTTTCTCTCCGTGAAATTCGGGCTGCTCTCCCCGGGGAGAGCGGGAGAGCGCGTCGCCACAAGAGCAGCGCCACCCATTTTTTTTCTTTTTCATGTCTGCAACTGTATTTGTTTCCCTATCAGAGTGGCTTTTTTCTAAGAATTTTGCCAGGGACAACTCTCTTGTTGCCGTGGGTTCTTTTACGTGCGCTAAATAATTACGTGTAACACACGGGACCTCGGTTTATCGTCTCATCCGAAAGACTATATCGAGGATAATGGAATAAGCACTCATGTGCTTTTTACATCCAGTTCCCGTGTGTATGCGGTTTTGTAAATTTTGTCATCTGTTTCCACCGGCACACAATGGCCTACTCTTTCGAAAAAAACGGAACAGGATTTAACGTGTGCAAGATGTTCTGCGTGCGTTTGCATACGGGGCCTCGGTTTATTGTCTCATCCGAAGGGCTTTGACATTCAGTTCGACTGTTTTGTCAAAATGGGAAGAAAGGGCGAGACTGGGAATCGAAACCCACACCCTCACGGTTTACTTGTTGGCAGGCGAACCATCCTGCCACCGTCCTTCCTGTGTGTGCGAGAGAGCGAGAGAGATACAGAGAGACAGAGACGGAGAAAGTTAAATAGACAGGCAGACAGAGACAGAGAGTGAGAGAGACAGAGAATCAATCAGACAGAGGGAGACAGACACAGAGTCAAACAGACAGAGAGACAGAGAGGCAGACAGACAAACAGAGAAACAGAGAGAGAGACAGAGATAGAAATGCATAGAGACAGACAGAGAGAGAGAGACAGAGACAGACAGTCATACAGACATACAGACAGAGACCCAGCCAGCCAGCCAGCCAGCCAGCCAGCCAGCCAGCCAGACAGACAGACAGACACAAAAAACGTAAAGACAGAGAGACAAAGAGAAGATACGAACAAGGGTAGCGAGTGGGCAAGGACAAAATATGATGGACATTATAAAACCTCGAAAGGTCCCAAATGGGGCGAGAGAGAGGAAGAGAGAGGGGGCGAGAGAGAGGGAGGGAGGAGGGGGGAACAGAAGGGGGAGAGAGAAAGGGGGGAGGTGACAGAGAGAGAGATAGAGAGAGAGGGGGGGGAGGCGGGAGGAGGGAAGGAGGGATGGAGAAAGGGGAGGAGACAGAGAGAGACAGAGACAGAGGGAGACAGACAGACACGCAGACTCACATACTTACGCGGATTTTATTCTCCAACATTTTGTTATAATTGCAAGATTCATTTTACAAATACCATGCTATTTTCAAAGCATCGTTATTTAAAATAATAATCACACACACCACACACACACACACACACACACACACACACACACACACACACAACACACACACACACACACATATATATATATATTATATATTATATATATATATATATATATATATATATATATATATATATATATATATATATATATATATATATTGTTCTTCTTCATGTGCCAGGTCTGTTGCAGATATCGGCGATCATGGCCTTCCATTCCTCTCTGTTGTCAGTTCTCCTGATGAGTTCATTGTTGGGGGGATTCTTTCCTCGTTGCGTAGCTATTCAGACTGTCTGTGTATTTTGTGCGTTGTCTTCCTCTGTCTTTGGTACCACAAATCTTTCCACACAATATTTGCTATTCTATTCCATCAGCTCTGTTTATGTGCCCAAACAATTGTAAGTGTCTTTTTCTGATGGTTTTGAGTAGGGATCTTTTGTACCTGGCCATTTCCATTACTTCTTCGTTTGACTTCTATTCAGTCCCTGATATTCTCATAATTCTTCTGATATACCACATTTCTGCTGCTTCAAGTCTTCTTTCGAGGTCTTTTGTCAGCGTCCAGCATTTACATCCGTACAGAAGGATGGACCATATGTAGGCTTTCAGAGTGTTGATTTTGGTGCTGAGTCATATTTCTGTTGGTAAAGATGGGTTTCATCTTGGTGAATGTGTCTTTAGACAAAGTGATTCTCTTCTTTATTTCTGTGTCGCATCTGGCGTCTGGAGTTATTGTGAAGCCCAAGTATTTAAAGGTGCAAACTTGTTTTATTCTTTCCCCTTTGCATAAAATGTTACATACAGGCACGTCTGTTTTGAGATTACCATGCACTCAGTCTTCTTTGCATTCAGTTGGAGTCCTTTGTTTTCACTTTCGATTGTGACTGTGTAAGGATAATTTTTGTAGTTTTTCCTCCGAGTCAGCAATTGGCACTGTGTCATCCGCATATCTTAGATTGTTTATGTTGTGACCTCCTACTTTGACACCTTCATGCTGCTCTATGTTCCGTAGAATCATTTCGCTGTAGATATTGAAGAGGTCTGGAGAAAAAAACGCAGCCCTGCCTCAGATCGTCTGTACTCACTGCAGTCATTATCAACTCTTATTGCAGCTTCTTGCTCCCAGTACAAGTTTCTGATCACTCTAAGATCTTTTCCATCACAGTTATGTCTTAGTAAAATGTCAAAAGGATCGGAATGTCTTACTTTGTCAAATGCCTTAGAAAAGTCAATGAAGCAGAGGTACAAGTCCTTTTGTACCTCAATCGCCCTTTCCATGAGGGTCCTCAGGGAAAAGATGGCATTTCTGGTATCCTTTATCTGCCATAAATCCAAATTGGGTTTCAGATATCTCAGGTAGGATTTTATTTCTCATTCTGTTCATCTTCACTCGTAACATGACTTTTGTGAGGTGGCGCATAAGACTTATTGTGCGGTGCTGATCGCATTCAACTGTGCCTGGTTTTTTGGGTAGTGCAATGTACACCGACTTTTTGAGGTCTGTTGAAATTTCACCTGTAGCATGGATAGTGTTGAGAAGTTTTGTTACTTCTTTGAATCCAAATTCGCCTAGAAAGTTGCATTTGGGATGGAATGTCCTCGGCCTGCGGCCTTCCCCTTTTCTCTTTTTGAGGGGGCCTTTTTGAACTTCCCCTCAAGAATAGGGGGGCCTTCACCCTTCTCTATATGTATGTAGTAGTGTAATAATATATATTTTATATAAATTATATTATATAATATTTATATATATTAACCTGAAAGGCCCCAAAATGGCAGGGAGGAAGAGGGGGGCGAGAGAGGGGGGAGGGGGGGGGAAAGAGGGGGGAAGAGAAAGGGGGGAGGAGACATTTTTATATATATATATAATAATATTTTATTAAAATTTTTAATATAATAAAATTTATTTAATTATATAAAATTTTAACCAGGTCCCCTGAAAATTTAGGTTTTTGTAAAAAAAACCCCGGACTACTTATATCAAACCGAAAAATAATGAGTGTTAAATTTTCAGCTTTTTTCTATTTTGGATGCGCGCAAAGCTAGACTTTTTAAAATTTGTAAAAAAAAAATAATGTAAATACAA
>CM054152.1:50212371-50232371 GCA_028751875.1 Rapana venosa
AGGAAGAAAGAAATTCTGCAGGAATATTTATTTCAGCCATGAAAACTTCTTCTTCTTCAAGTGTCCGGTCTGGTCCTGCAGACATCGACGATCATGGCTTTCCATTCTTCCCTGTTCTCGGTTCCTCTCATGAGCTCATTGTTGGTGCCCTCTTTATTCGTTGCGAATTTGTTTAAGCTGTCTGTGAATTTTGTGCGTTGTCTTCCTCTGCTCTTGTTTCCACAGATTTTGCCACTCCATAACAGTTTCTCTAGTCCGTCAGCCCTGATTATATGGCCGAAAAATTTGAGCTGTCTTTCTCTGATGGTGTTGAGAAGGGATCTCTTTTACCCAGCCATTTCCATTACTTCTGCATTTGTTTTTCTTTTTGTCCATGAGACTTTCATGATTCTCCGGATGATTTCCACTGCTTCTAGTCGCTGTTCTGTGTCCTTGGCTAGGGTTCAGCACTCACATCCGTACAGAAGAATGGACCATACGTAGGCTCTCAAAACATGGATCTTTGTCTTGAGGTTTATCTTACTGTTGGTAAAAATGCATTTCATGTTGTTAAAAGTTGCCTTAGATTGACCGATTCTCTTCTCGATTTCTGTGTCACACTTGCCGTCTTCTTTGCATTGAGCTGTAATCCTTTCTTTTCGCTTTCGTCTGTCACTGTTGTTAAAATCTTTTGCAGTTTTTCTTCAGAGTCAGCGATAAGGACTGTGTCATCTGCATATCTCAGGTTGTTGATGTTGTGGCCACCTACACTAATTCCCTCATGATTCTCAATATTTCGTAGAATTATTTCACTATATACATTAAATAAATCAGGCGAGAACACGCAGCCCTGCCTCACACCCCTGCAGATTGGTCTTATTGACTGATGTCATTGTCGACTCTAATGGCTGCCTCCTGTTCCCAATATATATTTTCTGAGGACTCGAAGATCTTTCCCGTCGATGTTTTAGCCCTGCCAGAATATCAAACAAGTCGGAGTGTCGTACTTTGTCGAACGCTTTTGAGTAGTCAATGAAGCAGAGGTACAGGTCTTTCTGGACATCGATGGATCTTTCCATGAGAGTTTTCAATGCCAAGATTGCATTTCTGGTGCCTTTGTCTGCCATGAATCCAAATTGCGTTTCTGATATTTCTGGGAGTATTTTATTTCTCATTCTCTTCATGAGTATTCGTAAAATAACTTTGGTGAGGTGACTCATCAGGCTGATTGTACGATGTTGGTCACATTCAGCTGTACCCAGTTTCTTAGGGATCGCAATGTAGATGGACTTCTTCATATCTGTCGGAATCTCTCCTGTGTCATATATATGTTTAGTAGTTTTGTGACTGCCTTAATTCCCACTTCATCCAGGGCTGTTATCAATTCAGATGGGATATCATCAGGTCCTGGCGCCTTACCACTTTTCATCTTGCTGAGTGCATGTCTCACTTCGTCTTCCATGATTATGTGGCCATCTTCGTTGCTAATATGAGGAGGTTTGGGCCTCTGTCGTCGTGTTATAACTCTTCGATGTATTCTGACCACCTGTTAAGAATATCTTCTTTTTCCATGAGTATATCTCCATCTCTCGACTTTATACAACCTGTATTTGCAGATGATTTCTTTCCTGTCACATCTTTTATTTTTTACATAAGTTTGCCATCAAAATTTGCATTCATTTCAATGTCCTTGCACTGCATATTGATCCATTCTTCCTTGGCTTCATTACATTTTTTCTTAACCAGTTTGTCGAGTTCTTTATACTTCTTTTCATCTACTTTTGCCTTTCTCCTGTTTTCCATTAGGTTTAAAATCTCGGAGCTCATCCACTTCTTATGTTCCTTTCTATATATGACTGGTATATATTCTTTTGCTGCCTCGCTGATGCTATCTTTCATCATTTTGCCATTTTTCTTCTGTAGTGGTGAGTTGATCTAGGCCATCGAATTTGTTTCCAACTTTGATCTTGTATTTTTCTTTGATTTCTTCGTCAGTTTGTAGCATGTTCATTTGCAGTTTTGGTGTTCTTTTTGCTTTTGACAACTTTTTCAATTTTAGTCGCATTGTCCCGATAACTGGGACATGATCACTTCCACAGTCTGCACCATGTACCCATTCTGAGAGGTTTTCTGATGCGGACAGACGCTGGGTGTCGCACATAATCCACCCTACCGAGCGAGGAACTTCCAGATAACCTGGAAGCCCCCTTCACACTGTTATCTGTATTCTGTTTCTTTCTGATTACCATGACATTCTTTGCAGAAGTATACCTATAGTAGGCTGCAATTACTTTCTATAGGAGCAGTGCTCGTACTGAGCGGATTGCCTTAGCCATTGTACTCATATAGTATCATCTGCCTAACACATTGAGGTGCTGACCAGTTCCCAAAAACTATTTGGCTGCTCAACACATCATCCGTCACCTGCCTTCCATGACTTCACGTAACCCTGATCGGGAGGCTAAGTGGGTACCCGACCTTGCCCAAGGATCTCCCACAGGCTAGCGGAGGGAAGGAGGCACCTTACTTCTCCTGTTGGTGAAATAATTTCACCCCGCCACCCGTCATGAAAACTTGCATTGGTTATTAGTGGATGTAGGCTTTCTGGAAAGAATACAACCTTCTTTTAGAAAAAAGACACAAAAATGTAACCATACTCTAGTCTTCATTCCAGCCCACAGTTTACTAACTTATAGACTTTTTAATATTATGTTGAGCACTGTACTAAGGATAATCCGTTTACAGTATCCATTTAACAGTCAAATGAAAGTACAAAAAGCCACTTGGACACAACCAAAAGTAATCATAATCATTTTATTTTAATTTTATTTTATTTCATTTCAAGTTATTGTATACGACTTTCAGTCACAGCAGATTTCTGTGATTGAAATTCGGGCTTCTCTTCCCTGGAGAGAGCGCGTCGCTACAAGAGCAGCGCCACCCATTTTTAAAATTTTGTCTGCAACTGTACTTGTTTCCGTATCACAGTGATGTTTTCTACATAATTTTGCCAGAGACAACTCTCTTGTTGCTGTGGGTTCCTTTACGTGCAACACAAAACCTGCCATTTTATGAATGTCAGTAACTGAAGACAAATCACCTTTTCTCTCTAACTGTCCCATGTATTCGGAATCTTAGAAATAAATTCCTTGGAAATTTAACTCAGGTCCCCATTCAAGTGTTGCTGCAAATGTCAATTATGTTAAACACGCAGAACCTCGGTTTATCGTCTCACCCGAAAGACTAGCACTCATACCACGCTCATGGTCTAATGGATGGGGAGAAAAGTTTCTGGCCCAAACGGGGATCAAACCACCACACACTTCCGACCCGGACTTTTTGTTTTGTAGGCAGGCGCGTTACCTCTAGACCACCGATCTACTTGGACAGAACCTAAAGGTGTCCCATAACCTATGTGGTCGTAGGGGAGGGGGGGGGGGTAAGGCGTCAGAGGTCTCAACTTCTCAAGGAACCAGCATATTGAGGACGGAGCCCATCTCCTCTCCCTCGCTCTTTTACCTTCCCTGATCCTAAAGAGGGCAGGTACCCATTTTACAGCTGGGTGAACTGGGGGACTGTACTGATGCCAAGGCGCGCAAACGGTCACCCACCCATGTGGTAACCACGCTCGATGCTGCTTAACCTTGGTTGGTGGAAAGCGAGTGCTCTGACCACTGAGCTATCCCGTCCCCAGTCCTAATGTTAGTCACTAAAGAAGCCTCCATTTGTGGGAGACAGTCATCTGTACTTTAGCGTAAGAAGCTGTAATCCGGCAGAAAATGGCCTCTCTCTTTGTGTTGTGTGCCGTGAACATGGGTACCTTCTACCTTTGAGACATTCTTCTGATCAATACTGGGGATGCTTGAAAAAAATTGGATACGCTTGAAAAAGACAAAAACAGAGACAGAGATAGAGAGATAGAGACAAGAGAGAGACACATACAGAGACACACAGACAGAGCGAAACAGACACAAAGAGAGAGACGGACAGAGAGACTAAAAGAGGGGGACTGAGAGAGAGAAAGACAGACAAACAGGCAGGCAGACATACAGATAGACAGTTAGATAGATAGATAGATACATACATACATACATACACACATAGATAGATACACAGATAGATAGATACATACATACATAGATAAGATAGATAGATAGATAGATAGATAGACAGATAGATAGATAGATAGATAGATAGATAGATAGATAGATAGATAGATAGATAGATAGATAGATAGATAGATAGATAGATAGACAGACAGATAAATACATAGATAGAGACCGAGACCGAGACAGAGACAGGCACATCACTCTGAGTTGCTCTAAAGCTCTTTTATATACTGAAGATATCTATCTCTCACTCACTCCCCCATCTCTCTCCCTCCCTCCCTCCCTCTCTCTCTCCCTCCCTCTCTCTCCCTCCCTCCCTCTCTCTCTCTCCCTCCCGTCTCCCTCCCTCTTTCTCGCGTCTTCTCCACATACTTGTCTTTTTGACTCTCCCTGTTCAGATAAGCAGAGTGAAATTCGTAAAGGGATGTTGAGGATTCTGTGCTACTTCAAGGCATCTGACCACTACTCAGATTTTGCACTTTCATTTCTTCAGCGGTAGGGTCCATTTGTGGGAGACAGTCATATGTACTTTATTAGCCATAAGAAGAGGCAATCCTGCAGAAAATGACCTGTGTCTTTGTGTTGTGTACCATGAACATGAGTATCTTCTACCTTTGAGGCATTCTTCTGATCAATACTGGGAAGGCTTGACAGAGAGAGAGAGAGAGAGAGAGAGAAGAGAGAGAGAGAGAGAGAGGAGAGAGAGAGGGGAGAGAGAGAGGGAGAGAGGAGGGAGAGAGGGAGAGAGAGAGAGAGAGAGAGGAGAGAGAAAGACAGACACACAGAGACAAAGAGAGAGACAGAGATAGAAAGACAGATAGAGACAGAAAAAGACAGAGACACAGACAGAGAGACACAGACAGAGAGACACAGACAGAGAGAGACACTGACAAAGAGAGAGACTAAAAGAGGAAGACTGAGAGAGAGAGAGAGAGGGAGGGAGAGTGTGGGAGAGAGCGAGAGAGTGAGAGAGAGACAGACGGACAAACAGACAAACAGACAGATAGAGAGAGAGAGTGAGAGTGCGTGAATGACATTGACAAGGAAAGAGAGAGAGAGTGAGTGAGTGACAAAGAGGGAGATAGATAGATAGATAGACAGACAGACAATTAGATAGATAGACAGATAGATAGATAAACAGATATATAGATAGTTAGAAAGATAGATATAAAGATAGATGGATCGACCCAGAGAGAGAGAAAGAGGAGAGAGAGAGGAGAGGAGAGAGAGAGAGAGAGAGAGAGAGAGAGAGAGAGAGACAGACAGACAGACAGACAGACAGACAGACAGACACAGACAGACAGACAGACAGACAGACATACAAATCACTTTGAGTTGCTCTAAAGCTCTTACTTTCTATACACTGAAGATCTCTCTCTCCCCCTCCCTCCCTCTCCCTCTCACTCTTCCCTCTCCTCCCTACCTCTCTCTCCCTCCCATCCCTCTCTCTCTCTCCCTCTCCCTCTCCCTGCCCTCTCCCTCCCTCTTTCTCGCTTCTCTCCACATACTTGTCTTTTTGACTCTCCCTGTTCAGATAGAATTCTTCTATCTGGTCATCATTGTATCAATGTTGGAGCTTACTTGGGTGGATTTGTCTCCCACCGGCTAGCGGAGGGATGGAGGCACCTTACTTATCTGGTGGTGAAATAATTTCACCCCGCCCACCGTCATGAAAACTTGCATTGGTTATTATGATGGATGTAGGCCTCTTGGAAAAAGAATAACAACCTTCTTTTAGAAAAAAGACCACAACAATGTCAACCATACTCTTGTCTGCATTTCCAGCCCACAGTTACTAACTTATAGACTTTTTGATATTATGTTGAGCACTGTACTAAGGATATCCGTTACAGTATCCATTTTACAGTCAAATGAAAGTACAAAAAGCCACTTGGACACAACCAAAAGTAATCATATTCAATTTTATTTAATTTTATTTGATTTCATTTCTAGTTATTGTATACGACTTTCAGTCAAGCAGATACGCAGATTTCTGTGATTGAAATTCGGGGCCTTCTTCTTCCCTGCGAGAGTGAGCGTCGCTACAAGAGCAGCGCCAGCCCTATTTTTAAAATTTTGGTCTGCAAATGTACTTGTTTCCGTGATCACAGTGATGTTGTTCAACATAATTTTGCAGAGACAACTCTCTTGTTGTGTGGGTTCCTTACGTGCAAACACCAAAAACCTGCATTTTATGAATGTCAGTAACTGAAGACAAATCACCTTTTCTCTCTAACTGGTCCCATGTATTTCGGAATCTTAGAAATAAGTTTCCTTGGGAAATTTTTAACTCAGGTTCCCCATTCAAGTGTTGCTGCAAATGTCAATTTTGTAAAAACACGCAGAACCTCGGTTTATCGTCTCACCCGAAAGACTAGCACTCATCCTCGCCTCATGGTTAATGGATGGGAGTGAAATGTTTCTGGCCAAACGGGGATCATACTTCACACCTTCCGACCGACTTTTTGTTTTGTAGGCAGGCGCGTTACCTCTCGACCAACGATCTACTTGGACAGAACCTAAAGGTGTCCATAACCTATGTGGTCGTAGGGGTGGGGGGGGGGGGTAAGGCGGTCAGAGGTCTCAACTCTCTCAAGGAACCAGCATATTGAGGACCGAGACAATTCATCTCCCTCGCTTCTTTTACCTTCCCTGTCCTAAAGAGGGCAGGGTACCATTTTACAGCTGGGGTGAACTGGGGGGACTGTACTGATGCCAAGGCGGCGCAAAACGGTCACCACCATGTGGTAACACGCTCGATGCTGCTTACCTTGGTTTGTTTGGAAAGCGAGTGCTCTGACCATGAGCTATCCCGTCCCCAGTCCTAATGTTAGTCACTAAAGAAGCCTCAATTGGGGTGACAGTCATCGTCGTACTTTAGCGTTAGAAGCTGTAATCCGCAGAAAATGGCCTCTCTTCTTTGTGTTCGTGTGCCATTGGAAACATGGGTACCTTCTTACCTATGAGACATTTCTTTGATCAATATGGGGATGGCTTGAAAAAAAATTGGATAACGCTTGAAAAAAGACAAAAAACAGAGACAGGTGTAGAGGAGATAGTGACAAGAGAGAGACATCATACAGAGACAACAGACAGAGCGAAACAGCACAAAGAGAGAGACGGACAGCGAGACTAAAAGCGGGGTACTTCTGAGAGAGAGAAAGGACTTGGTCACAAGGCTGGCAGACATACAGATAGACAGTTAGATAGATAGATAGATAACATACATACATACATACACACATAGATAGATTACACAGATAGATAGATACATACAATACATAGTAGATAGTAGATAGATTGATAGAAGATAGATAGATAGATAGATAGATAGATAGATAGATAGGATAGATAGTAGATAGATAGGCTAGATAGATAGACAGACAGATATATACTAGATAGAGACGAGACGAGACAGAGGACAGGCACATCACTCTGAGTTGCTCTAAAGCTCTATTTATATACTGAAGATAGCTATCTCTCACTCACTCCCCCATCTCTCTCCTCACTCCCTCCCTCTCTCTCTCCTCCCTCTTCTCTCCCCTCCCTCCCTCTTCTCTCCCTCCCGTTCTCCCTCCTCTTTTCTGCGTCTTCTCCAACTTACTGTCCTTTTTGACTCTCCTTGTTCGATAAGCAGAGTGAAATTCGTAAGGATGTGTGATTCTGTGCTTCTCCAGGCATCTGACACTACTCAGATTTTGCACTTCATTTCTTCCAGGCTGGTTGGGTCAATTTGTGGTAGACAGTCATATGTACTTTATTAGCATAAGAAGAGGCATCTGCAGAAAATGCCCTGTGTCTTTGTGTTGTGACCATGAAAATGAGGTATCTTCTACCTTTGAAGGCATTCTTCTGATCAATACTGGGAAGGCTTGAACAGAGAGAGAGAGAGAGAGAGTGAGACAGAGTTGATCGAGATGAGGAGAGGAGAGAGAGAGGGAGAGATGAGCGAGGAGCGCGGGGGGAGAGAGGGAGAGAGAGATGGAGAGAGCTGGAGAGAGGGAGAGAGAAGCAAGGACAGACACACAGAGACAAAGAGAGGACAGAGATAGAAAGACAGATTGCGACAGAAAAAGACAGAACAAGACAGAGTGAGACAACAGACCGAGAGAACAGGCAGAGAGAGACACTGACAAGAGAGAGACACTAAAAAGAGGAGAATGATGTGAGGAGAGAGAGAGGGAGGTGTAGGAGTGTTGGGACGAGCGAGAGAGTGCGGAGAGGCCAGCGGACAAACCAGACAAACAGACGATAGATAGAGAGATTGAGAGAGCGTGAAGACATTGACAAGGAAAGAGAGAGAGAGTGATGTGAGTGACAAAGAGGGAGATAGATAGATAGATAGACAGACGACAATTAGAAGATGAAGTAGATAGATAAACAGATTATAGATAGTTAGAAAGATAGCTATAAGATAGATGGAATCGACCAGAGAGATGGAGAGACGAGAGAGAGAGAGAGATGTGAGAGAGTGAGGAGAGATAGAGAGGAGAGAGACCAGGACAGAAGACAGGCAGACAGACAGACAGACAGGACAGACAGACATACAAATCACTTTGAGTTGCTCTAACGCTCTATTCTATTACACTGAAGATTCTCTCTCCCCCTCCCTCCTCTCCCTCTCACTTTTCCCTCTCCCTCCCTACCTTCTCTCCCTCCATCCCTCTCTCTCTCTCCCTCCCTCTCCTGCCTCTCCCTCCCTCTTTTCTCGTTCTTCTCCACTTACTTGTTCTTTTTTGACTCTCCCTGTTCAGATAGAATTTCTATCTGGTCATTCATTTTAGTCGATGTTGGTGCATATACGTGGAGGATGGTGAGATCGGGGTTTGCAGGAACTCTGATGAGATGAGTCTGGTGGATACTGGTGTGCAGCTGATGATGCTTGACACAATCTCTTTCCTGGACAATGGACGCCACTTCGTGTGAGGTAGTTTCTCTTCTCACTGTACCATATTTGTGGCGATCTTGCGTGGGGGTTGTTTCTCCGAAGCAGTCCCATCTGACTTCGCAAGCCCTAGGCTGTCCCATTTATATCTTTTTAGTTCATGTGTGAGTTTCCTGTACTCTTCCTGTTTGGTTTTAGAGTCCTCAATTCCATGTTCCGTTGGCTACTCCTTTATGGAAGACTTTAGTGTTGGTTCTTCTCCAGTACCGATTTGTCCTCCACTCTGGAGGCTTGCAGTGGAGCGCGGTCGTGTTGATCCGGGCCTGACGATACGGCCTGTTTTTCTTATGTTCTGTTTGTTCATCATGTCCTGGCAGGGGCTTGAGGAAGCTTGGTGGACCATCTCCTCTCCAAGACTCTACTGGGAATATGAAATCACCAGCCCCTCACAAAGTTTTGCCGCAGTAGAAGCAGTTTACAGGGGGTGGTGATTAAGGACCCGGGCCGGACCCAGAAGTGGAAGAGTAGAAGTGCCAAGTAGGACCATGCTCCCTCCATCCGAGGGATGCTACTGCAGGGTTTACCCAAGGTACCACCTCTCCTTAAGACCCATACACCTTTGAAACGTCATCACCCAAAACGCCCAAAAAACGATATCTTATTGTGGATTGGTGACGGATGCTAAAGGTGGGACCTGATGCCTATGCACCTGGGCAGAGCACAGGACGCTTTGGACTAGGAGAAACAATGATGGGGACAGCGGCTGCTGGAATTCGCACAATGCACAAACTAAACTTGGCAAACACACTCCATCCTCACAAGCATCAGACATCACTTGGCATCACAAATGGTCTGATTCACAATCAAATTGACTACATTTGTCACCTCAAAGATTCAAATCCAGCCCATAAACAAGGCAAAAACACCAAAAAAGAACATTCCCAGGAGGCTGACATAGGCGAGTGCCCACGACCTTGTACTCACCACCATCAAGCTGAAAAACATGAAAGCAAAGAACAAACGCAAAAAACCCACGCTTAGATTTGATTATAGAAAACTCAAAGAACCAACAGTGGGTTGAGATCTTCCAAGCCAAAATTGGAGGAAGTTCGCCGCCTCAAGCATCGACAATGATGGGGAAAATACCAAAACAACATCAAGAAGTGCTATTGACTAGCAGCAGAAGAAACATTAGAAGATAGCAGAACAAAGACTCCTGGGTGACAAAATGAGGTTCTTGACTCTGCGAAAAGATGAGAGCTTAGAACAAAAGTTCACAAGTCAAAGAATCCAACAACAAATACAGGAATTAGCCACAGAGATGTGAGGAAAAAGAGGATGAGAGCCAAAGAAAGCATAGATAGAAGAAACAATACCACGCATGAGTTGGTAATGGCCAAGGGATACTGCAAAACAGTTTCGTCACTCTGAAATCACTAACGAAAACACACAGCCTAAAGCCTTGTTATTGAAGACAAAGAAGGAAATCTTTTATGGAAAGCAATGCCATCCTCCAACGCTGGACGGAAGATGTGATGGATTGTATAAATACCCACTACGCCAGATACAACAAGTTTTGACAAAAACCCCTGAACACCAAGATAAAAGACCCACCCAATACTAAGGTGTGAAGTAGATACAGCTATTTAAACTATTGAGAAGGAAAGCCTCTGGACTCGATAACTCCCAGTGAACTCATAAAAAATGGAGAAATGAAACATCAAGGCGTAATTCACAGAGAACTTTGTCAGACGCTTCACGAACCAAAGAATGGCCAGAAAATGGGACACAGTCTCTTGTAATACCCCTACCAAAGAAAGGAAACCTCAACGCAATGCCAGAACTAAGAACCATCAGTCTCATAAGCTCCTAGCAAATTCACGCTGCGGGTAGGTCTCCAAAGCCTGAAAATCCAAGCAGAAAAAATCCTGGCGAAGAACAAGCCGGCTCTTACCAAAACGCCAGCCAATGGAACAAATTTTCATCTGGATTTGATAGAGAAGCATCTCCACTCTAAAAGCTTGTATTCACAATTTCATATAGACTTCAAAAAGGCCTTTGACAGGGTATGGATGACGGCTCTGGCAAGTATCTCAGGCACTTCACCTTTGCAACTGCCTCATTGAGTCATCAACGGCACTGTACGGAATGCAAGAGTTTAGTGCAGTTTTCATGAGGCAATTCACTGATGGGCGAGTTTTCAGGCCCGGTTGGGGTCTGTCATGGCTTGCCTTCTCTCACTGTAACTTTTCAACCTCTTCCTCGAAAACATCATGCAGAGACACTGCAAAACCACCACACTTTCCATCACCATTGGGGGAAGACCCCTTTGCAACCTCAGATTGGCAGATGACATGACCTCATTGGCAGCAAAAAGAACTGCAAAAAACCTCACAGTTAGTCTATCAGATCGAGCGAGGCCCCTACGGCATGAGAGGTGGTCAGTACAGACAATCAAAGAACATGGTCAACGCGCAAGCTAATGACAGCATGGAAATAAAGATGAATGGAGAAATACTGGAAGAGGTGAGCCAATTCCAATACTTAGGCTTTCCTAACAAAAGATTGAACACAACAAACAATGAAGTGAAAGCTCGCATTGCAACAGCAACATCTGCTCTAGCCAGACTCGAGAGGATCATCAGAAGCTACAACATCAGCTTCTGCACTGCACCAAATATCACCTTTTACAAATCCCTCGTTGATATTCTATCCTCCTCTATGAGCTGTGATCATGGACTCTGTCAGCAGAGTAAAGAGGAGAATTCCAAGCATTCGAGGAACAAGTGCTAAGAAGATCCTCAAAATATCATACAAAAGAAACACAAGACCCAACAACTATGTGAAAGCAGAAATCAAAAAGGGGTGTGGGCCCCCAGAACCTCTGCTCTCCACATAAGAGGAGAATACTGATGTGGTTTGGTCACACCACAAGACACCAACACCTAGCAAAGAACCATTCTGCAGGGAACAGTTGAAGGCAAGAGAGAAGAGGCACCAAAAGAAATCATGGGTTTACCACATCAAAAGACTGGACCCGCCCAACCCCTTGAAACACCTTATACATAGGTCACATATGAGCTGTAAGAATGGGAAATAAGATCTCTGTCATGTCTTCTTCTCATGTCCCCCCTACGTCCTTTGAGACATGGGTTACTGAGTGTTGTGAGTGTGTGTTTAGATAAGCAGAGTGGGAATTCGTAAAGGGGTGTTGAGGATTCTGTGCTAGTGCAGGCATCTGACCACTTCTCAGATTTTGCACTTCCATTCTCATCAGCAGTAGGGACCATTTGTTGGGAGACAGGCCATATGTACTTTATTAGCCTAAGAAGCCGAATCCTACAGAAAATGGCCTGTGTCTTTGTGTTGTGTACCATGACATGAGTACCTTTACCTTTGAGGCATTCTTTGATCAATCCTGGAAGGCTGACAGAGGGGGGCGAGAGGATAAGAGACGAGTAGGTAGAGAGGATGAGAGAGAGAGAGAGAGGGAGGGAGAAGACGACAGAAAAAGTGACAGAGAGGACAGAAGACAGCAGCGACAAGAGAGACATAGAGAAGGACAGAGTGAAGGAGGAAGGAATAAGAGAGACGGTGCTGAGGAGCAGAGACAGGAGAGAGATTGAGAGTAGAAGAGAGTGAGACGATGAGGGAGAGAGAGATGAGAGAGACAAAAGACAGAGAGAGAGACAGAGGAGTTAGAGAGAGATGGGAGTGAGGGAGGGTAGTAAGTAGAGAGAGAGAGAGAGAGAGACGAGACGAGAGAGAGTGAGAGAGAGAGAGAGAGAGAGTTGAGGTTGTAGACAGAGGACAGAGACAGAAACAGACAGAGAGACAGGAGGAGAGAGAACAGAGAGAGACAGAGTCAAGGACTTAGAGAGGGAGACTGAGAGGACAGAGAGAGACATGCCCAGAGAAGATAGAAGCGAGAGAGACAATTACAGTTTGAGAGCGGAGACTGGGGAGATAAACAGAGAGAGGCTGAGAGGGGAGTTAGAGACAGAGTAGTTTTTGAGTGGTCTCTTAACACTCTTACTTTGGTGTCGGAAGATCTCTCTCTATTGGGGACGAGTAGCCTAGTGTTGGTGTGGTTAGAACATTGCGCTGCAAGTGACGATCGGGTTCGATTCCTGTTTTTAAGGGGATATTTTCCCCTGGAGTTTGACATGTTTGTACGACTCCACCCTCCCCAAAAGTCTTCGGATGAGACTAATAAACGAGGTCCCGTGAGCGAACGGCACGCAGAACATCTTGCGCACACGTTAAATCCTGTTCCGGCTTTTCGTATAAGAGTAGGGCCAGTGTATGCGGAGGGAACGGATCCAACTTTACAAACCGATACACACGGGACTCGGATGTAAAAGCCATATGTTCTTATTCATTATCTCGATATAAAATAATTTATTTTTAATCTCTCCTCTCTCTCTCTCTCTCTCTCTCTCTCTTCTCTCTCTCTCTCTCTCTCCTCTCTCTCTCATCTCTCTCGCTCTCTCTCTCTTCTCTCTCTCTCTCTCCCCCTTCCACTCCAAATACCTTCTTTCAGAATATATGCGAGTTCCGAGTAGCAGACGTGGGTTTGTACACGGATGTTAAGAGATTTTTTGTGTGATTCCAGTCATCGGGATAACATCACTTCTACCGCATACCCTCTCTAGCTGGAAAGAAAGAAGAAGAATTTGAAGAAAGAATTGAAGAAGACTTTCAAGAAGGATTGAATGGAGAAGAATTGAAGAAGAAAGAGAGGAGGAAGAAGACGAATTTGAAGAAGTAGAAGAATTTGAAGAAGTAGAAGAAGAAGAGAAGTAGAAGAAAGAAGAAGGAAGAAGAGGGATGCGAAGAGATGAGAAGAAGTTGAAAGAAGAGACGAAGAAGAAGAAGGAGAAGACGGAAGTAGGGTGGGGGGGGAGATTGGGAGGGGGGGGGGTCGGGGGAGGGGGGGCGGGAGGGTGCGGGGGGGGGGGGGGTGGAGATGGGGGAGGGGCGGAGATAGATAGACTAGATAAATTCCTACGATAGATATAGATGGACAGACAGACAGACAGACAGACAAACAGACAATTCATTAACACAATCAGACACACCGACAGTCACAAACACACAGACAAACAAACAAACAAACAGAGAAAGGGGAAAACCTATTAAGCTGCATTGTGAACTGCATTATCCAGAGACAATGTTGAACAGAATAAATGAAGGAAGAAGGACATCACTAGAAGCCACATGAGGACAGCACACCACGAATGGAACAGACTCTGGGAACAAAGAAAACCAAGAGCCACACGCTGATGAAGATGCACTTCACCAAAGTCCTTCGGATGAGACTATAAACCGGGGCCCGCGCGCGAACGCACGTAGAACATCTTGCACACACGTGGAATCCTGTTCCGCTTTTCGAAAACGTAGGCCACTGTGTGCCGGTGGGAACAGATGACATAACTTAGAAAACTGCATACACACGGGGACTGGATTAAAAAAGCGCATTAGTGCTTATTCCATTATCATCGATGTAAATAAATAAATAAATAAATAAAGGTAAAGGTGTCCCATGACTTATGTGGGCGTAGGGGCCAGCATGTTGAGGGCGGCGCCCATCTCCTCTCCCTCTCTGCTTTACGTCCCCTGTCCCTAAAGAGGGCAGGTAGCCATTTACAGCTGGGTGAACTGGGGGACTATAGTGAAGCCAAGTAACACAAGCGGTCACCCATCCAAGTGGTAACCACGCTCAATGCTGCTTAACCTTGGCTGGGGGGAAAGCGAGTGCTCTGACCACTGAACTATCCCGTCCCCAACTAAATAAATAAACACGCTTGTTTGCACTTTTTCAGATGGAAAGTTTAAAATGACCTCAGGATATTTAAGAGAAAGGTCTAGATCTAGTTTATTCCATTTCAGTTTATATTGTTTTACATTGCAAGTCATCAAAATCCAATTTGAACACTTTCATAAACAGACAACACACCCTCACAGCCACACAGACATGTCATCTACTAATGAAAAACACATTTACATTCCTGGTCATTCAACGAACAGCCGACAAGTCACTCCCATTCATTCAACATTGATTGACAATCTGGATCGGTGGTCTAGAGGTAACGCGCCTGCCTAGAAAGCGAAAAGTCCAGAAGGGAAGTGTGCATTGGTTTGGTCCCCGTTTTGGGCCCCTAAACTTTCCCCCCTCCATTAGACCATGAATGGTGGTCTGGATGCTAGCCTTTCGGATAAGACGATAAATCGAGGTCCCGCTTGCTACACACAATTATTTAGCGCATGTAAAAGAAACCACGGCCACAAGGGAGTTGTCCCTGGCAAAAATTTGTAGAAAAAAAGTCACCGTGAAAGAGAAAAAAATACAGTTGCAGACAGGAAAAGAAAAAAAAAGGGGTGGCGCTGCTCTTGCGGCGACGCGCCCTCTGCGGAGAAAGCAGCCCGAATTTTACGCAGAGAAATACCCCTTTATGGTATGAAAATGAAAGTGAATGAACAACCGATAACACACGTTCATTCCCATTCACTTGTCGAGCAAGGCACAATGCACTTTACTTTCCCTGAAACACACAATGAACAATGAACTCTCATTCCCAATCAGTTGATCCGCAGCCAAAAACCCACTTCCACTCCTCTTCATTCGACGAACAACTGATAACTCACTTTCATTTCTATTCTTTCGACGAACTACTTGCACACACTTTCATTTCCATTCAAGAAGAAGAATTTGAAGAAGAAGAAGAATTGTGAAGAAGAAGAAGAAGAAGAAGAAGAAGAAGAAGAAGAAGAAGAAGAAGAAGAAGAAGAAGAAGAAGAACAATAACAACAACAACAAGAACAAAACAAGAACAAGAAGAAGAAGAAGAAGAAGAAGAACAAGAACAAGAACAAGAACAAGAAACACGAAGAACAAGAAGAAGAATTGCAAAGAAGAAGAATTACAATGAAGAATTGCGAAGAAGAATAATTCAAAGAAGAAGAATTGCGAAGAAGAATGCGAAGAAGAAGAATGCGAAGAAGAAAAATTCAAAGAAGAATTTAAAAAGGAATAATTCAAAGAAGAAGAAGATGAAGAAGAATTCTACCCCGTGGGGATGACAGGGACCTCCCAGTATAAACAGCACCCCCACATTCTGGAAATTATGTCCTAGATATTTCCTCTTTTCTTTCACTCTCTTTGTATCTGCCTCGTTCCTTTTCTTCCTGTCACCTCCTCCTTGTCTATTTTCTGCCTCCCTGGTCCTTTCACCTGCTTCATTTTCCAAAAGGACTTCAAAATAACAATCCTCTCTTACGCCGAACTTGGTCACGCTGGGCCTGACTTGTCAGGCGTTTAACGGCAGCGCAACACATTTTTCGCTCATATGACAGACCACAAAAGCTGCTGTCTGAGCGTTCGACGACGAAGAAGAAGAAACTTCCATCCCTTCGATCAACAAACCGACAACACAATTTCATTTCCACGTGACACAAGCTCATTGTCACCACTGTCACCACTCTGCGCCATCTTGCTTTTCCTGTGATTCAACATCAACTGTCAACTCAGGCTTGTAGTGCTGGGGTAGGGCCCTTGCACATGTGCAGCGTGTTCAGATTGTCGCTAAAGTGTTTTATCTATTTATTAATTTAATTTATTTATGTGTTTATTTTTTCATTTATTTATCATTTTATCTCGAGGATAATGGAATCAGCACTCATGTGCTTTTCTACCCAGTCCTCGTGTGTATGTGCAGTTTGTCAATGTTGTCATTTGTTCCCAACGGCACACAATGGCCTCCTTTTCCCAAAAGCGGAACGGGTTTTAACGTGTGCGCAAGATGTTGTGCGTGCGTTCGCACACACGGGACCTCGGTTTTCATCCGAAGGACTTTTGGGGAGAGTAGAGTCGGCACTGATGTTAACTCCAGAGGGAAAATCCTCTTGAACGAGAATCGAAACCAGGTCAGCAGATCACGAATACATCACTCTAACCCCCAGGCTCTCCCGTCCTGTTAGAATTCTTGAATACCCTTATCATCTTTATCTGACCCCACCCCCTCCTTCTCCCCCCTCCCCCCGGACAAAAATGGCACAAAGCAGAGGGCCTGCCTTTGACCCTGGGTCATCGATATAGAACTTGTTTGTTGTCAATGATGAAATGGTCAAAAACTGTAATGGCTTTCTGTCCATCACTTCTAGCTTTTTTCCGAATGTTGTGTTGTTGATATTGTTGTGCATTCCCCAGCTTAACGCTCTGGGGTCACCCAGAACGTGCACTCTGACTCACTCATCATCCCACCTGGAAATCAATGTGAGATTGAAATTGTACACTGCATGATGAGAAGTTGACGTGCACGACTGTTGTTTTGTTTAAGAACCTCGCCATATAGGCAGCCATACTCCAACTTCAGAGGATCTTTTTCCCTCTCCTTTAAAGGAGATTGCGGGTTATGTTAAGAGGTTGTCATGTCTGAAGACAATCTCAACACAACATTTTTACAACATAACAACATTTTAGTTTAGTCCTTGGCAATCAGCTGACATCAATAACTGACACAGCTTTTGGCCTGGGCCAGTTTTATGATTTTTTTCAGAATGAGAGGATAGTTTCTGCTTGATTTTGCGTACATAAGAGACAAATTCTCATTGATGCTTCCCTTCACGTTCCTTTTTCTCTGAAAGCGAGCCAATTTATCTTTACAGAAGGTGCACCTTGCAAAAATTGGGGCATCTTGTTTGGTCACCAAGGTGATGTACTATGCCAAAGACAACGTTTTGAGTTATGCCCAGTTTGTCAGCTAGTCAGTCTTAAAGAATCCATTCACATGTTTTTCCCCTTTTATTTATCTGGATTACGATTTAGGACACAGAAAATCCAAAATATTTCATTTTTGATCTTCCTTCTAGGTTGTCAGACCGTTTCTTCATTATGTCAATGTTCTAAAAAATTTTTTAGCTTTTAAGATGCTTTTTTATTTTTTGTTTTACCCTTTTATATGGAGGATAATGGAATAAGCACTTATGTGCTTTCTTACATTCAGTACCCGTGTGTATGCGGTTTTGTAAATTCTGTAATCTTTTCCCACCGGGGCACAGTGGCCGACTACGAAAAGCGGAACAGGATTTAACGTGCGCAAGATGTTCTGCGTGCGTTCGCACACGAGACCTCAGTGTATAGTCTCATCTGAAGGACTTTTGGGGAGAGTGCAGTCGGCACTGATGTTAACTCCCTTGAACGGGAATCGAACCCGAGTCGTCAGATTGCGAGCGCAATGTTCTAACCACTAGGCTACCAGTGAGTGTGTCTGCGTGCGTGCGTGGGTGCGTGCGTGTGAGTGTGTGTGCGTGCGTGCGTGCGTGCGTGCGCAAATTGCATGTGTGTATGTTTGTATGTGTGCATGTATGTGCGTGTGTGTATGTATGTGTTTGGGATTTGTTGTTGTTTTATGTATGCATATATTGTTTAAAGGCATATTGTGTTAAAATGCCACTCACAATTTCTCTGTTGAGATAATACAGCATTCTTGAGTCTCGAGTCTTGAGTCTTCATCATTTCTGCGTTTGTCTTGTTATTCTGGTCACCTCCTTCCCCAGACCCATCACCGAAAGAAATCCTTATTTTCATTTGTCAGGAATTAAACTTTTATATATCGTTTTCCTTATTTCCAGTTGAGATGATCTGACGTTTACTCCTGTGCAGTGCAAGTTCTAAAGGTTCCATTTTGAACTGTCAAAAGCCTGATTTCCTCGCCTCTCAATCACCTTCATTTTGAGGAGAGAAGTGTCCTTTAGCTTAAAAAACAACAACCTGTGAAATCAAATAACTGATTTATTTATTTATTCTTTTATTTCGAGGATAATGGAAAAAAGCAACCATGTGATTTTTTGGGATCCAGTCCCCGTGTGTATGTAGTTTTGTCAATTTCGTCATCCGTTTCCACCGGCACACAATAACCTACTCTTCCAAAAAGCGGAAAGGGCTTTAACGTGTGCGCAAGATGCTCTGCGTGCGTTCGCACACGGGTTCACAGTCTCATCCGAAAGACTTTTGGGGCAGAGTGGAGTCGGAACTGATGTTAACTCCAGAGGAAAAATCCTCGTGAACGAGATTCGAACCCGGGTCAGCAGATCACGAATACATCACTCTAACACCCAGGCTATCCCCGCTAATTCGCTTTACTCATACATAACTTGACAGGTATAGAGAGAGAAGATGGAAAACGCAATATCGTACATTGGTGTGAAAAGAACGATAAACGAAGGAAGGGAGGGATGTGGAGGTGACAAAGCGGAATCGTTCTGGATGTGGAACAAAGGCAAACACAGACGTATCTGGATGGATGACTAGGTTGGTGGTGAGAAAGACAAACTGATCGTTGGAGAAACACCATACATGCATACATACATACAGTAAAGGAAAGAGGGTGAAAAAGAGAGAACGCGTGCAGGCACGCACGCACGCACGCACGCATACACACCTCTCTTTGTGTGTGTGTGTGTGTGTATCCAAATTGAAAAGTACTTCATTATTGTAAGCATACAACTTTAAAAACCTGACTGGAGAGAGAGAGAGGGGCAGACAGACAGACATACAGATAGACAGACTGAGACAGAGATCCAGAGAGAGAGAGAGAGAGAGAGGAGAGAGAGAGAGAGAGAGAGAGAGAGAGAGAGAGAGAAGACAGACAGACAGATCAGAGAAGAGATAGAGAGAGAGAGAGAGAGAAGAGAGAGAGAGAGAGAGAGAGAGAGAGAGAGAGAGAGAGAGAGAGAGAAGAGAAAGAGAGAGAGAGAGAGAGAGAGAGAGAGAGAGAGAGAGAGAGAGAGAGAGAGAGAGGAGAGAGAGAGAGAGAGGAGAGAGAGAGAGAGAGAGAGAGAGAGCGCATAAACTTTCCCCTACATTCTAATCCATTCATTCAGATTCCTAATAATCATCATTTACATAACATAATGCAAATGACTCTTGAAACCAGAATAATGCCAACCAAACCACAACAACAATAACAACAAACAACAACAAAATACAAACAAACAAAAACACGTCTAAAACATTGACCAAGGCG
>CM054152.1:50237371-50242371 GCA_028751875.1 Rapana venosa
GGGTGTTCTTTTTGTTGACTTTAAAAAGGCCTTTCATGTCATTAATCATATTTTGCTTCTGCGCAAATTACACCTGTACAAGCTTACACCAGAGATTTTTCTAGCAAGTTTTTTGTCAGGTAGGAAGCAATTAGTGACAATAAATGATCAAACATCAAATGTAGTAGCTGTTAGATATGGCATTCTACAAGGGTCAGTCTTAGGACCACTTTTGTTTTCAATCTATGTAAATGACTTACCCTGTTTTTTGAATTGTAACTGTGAAATGTTCGCTGATGATACATCCTTGTTCTGCAGTGATTCAGATCCAAATAGGTTAACAATTAATTTACAAGATAATATGGATAGATTAATCATTTGGACTCAGTTGAATCATATGTCTTTGAATGCAGAAAAAACCAAATGCATGTATATTTCAGCAAGACAAAAAAGGCAGAAAATGAAATCTAATTTCAACCTTTGAGAATGAACCAGTTGAAGAAGTTGATGCTCATAAAATTCTAGGTGTCACTATTGACAACAACTTGACTTGTACAGATCATATTATGTCACTGGGAAAACGTTTATCCAACAGGCTTCTTCAGTTATCTAAATTAAAAAAAATTCTTGCTAACAATTCTCGGAAACTCTTCTTTTGTGGCCATATTTTTCCTGTGGCCTATTATTGACTATGCATCCACACTATGGGACAATTGCAGTGACACAAATTTGAAATTTATCCACCGTTTATATAAAAGAGCAGTAGAGTTGGTACTATTAAAGTCAAGTACCTTAACTGTTACAAGCAAAACAGTATACTCACATTCCGAAATAGACTTTTCTTCAACAAAGCTATATGCATGCATAATGTTATATACGGAAATCCTCCTCCAAAGATAACCAATGCCTTCAAAATAAATGAACACAGGCACAATCATTCGCTATCGTTTCCAAGGCCCAGAAACAATATCTACAAGACAAGTTTTTTTGTATTCAGGTAGTCGGTTATGGAATAACCTCCCAAGAGAGTTAAAAAATATTACCACCAAAAGCCATTTAAAAAAAAACATTTGAAAAACTATCTAATAAATAACTGTACAGAAAATGAATTGTAATTCCTCCCTCCTAACCCAATGTGTATTTTTCATCATTCTTAGATTGTTTCCTTACGATTTTTTCCCCTTTTCTTTTGTAATTTTTAATTAAAAAAAATATTTGAAAGATTTTTGAAATTGTATCTTGTAGTATATATATAGATATAATATATATATATATATATATATATATATATATATATATATATATATATATATATATATATGTGTGTGTGTGTGTGTGTGTGTGTGTGTGTGAATGTATGCGCGGATGAATGCCTGCTTGCACGCCAGCACGGGCTTGTGGGTGTGGGAGTGGGCTTGTGTATGTGTGTGTGTTTGTTTAAAATTGTGGTTAGCAAATAATAGCGTAAGTGGTGAGCCTATGGTTATATATGTATGTGTGTATTTATGTAGAGATTGTTGTGTTTATTGATATTGCCAACGTCATCTTTATAATTTCCTTTTCAATAAGATTTGGTATATTTGTTTGTATATATATTTTTTTTATTGGGCGGGGGGGGGGGGGGGGGGGGGGGGTTGTTGTTGTTGGCTGTTGGCTTTTTGGTGTGTTTTTTGGATTGACGAAAAAAAGCAAGTATTTGCTTATTCAATGTACCATCTGGAAATAAAAGTTTGACTTTGACTTTGACTTTGACACACACACGCACGCTCGCACTCACACACAAACACACAAACAGAGAGTGAGAGAGAAGAAGAAGAAGAAGAAGAAGAAGAAGAAGAAGAAGAAGAAGAAGAAGAAGAAGAAGAAGAAGAAGAAGAAGAAGAAGAAGAAGAAGAAGAGAAGAAGAAGAAGAAGAAGAAGAGAAGAAGAAGAAGAAGAAGAAGAAGAAGAAGGAAGAAGAAGAAGAAGAAGAAGAAGAAGAAGAAGAAGAAGAAGAAAGGAAGAAACAAAGAAAGAAAGAAGACGTAGAAGAAGAATCACTTCTCTGACCTATGATGGATTTGCAGTTTCTATGGCATGTCTGGAATAAGGGCTCTTAGAAAACCAAGCTTCAACAAGATGTCTTGATATACCACGGGCCTATGGCGTACTACGTGATATAGTGTATAAGAATCCTATGCGTGCACTGGAATGTCAAAAGTACACTTTTCAGACAGTGTGGGTTGCATTAGCTAAACGGGTTATGTCTCAACTGTGCTATAATTCTGAATGTCATATGCATGGGTTGCTTTACAATTCGTCGTGAGAAAAAGAGAGAAAGAGAGAGAGAACGAGAGAGAACGAGAGATAGAGAAAGAGAGCTAGAGAGAGACACAGAGAGACAGACAGAGAGAGAGAGAGAGAGAGAGAGAGAGAGGAGAGAGAGAGAGAGAGAGAGAGAGAGGGTGTGTAAATGTGTGTGAAAGAGAGAGAGAGAGAGTGAGAGTGAGTGACAGAGTCTATAAATGTGTGTGAAAGAGAGAGAGAGAGAGAGAGAGAGAGAGGGGGGGAGGCAGACAGACACACAGACAGACAGGGACAGAGACAGGTAGGCACACACACACACACACACACACACACACACACACACACACACACACACACACACACACCCACACACACACGACACACACACACACACACACACGCAGAGGCGCGCGCACGCACACACACATACACACACAAACACTCATACAGAGACAGACAGACAGACAGACAGATAGAGAGAGAGGGAAGAGAGAGAGAGAGGAGAGAGAGAGAGAGAGAGAGAGAGAGAGAGAGAGAGAGAGAGAGAGAGAACAGAAAGAGAGAAGACAGTAGAAGGAGAGAGAGGCAGACAGACAGACCAGGAAGACAACAGAAAGACAGACAGACACAGACAGGCAGCAGCAGGCAGACAGACGACACCCAGGAAGACTCACAGAAAGACACCAAGACAGACACACAGACCCACAGGCTGACCCACAGACAGACCAAGAGAAATACAGACATATATACATACAGACAGACACACACACACACAGACCCCCAACCCCATTCCCTCCCTCCCCCCCACAGAAACAGAACTACAGCCTGACATACATACTTCACACTGTAGAAAAGCAACTCCACACGCATCTCAACCGCTCCGCGCCTGAAGGCTAGGTACTGCATTTTCTGAAACTAACTTCCGTAAGCTCCTGGAACTAAAAAGTTTCTCAAGTGGTCTTGATACACCACGGCACCATAGCATTCTTGCATAAGGCACGGTATGAAAGTCTATTACAGCAACTTGCTGCCCTGCCCAAATGCAAATGCTTCAGACAGTTTTGAGGTGCACTCACAAACTCTTTTTAACTTATTCTTGGGCTAGTTTCGATTTCTTTACTCTTTTGTGTTTCCTTTATTCAGAGTAAAACGAGAGAGAGAGAGAGAGAGAGAGAGAGAGAGAGAGAGAGAGAGAGAGAGAGAGAGAGAGAGAGAGAGAGAGAGAGAGAGAGAGAGAGAGGGAGAACCTAAGCAAGCTAGTCAGTCATTAAGTCGTACAGAAAGTCAGACATACAGACAGACAGACAGACAGACAGGGAAAGAGAGAGAGAGAGAGAGAGAGAGAGAGAGAGACAGACAGACAGACAACAGACAGACAGACAGAAAGACAGAGACAGAGAGACAGAGGGACAGGAAACAGAGAGAGACAGAGACAGTGACAAACACAGAGACAAAGAGACACAGAAAGACACAGAGAAGTAGACAAGAGAAAAAAAAAGATTTTCAGAATAAGAAGAGAGACGGTGCAAGTTATAAAGGGTATGAGGGTTATGATTTAGTCTGATTGTAGAAACTGTCTTCAGCGCCTGGGCTTTACTACAGTTCTCGATTAAACCATTGACGCTGGTGGGGGGGGGGGGGAGGAACAACAGCAAAGTGAGAGGCTGTATGACCAGTGGCTTTCTTTCCCCCTCAATGAATTCTTCCACTTTACATCCTAATCTTCAGTGATCGACTGTGACTCTCTGACTAGGAGGTATGACTTGCACATTCCCTATGTGCTGCAGCCCTGGGGGCTAGCTGGCCTTTGGAGAACATCTCCAACGCTGACTGTCCGAATGCCTTCTAAGCCGAGAGAGTGGGGATGTACTGTGGGCAAGGCATCTCCACTATAATCAAATTTCTGCCCAGTTTCCAAAACAGCAGCTGCCTCCTCTGCTGTTTTGGAGGTCATCGTCGAACACGGCAGACAAACATGAAGAAAGAAACCGAATTTCTGCTAGAAAAAGAAACAAAACAATTTTTGTATAAAATCAAACCTTAAATGTGCCAGCAACGGATAACGTTTGTGAATGGGGGTCAGCAGCTCAAGGGAGAGATGGATTACGGGCAATATTGATGAATGCTAGGAAAAGAGAGAGAAGAAAGTATGCGGCCTGGGTTATTTATCCCTTAACAGTTACCTTAAGACAAAGTGAACAGAATTGGAAATTGGATGTCTTTTTCTCAATGTTCTCTCTGCCTCTGTCTCTCTCTATCTATCTCTCTGTCTCTCTCAGTAATAGTTTTGTCATTGTCATTGTCTCTCTGTCTCTCCGTCTCTCCGACTCACTGTGTCTGTCTTTCTGTCTGACTGTTTCTCTGTCTGTCTGTCTGTCTCTCTATCCGTCTATCTCTCTGTTCTTTTCCTTTTTTTTCCCGAGAGCATAGTGTAAGAAAAACAACAACACCCTAAGCTCATCCATTTACTGTGAATAAACAGTTCGAGTTATATATGTATATATATCTCCTTGATGGTATAGTTAGTTTTTGTAAATATGCATTCCTATTAATTTTGTTTGTTTTCCATTATTTCTATGCATATTTAAACAACCTCTCTCTCACTCTCTCTCTCTCTCTCTCTCTCTCTCTCTCTCTCTCTCTCTCTCTCTCTCTCTCTCTCTCTCTCTCTCTCTGGGACTGGATGTAAAAAAGCACATGTGTGCTTATTCATTATCCTCGAAATAAAAGAATTT
>CM054152.1:50247022-50294522 GCA_028751875.1 Rapana venosa
ATTGTGTGGGCCCAAGCCTCGCTCTCCACCATAAAGAGGAGAATACTGATGTGGTTTGGTCACACCACAAGACACAACACCCTAGCAAAAACCATTCTGCAGGGAACAGTTGAAGGCAAGAGAAGAAGAGGCACCAAAAGAAATCATGGGTTTACAACATCAAAGACTGGACCGCCCAACCCCTGCAACACCTTATACTAGTCACATAAGATCTGAAGCATGGAAAAAGATCTCTGTCATGTCTTCTCTCATGTCCCCCCTACGTCCTTTGAGACATGGGACTGAGTGAGTGAGTGAGTGTTTAGATAAGCAGAGTGGAATTCGTAAAGGGGTGTTGAGGATTCTGTGCTAGTTCAAGGCATCTGACCACTTCTCAGATTTTGCACTTCCATTTCTTCAGCAGTAGGGTCCATTTGTGGGAGACAGTCATATGTACTTTATTAGCCTAAGAAGCCGAAATCCTACAGAAAATGGCCTGTGTCTTTGTGTTGTGTACCATGAACATGAGTACCTTCTACCTTTGAGGCATTCTTCTGATCAATCCTGGGAAGGCTTGACAGAGAGAGAGAGAGAGAGAGAGAGAGAGAGGAGGGAAGACAGACAGAAAAAGTGACAGAGAGACAGAGACAGACAGAGACAGAGAGACATAGAGAAGGACAGAGAGAAGGAGGAAGGAAATAAGAGAGACGGTGACTGAGAGAGAGAGACAGAGAGAGAGAGAGAGAGAGAGAGAGAGAGAGAGAGAGAGAGAGACAAGAGACAGAGAGAGAGACAGAGAGAGATAGAGAGAGATGGAGTGAGGAGGGAGTAAGAGAGAGAGAGAGAGAGAGAGAGGAGAAGAGAGAGAGAGAGAGGAGAGAGAGAGAGAGTGAGGTGTAGACAGAGACAGAGACAGAAAACAGACAGAGAGACAGGGGAGAGAGAGACAAGAGAGAGACAGAGACAAAGACTTAGAGAGGGAGACTGAGAGACAGAGAGAGACATGCCCAGAGAGATAGAAGCAGAGAGAGACAAATACAGTTTGAGAGCGAGAGACGGGGAGATAAACAGAGAGAGACTGAGAGGGAGAGGTAGAGACAGAGTTCTTTGAGTGGCTCTTAACACTCTTACTTTGGTGTACGGAAGAATCTCTCTCTATCTGGAGGACGAGATAGCCTAGTGGTTAGAACATTGCGCTCGCAATCTGACGATCCGGGTTCGATTCCTGTTTAAGGGGATATTTTCCCCTGGAGTTTAACATGTGTACCGACTCCACCCTCCCCAAAAGTCCTTCGGATGAGACTATAAACCGAGGTCCCGTGTGCGAACGCACGCAGAACATCTTGCGCACACGTTAAATCCTGTTCCGCTTTTCGTAAGAGTAGGCCAGTGTATGCCGGTGGGAACGGATGACAAACTTTACAAAACCGCATACACACGGGGACTCGATGTAAAAAAGCCCATTTGTTCTTATTCCATTATCTCGATATAAAATAATTTTATTTTTAATCTCTCTCTCTCTCTCTCTCTCTCTCTCCTCTCTCTCCTCTCATCTCTCTCTCTCTCTCTCTCTCTCTCTCTCTCTCTCTCTCTCTCTCTCTCCTCCCCTTCCTACTCCAACTACCTCTCTTTCAGAATATGCGAGTTCAGAGTAGCAGGTGGGATTTGTAAACGGATGTTAAGAGATTTTTTGTGTGATTTCAAGTCATCTGGATAACACTCACTTCTACCGCATACCCTCTCTAGCATGGAAAGAAGAAGAAGAATTTGAAGAAGAATTTGAAGAAGAATTTCAAGAAGGATTTGAAGGAGAAGAATTTGAAGAAGAAGAAGAGGAGGAAGAAGAAGAATTTGAAAAAGTAAAATTTTTTGAAAAGTAAAAGAAGAAGATAAAGTAAAGAAGAAGAAGAAGGAGGGATGAAAAAAGTTGAAAAGAAGTTGAAGAAAGAAGAAGAAGAAAGGGAGAAAAAAGAGGGGGGGGGGAGATAGATATTTTGATAAATTCATAGATAATTAAATAATAGACAGACAGCGCCCAGCAGACAAACAGAAAAACGGGACACCCGACAGTCCCCAAACCCACAGACTAAACAAACAAAAAAAACAGAGAAAGGGAAAACCTATTAAGCTGCATTGTAAACCCTGCATTATCCTGAGAAAAATTTTTTGAACAGAATAAATGAAGGAAGAAGGACATCCCCTAGAAGCAAAATGGGGACACCCACACCACGAAGGGAAAAAGACCTGGGAACAAAAACCAAGGGGCCCCCCCGCTGATGTAGAGGCCCCTTCCCCCAAAGTCCTTGGGGATGAGACTAAAACCGGGGGCCCGCGCGCGAACGCACGTAGAAAAATTCTTGCACACACGGGGAATCCTGTTCCGTTTTTTCAAAAACGTGGCCACTGTGTGCCGGTGGGAAAAAATTTGACTTTAACGAAAAAAATGCATAAAACCCCGGGGGACTGGATTAAAAAAGCGCATTAGTGCTTATTCCATTATCTTCGTGTAAATTTAAAAAAATAAAAAAATTTTAAAGGAAAAGGGTGCCATAAACTTTTGGGGGGCGTAGGGCCCAGCATGTTGGGGCCCGGCCCGGCCCATCTCCTCTCCCCTCTGCTTTACGTCCCCGCCCCCTAAAGAGGGCAGGTACCAAATTTACAGGGGGGGAAATTTGGGGGACTTTATTAAAGGCCAAGTAACACAACGGTCACCCCCCCAAGGGGGAACCCGTCAAGCTGTTTAAACCCTTTGGGCCCGGGGGGGGAAAGCGAGTGCTCTGACCACTGCTATCCCGTCCCCAACTAAAAAAATTTAAACCGCTTGTTTGAACTTTTTCAGAGGGGAAATTTTTAAATGCCTCAGGATTTTTAAAGAAAAAGGGTTTCTAGATCTATTTTAAATTCCTTTTCCTTTTAAATTTTTTTTTTTGCAAGTCTTAAAAATCCAATTTAAAAACATTTTCTTTAAACAGACAAAAACACCCCACACCCACACAGAAAATTTTCACAAATTAAATGAAAAACTCATTTACATTCCTGGTTTTTTCAACGACAGCCCGCCCAAAGCCCACTCCCATTCATTTAAAACCAATTGATTGACAATCGGGATCGGTGGCCCTAGGGGAAACCCGCCCCCTGCCTAGAAAGCAAAAAGCCCCAAAAGGAAAGGGGGGGCATTGGTTTGGCCCCCGTTTTGGGCCCCCTAAACTTTCCCCCCTCCATTAGACCTTGAATTTGGTGGTCGGGAGGCTAGCCCTTTCGGAAAAGCGAAAATCGAGGTCCCGCTTGCTACCACAATTATTTGGGCGCAGGGTAAAAGAAAACCACGGCCCAGGGAAAGTTGCCCCTGGCAAAAATTTGTAAAAAAAAAGTCACCGGAAAGGGGAAAAAAATACATTTTTGCGCAGGAAAAGAAAAAAAAAGGGGGTGGCGTTTGGCTCTTGCGGCGACCCCGCCCTTGGGGGAGAAAGCAGCCCAATTTTACGCAGAGAAATCCCCCCTTTTTGGGGGTTGAAAATGAAAGTAAATTTGAACAACCGAAAACACCGTTAAATTCCCCCTTTCATTTTGTCAGCAAGGCACAATGCATTTTTCTTTCCCTGAACACACAATGAAAAATTTGAACTCTCTTCCCAATCGTTGATCCGCACCCAAAAAAAACCCAAACTTCCACCCTTTTCATTCGACAAAACAACGATAATTTCACTTTCATTTCTATTCTTTCGACAACAAATTTTGCACACATTTTCCCATTTCCATTCAAGAAGAAAAATTTGAAGAAGAAAAAAATTGGGGTGAAGAGAAGAAGAAGAAAGAAGAAGAAGAAGAAGGAAGAAGAAGAAGAAGAAGAAAAAAAAAAAACAAAAAACAAAAAAAAGAACAAAAAAGAAAAGGGAAGAAGAAAGGAAAGGAATAAAAAACAGAACAAGAACAAAAAAAAACCGAAAAACAAGAAGAAGAATTGCAAAGAAGAAAAATTTACAATGAAAAATTGGAAAAAAGAAAAATTTTCAAAAAAGAAGAATTGCAAAGAAGAATGCGAAGAAAAAAAATGGAAAAAAAAAAATTAAAAGGGAAAAATTTTAAAAAAAAAAATAATTAAAAGGAAGAAGAAGATGGAAGAAATTTTCTCCCCCGGTGGGGATGAAGGGACCCCCCGGGTAAAAACAGCCCCCCACTTTCCCTGGAAATTATGCCCCTTAAAAAATTTTCCCTTTTTTTCTTTCACTCCTTTGTACCCTTGCCTCTTTCCCTTTTTTCTTCCTGTCACCTCCTCCTTGCCCTTTTTTCTGCCTCCCGGCCCTTTTTCCCTGCTTCTTTTTCCCCAAAAAGGGCCCTTCAAAAAAAACAACCCTTTCTCTTCCCCAAAATTTGGTCACCTGGGCCTGATTTGTCGGGTTTTTAACGGCAGGGGAAAACACCATTTTTCGCTCATTTTACAGACCAAAAAAGTTGCTGTCTGAGCGTTCGACGACGAGAAGAAAAACTTCCTTTCCCTTCGTCAAAAAAACCGAAAACAAAATTTTTTTTTTCCCACGTCCACAAGCCATTGTCCCCCACGGGTCCCCACTCTGCGCCATTTGCTTTTTCCTGTGTTCAAACCTTCAACTGTCAACTCAGGTTTGGTATTTGCGGGGTAGGGCCCTTGCCATGTGCAGCGTGTTCGTTTTGCGCTAAAGTGTTTTTCTATTTATTTTTTTAAATTAAATTTAGGGGGTTTTATTTTTTCTTTTATTTTTCATTTTATCTCGAGGATAATGGAATAGCACTCTTGGTTTTTCCCTACCCAGTCCCCCCCGGTGTGTATGGGGCAAGTTTGTCAATTTTGTCCTTTTTTCCCCAACGGCACACAATGGCCCTCCTTTTCCCAAAGCGGAAGGGGTTTTAACGTGTGCCCCCAAGAGGGTTGTGCGGCGTTCCCCACCAGGGGACCTCTTTTTGGGGGGGGGGGAAGGGCCCTTTTTGGGGAGGTGAGTGGGCACTGTTTTTAAACCCCAAAGGGGAAAACCCCTCTTGAACGAGAACCCAAAACCAGGCCCAGCAGATCCCCGAAACATCACTTTTTAACCCCCGGTCCCCCCGGGCCCTTTTAAATTCTTGAATACCCTTTCATCTTTATCTGGACCCCACCCCCCCCTTTTCCCCCCCCCCCCCGGACAAAAATGGCCCCAAAACCCGGAGGGCCGGGTTTTGGGACCCGGGGCCCCATCGATATAAAACCCTTTTTTTTGAAAAAGATGAAAGGGTTTCTAAAACTGAAATGGATTTTGGGTCCATCCTTCTAGCTTTTTTCCGAATTTTGGGTTGTTGTTGATATTGTTGTGCATTCCCATTTTAAACGCTGGGGGGTTTCCCCTAAACTTGCACTCGGACTCACTCATCACCCCACCGGGAAAATTCAATGTAAAGATTGAAATTTTTAACTGCAGGGATGAGAAGTTGACGGGCAAAAAGGGTTGTTTTTTTTTAAAAACCTCCCATAAGGGGGCCATACCCCAACTTCAGAGATCTTTTTCCCTCTTTTTTAAAGGAGTTTGGGTTTTTTTATTAAGAGGTTGTCTTTCCCCCCCCCCCCCCCTGAAGGACAATTTTCAACCAACATTTTGAAACAACAAAACCCAACATTTTAGTTTACCCTTTGGGCCCAAATCAGTGACACCCAAAAAATGAAAACAGTTTTTGGTGGGCCAGTTTTATGTTTTTTTTCAGAAGGAGAGGATATTTTTTGTTGATTTTGCGTACATAAAGAGAAAAATTTTCCCTTCATTGATGCCCCCTTTCACTTTTTCCTTTTTCTTGAAAGCGAGAAAAATTTTTATCTTTACAAGGTCCCACCTTGAAAAAAATTTGGGGCTTTCTTTTTTGGTCCCAAGGGATGTACTTTGCCAAAGACAAGGGTTTTTGATTTTATCCCCCATTTGGTCAGTAGTCATTCTTAAAAAAAACCATTCACTTTTTTTTCCCCCCCTTTTATTTTTTTCTGGATTGGGTTTAGGACACAGAAAACCCAAAAAATATTTCTTTTTTGATTTCCCTTTCCCGGGGGTTTTCAGACCTTTTTCTTCTTTATGTCAATGTTATTAAAAATTTTTTTGGTTTTTAATAGGGCTTTTTTTTTTTTTGTTTTACCCTTTTATAGGGAGGTTAATGGAAAAAAGCACTTATGGGCTTGCTTACTTTCTTACCCGTGTTTTATGGGTTTTGGGAAATTTCTGAAAATCTTTTCCCCCCGGGCACAGTGGCCATACAAAAAGGGAAAAAGGATTTAACGTGTGCGCAAGGGTTCGCGGGGCGTTCGCACACAACCTCATTTTAAATTTCTCACCCGAAGGATTTTTGGGGAGAGTGCAGTCGGAAAGTTTTTAAACTTTTTGAAGGGAAATCGAACCCGATCCCCAGATTGCGGGGCGAAAATGTTCAAACCATTAGGCAAACCAGTGAGTGTTTTTCGGGCGTGCGTGCGGGGTGCGTGCGTGTGAGTGTGTGTGCGTGGGCGTGCGTGCGTGCGCAAATTGCTTTGTGTGTAGTTTGTAGGTGTGCATGTATGTGCGTGTGTGAAATGATGTTTGGGTTTTGTTGTTTTTTTATGTAGGGTTTTATATTGTTTTAAAGGCATATTGTGTTAAAATGCCATCCCCAATTTCTCTTTTGGGAAAAAATTCCAGCATTCTTAAAGTCTGAGTCCTTGAGTCTTCACATTTCTGCGTTTGTTTGTTATTCTGGTCCCCCTCCTTCCCCAAAACCCTTTCCCGAAAAAAAATCCTTTTTTTTCTTTTGCCCGGAAATTAAATTTTTTATAAAATCTTTTTCCTTTTCCAGTTGGATGATCTGACGTTTACCCCTGTGCAGGAAAATTTAAAAAGGTTTCCTTTTTAAAACGGGTCAAAAGCCTAAATTTCCTCGCCTCCCAATCACCTTCCCTTTGGGAGGGAGAAAGGGGCCTTTAGCTTAAAAAACAACAACCTTTTGAAATCAAATAACTGATTTTTTTTTTTTTCTTTTTTTTCCGAGGATAAGGGAAAAAAGAAACCCATGTGTTTTTTTGGGGTTTCCCCCCCCGTGTGAAAGAAAGTTTTGTCAATTTCGTCATCCTTTTTCCACCGGCACACTTTTCCCTACTTTTCCCAAAAAGGGCGGAAAGGGCTTTTAAACGTGTGCGCAAAAATGCTCTGCGTCCCGTTCGCAACGGTTTCCCCAGTCTTTTCCGAAAGCCCTTTTGGGGCAGGTGGAGTGGGAACTGATGTTAACTCCAAAAAAAAAATTTCCTCGTAAACCAAATTTCCCGAACCCGGGTCACAGACCCACGAATACTTCACTCAAACCCCCGGGGTTACCCCCGCTAATTCGCTTTACCAATACTAATTTTAAAGGGTTTTAAAAGGAGAGAAGGGGAAAAACCCAATATCGAAAACATTGGTGTAAAAAGAACGATAAACGAAGGAAGGGAGGGATGGGGGAGGGTGACAAGCGGAATCGTTTGGATGGGGAAAAAAGGGCCCAAAAACGAGTATCTGGATGGATGGACTAGGTTGGGGTGAGAAAGAAAAACTGACCCGTTGGAGAAACCCCCAATACATGTTTACATACATACAGAAAAAAAAAGGGAGGGTAAAAAAGAGAAAAACCGGTGCAGGCACCCCACGCAGCCGACGCTTTACACCCCTCTCTTTGTTGTGGGTGTGTGTATCCAAATTGAAAAGTATTTCATTTTTGGAACAAAAAATTTTTAAAAACCTGACTGGGGGAGAAAAGGGGGGGCAGACAGACCAGACATACAGTTTGACAGATGAGCCCGAGACCAGAGAGGGAGAGAGAGAGAGAGAGAGAGAGGGGAGAGAGAGAGAGAAGAAAAGAGGCAGAAGACAGCTACAGACAGACAACGGGGGACAGAGATCCAGAGAGGGAAAGAGAGAGGGGGGTTTGGGGAAAAAAATGAGAAAGGGGGGAAAGAGAGAGAGAGGGGAGGGGGGAGGGGGGGGGGGGGGGGGGAGGGGGGGGTTTTTTAATGGGGGAGGGGAGAGGGGGGAAAGAAAGGGGGGAATAGGGGGGAGGGGGGAGGGGGAGAGAGAGAGAGAGAGGAGAGAGAGAAAAATAAAAAATTAGGGGGGGCGCAAAAAACTTTCCCCTACATTCTAATCCAATTTCATTCGATTCCTAATAATCATCTTTTTAATAACAAAATGCAAATAAACCTTTTGGGAAACCAAAATTAATGCCAACCAAACCACAACAAAAAAAAAACAAAAAAAACATCAACAAAAATAAAAAACAAACAAAAACCGTCTAAAACATTCCCAACCCCTTTTTTATCCCGGGACTTTTATGAAGAAAAAAAAAAAACGGGGTTTTGGGGTACGGAAAAACAGACTCTTCATTTTGCAAACCACATTTACATTCGGAAAGGTGGGGGGAAACCCAAAACCTTATGACTGGCAATAACAAAACCCCCTGACGGTTTCCCCGAACGCCCTTTGGTTGGGTTTTCCCAGCCCCTGCATTGAAAAGGGTTCTGTGTTTTCGGGGACAATGTTTATTTAGATTTGAGAGAGCCCAAAGTTGGTTTATTGTTTTGGGGGGGGGGGGTGGTGAGAGGGGGAGAGGGGGAAGAAGAGGGGGGAAGGGGGAGAGAGAGGGGCACAGAGATACTATGTAGATGGAAGGGGGAGGGGGGAAAAAAGGAAAGGAAAGGGGATCTATCTATCTTTTTCTTTTTCATCTATCTATCTATCCTATCTTATGTGTTGTGTTTGAATTGGAGGGAAGTGGGGGGGAGAGGGGAAAGCCCGGGACAATAAAGACAGATGGGACAAAGAGGGGACAGGGGGAGGGGGAGAGGGGGGGGGAAAAGAGTGAGTGGGGTGAGAGGGGGCCCAGAGAAAGAAGGAAAGGGAGGGGGAAATTTGAGGAAGGAGGGGGGAAAGGAAAAGGGCAGGGGGGTAAAAAGGGTAAAGAAACAGGGGGGGAAGAGAACGGGAAGGGGGAAAGAGAGAGAGAGAGCAGAGACGGGACAGTTTATTTTATTTTTTTAATATCGGGGGAAAACGGATTAACTACTCTTGTACTTTTTTTTTTTAAAACAGTCCCGGTGTTTTATGGGGGTTTTTTTGGGGGGGAAAAATTTTTGGGCTTCCGCTTCCGGTTGTGGGGTTGGGGTTGTGGGGGGTTTAAATTGGGTTTTGGGATTTTGGGGGTTTTGGTTGGTTTGGGGGGATTGAAACTTTTGGGGGGGGATTTTGGGGGGGGGTTTGTTTTTTGAAATTTTGTTTAAATGGTGGTTTGGGTTTTAAAGGGGGTATTTGGGTGGGGGGGGTTTGGGTTTAATGTTTTGGGGTGGAGGGGTTTGGGGGGTTGGGGGGGTCTTTTGGGGGATGTGTTTGGTGTATTTTATCTTTATAAGTTTTTAAAAAAGTTTTGGGAAAATATTTTTGTTTAAAAAAAAAAATTTTGGAAAAAAGGTTTGATGTTTTTCCTTCCATCCTTGCATTTTTCCCGGGTTTGGGGGGAACCCTTATTGTTTGGTTTTTTGGGGGGTTGGGAATTGTTTTGGGTCGGGGGGGGTTTGGGTGGGTTTTTTTTAGGGTTTTATTTTGGTTAAAATTGGGGGTTTTTTGGTTTAAAAAGGTTTTTTTTGGGGGCTCTTTGGGGAAAAAAGGTTGGTTAAATTTGGGGGGGGTTGGGGGTGGTTTTTTTGGGGGGGGGGGTTTTGGGGTTTTTTGGGTTGGGTTTTTTTTAAAAAAAATTTGGGTTGGGGGTGTCTATGGGTGGGGGGGGGTGATTTTAGGGTTCCCCCCATGAAAAAAAATTTAAAATGAATCCTTATTGTTATTAAAAATTTGAAAATATTAAAGAAAAATTCCCCAAAAATTTAAACATTTTTTTATTTTTAATGCCTTTAATTTTCTTTATTTAAAAACCTGAAAATTCAAATCACCCCCAACCCTTACAACATGAATTACTTTTTTTTTGGAAATTATGTTTATTTTGGGGTTACTGTCTTTTGAATTGCAAGAAAAAAGTATGTAGGGATGTTTTGTTTTTAAAGTATGTAAAAAAAAGTATGTATGAAAGAATGAAAGAAGGGAAAGTTTTAAAGGGAATTTTATTTTAAGTATAAAAATTGAATGAATAAGTAAAAAAAGAGAAGAAGATTTTTTTTAAAAATTAAATGTAAAAAATTTGTAAAAATTTATGATTTTTGGAATTAAGTAAAATAAATTAAGTATTTTTAATGTTTTAATTATTTTGTTTTCCGTAGAATGGGGTGTGGGGTGTTTTTTTTTGGGGTTTTAGGACATTTGTTATAATTTTGTAAATCATTTTCTTATTTTTAGGAATTATAAATGGGGGTTTTAAATTTTGTTGAATCATCATTATTTTTTAATAAGGGACCAGTATTGGAGGTGTATTTTGAATGGAAAATTTTTAAAAATTTTTAATAATTTTGTTTTTTTGAATTTAAAAAATTTTTTTTTGTTTTCTTTTATTAGAATTTTGTTTCCAGTTTTAAATCAGCAAAAAAGGTTTTGAATTTGAGGGGAAAAAATTTTAAATTTTTCAGGTGCGTTTTAGCGCCTTTGCCGCCTAAATTTTTCCCCCTGAAAAAAAGAACCCCCCGGCCCGCCCAAAGAAAAACCCAACAGCCCCGGCCAGGCAGGCAGTATGGGCAAAAATTCAGGGGAAACCTTTTGGGAAAAGTTTGCAGTGTCAAAAATTTGTTTTAAAAAAGGGTTTGTTGTTGCAAAGAACCAAAAGGCATCTTCATTGTTTAAAAAATGGCCTCTCGTCCTTTTGGTTTTCCGTTTTTGCCCTTTTTGTTTGTCTGTTGTCTGTCTGCCCTATACTTGTTTTTTTTGCCCTGAATTAAACCTGTCTATATATGTTTTCTTGTTTTTTTTGTTTGGAAAGCTTTCTGTTTTTTTCAACTGTTTTTAAACACCCCCCACACCCGCCGCGCACCCCACACGGGGCGCCAACACACACCAAAACAAAACACACACACACACACCCCACACACACACCTCACAAAACCCCTCCCACTCACACGCACGCACGCGCGCCCCCGCACGTCACACACAACACGCAACACACAAAACATACCCCAAGCAAAATTTTACCCCCACACCCCCACACACACACACACACACCCACACACACACACCACAAAACACCCAAACCCCACACACACACACCCCAACACATCTCTTTGTTTTTTTTTTTTGTGTGTGTTGTGGGGTTTTTTTTTCTCCCCCTTTTTTTTCCAAAATAAGCCTAGGGGTTTTTTAATATTGTGCTGAAAAATCCCAATATTGTTTTTTTGTGGTATAAATTTTAAAATTTTGGTTTTTTTTGCTAAACGTGTTTTTTATTTAAAAATTTTTTTTTAGTGCAAATTTTGATACTTTTTATGGGGTCAGTGAGGAAATTTTTGATTTAAAAAATTAGTATTTTGGAGACTAGTTTTACCCAGTCCCCCGATTTCAATTAAAACCCTTTGAAAACTGGGGCCCATAAAAACATGGTCTCCGTGTTGGGGTTTCTAAATATAAAAAAATGCCAGAAGCAAAATTGATTTATTTTGCTACCCTTTTTTATTTTTTTACGGTGGTTTCCCTTTCATTTTTCTGCTTTGCCCAATCTCGCCTTTTTTCTGGGAAAAAACTGAATCAGTTTTAAATAATTTTTGGATTTCAGATCTTCCCCCTTGATCCAAATACCTAAAACCTGGTTTCTTCTATATTTGCATCTTTTTTTTAAACTGCAAAAGACCTTTTCCCAATTTTTTTAAAAAATTTCGATGTTTTATACAGTTTGGTTGGAAAACAAATTTCCGAGTACTTGTCCCTTTTTTTTAAAAGGTTTTTTTAACCGGGAAATTTCCCTCAGAATCCACGCCTGGTAGATAATTCAATTCCCTAATGGGTGAAATTTATACTTTCAAAACATTTTAAACTGTAATTCTTGGGACTTTAAAAAAAAAAGATTTAAAAAACCTAATCCAAAAAGGTATTTTAATTTTACAAAGCAAAGGGCCCAGAACAGTTAAAAGAAAAAAACCCCCCCCCCGGGGCAATGGGAAAAACTGGGTACTTTGGGTTGTTTTTATTTTTAAATAATACCAAAACAGCCTTTTTTTTTAAGGTTGTTCCATCATGTGGGGTTGGACCACAATTCCTGAAAATTTTAAAACCCGGCTAAAAATTTTATATAAAAATCCTTTAAAGGGTTGGGAAAACCCCCAAAAATATTAAATTTTAAAAGGAAAAAAAACCCCCTTTAACCCAAAAAAGCTTTCCTTTTTTCCCCTTAAAATTTATCAAAAAACAACCCAATTAAAAAAAGAATCCCAACCCAAGCTGCCCAAATTTTTGGAAAAGAAAAATTTTTTTCAGTGTACCCAAAATGCCCCGTTTTAAAAAAAAGAGAGTTAGGGAAAATTTAAACCACCTTGGGAAAAAAAATATTGGGTCCGAAATTTAATTTTTAGAAACTATCTTAAAAACACAAAGGAAAAACCAATATAAAAGGGAAAGGGTTTTAAAACAACTCAATTTAAAAGTAGTTCCCAAACGGGACACTTTTTAAAAAAATTATAAGTTTAAAAACTTTTTGGAAAGCATATAATTAAACCAAAAAAAAACCAATTTTTCTTTTTTTTCAACAAAAAGTTTTTTTTTCATAACCCGGGAGATCAACTTAAAATAAACCCTTTTTTCGAATTTTTGCTTTCTTTAAAATAATCATATGACAGATCAAGAGGAAAATGATCTTTACCATTTTAAAAAAATATAAAGGAACCCAAAACCAAAAAAAGTTCCCCTTTTTTTTACCTCCAATACAAACCTTTGATGTCTTGAGAGCCCGGCTCTTAAAAAAGTCAAAGGGCACGTGCCTAGCACTTGGATGGAAAAATAATTTAAAAATTTCGAGCCCACTGAATTTTTTTTTTACACACTTCCCCATATATAATTTTGTATCAAAAAAAAGCTTTTCTTTTCAAGTTTAAAAGGAACAAAACTTGTACCGGTTTTTAAAAAAGGTTTAACATCTTTTCCAACAAATTTCAGACCAAATTTTTATTTTGGGGCTGTTTTTCAAAAAAAAAAAGAGAAAAAACATACGAAAAACCCTTTTTTCCTACTTTAAAAACAAAAAAACTGTTGGGAAAGAGAGTTTAGTAGGTTTTCCCCAAAAACTATTTTTGTCATACAGCTCTTAAAAAAATAAAAATAGCCCCCCCTTTTAATAATGTAAATGAAAATTTAAAACCCGGGGTTTTTCTTTTTGTTTTACTTTTAAAAAAAACCTTTTTATGTCTTTTTTTTTCTTTTTTTGCTTCTGCGCAAATTCACCTGTACAAGCTTACACCAGAGATTTTTCTAAACAAGTTTTTTGTCAGGTAGGAAGCAATTGTGACAATTTAAAAGATCAAAAAAATCAAATGTAGTAGCGTTAGATATGGAATTTTTACCAAAGGGGCATCCCTTTGGGGCCCTTTTGTTTTCAATTATGTAAAAGACTTACCCCGTTTTTTTTTTAAATTTTAACCCGTTGGGAAAAGTTCGCTGATGAACATCCTTTTTTTCAGTGATTCAGAAACCAAATAGGGAAAAATTTAATTTTTCAAAATAATATGGATAGAAATTAATTTTATTTGGACCCCGTTTAATAAAATGTTTTTGAATTTCAGAAAAAAAACCCAAAAGCCCCCTGTTATTTTCCGCAAGACAAAAAAAAGGGGAAAAAAGAAATTTTAATTTCCAAACCTTTTTTAAATGAACCAGTTGAAGAAATTGATGCTCATAAAATTCTAGGTGTCACCATTGGGCAACCCTTGACTTGTTCAGGGTCAAATTATTCCCTGGGAAAAACGTTTTTTCCCAAAAGGCCCTTTTTTCAGTTATCTAAATTTTAAAAAAAATTCCCCGCTAACAAATTTCTCGGAAACTCTTCTTTTTTTGGCCCTATTTTTCCTTTGGGGGCCCAAAAATTTTTTACTATTTCATCCCCACTATGGGACAATTTCCGTGCCAAATTTGAAATTTATCCCCCGTTTATATAAAAGGCAGTAGAGTTGGTACTATTAAAGTCAAGTACCTTTTTTTGTTTTTCAAACAAACATTAACCACTTTTCCCCAAATAGATTTTCTTCAAAAAAGGGAAAATGCATGCATAAAGTTATTTTCGGAAAAACCCCTCCAAAGATAACCAAAGCCTTTTTAAAATTTTAAAAGAACAAAGGAAAAATTTTTTCGCTATCCCTTCCCGGCCCGAAAAAAATTTTCTTCGCAAGTTTTTTTTTTATTCTGGTTGTCGGGGTTTGGAATTAAACCCCAAAAGGGGGGTTTTTTTTTGTTTCCCCAAAAGCCAATTTTTTAAAAAAAACTTTTTTTTAAAAAAACCCTTTAAAAAATAAGTTCGTTTTTGTTTTTCCCTCCAACCCAAATTTTTTTTTTTAAAAGGGGTTTTACGTTTTTTCCCCTTTTTTTTGGAAATTTTTTTTGGGTTTTTTTTGTTTAAATTTGTATTTTAGGGGATTTTTGATATTTAAATTTTTTTTTATTTTTATTTATTTTTAAAAAAATTTTTTTTAAAAATGTGGTTTGTGTTTTGTGTGGTGTTGTGGTGGGGTGGAATTTTATGCGCGGTTTAATTTCCTGCTTGCACGCCGCCCGGGCTTTTTGGGTGGGGGAGTGGGCTTTTTTAAAGGTGGTGGTTTTTTTTAAAAAATTTTGGTTAGCAAATAATAGCGTTTTTGGGGAGCCCATGGTTTTATTTGTATGTTTGTATTTTGGAGAGTTTGTTTGGGTTTTTTATTGGTTTTTGCCAAAGGGCCCTCTTTATAATTTCCCTTTTCAATAAGATTGGTAAAAATTTTTTTTTGAAAAATATTTTTTTTATTGGGGGGGGGGGGGGGGGGGGGGGGGGGGGGGGGTTTTTGTTGTTGGCTGTTTGGGTTTTTGGTGGTTTTTTTTGGAAATTTACGAAAAAAAGAAGTATTTGCTTTTCAAAGTTCCATCTGGAAATAAAAGTTTGACTTTTTCTTTGCTTTTTACAAACCGCCGCCGAACCACACAAACCCAAAAGGGGAGGAAAAAGAAAAAGAAGAAAGAAGAAATAAAAAAGAAAGGGGAAAAAGAAGAAGAAGAAAGAAAAAAGAAGAAAAGAAAGAAGAAGAAAAAGAAAAAAGGAAAAAAAAAGAAGAAGAAAAAAGAAAAAAAGAAAAAAGAAAGAAAAGAAGAAGAAAGGGAAAAAAAAAGAAAAGGGAAAAAGAAAAGGAAAAAAGAAGAAGAAGAAAAGAAAGAAGAAGAAAAAGGAAAAAGAAACAAAGGGGAAAGAAAGAAAAAGTTTGAAAAAAAGAATCACTTCTCTACCTTTGTTTGGGTTTTTCAGTTTTTTGGATGTCTGGGGAAAAAGGGCTCTTAGAAAACCAAGCTTTAAAAAAATGTTTGATATACCCGGGGCCCTTTGGGGTACTACGTGATATAGTGTATAAGAATCCTACGTGCCCCTGGAAAAGGCAAAAGTACATTTTTTTGAAGTGTGGGTTGGGCATTTGTAAAAGGGGTTTTTGTTCAACTGGCATAATTTTTGAATGTCCCTATGCTGGGTTGCTTTTCCATTTTGTCGTGGAAAAAGAGAAAAAAAGGAAGAGAACGAGAGAGAAAGAGAGATAAAAAGAGGGGTTGGAGAGAGACCCGAAGAAAACACAGAGGGAGGAAGGGGGAGGAGAGAGAGGGAGAGAGAGAGAGAGAGAGAGAAGGGTGTGGGAAAAGTGGGTTTTAAAGAGGGAATTCGGGGAGGGGGGTGAAGGGGAGTGACCCGAGTCAATTTTAAAGGGGTGGGGAAAGAGAGAAAAGAGGGGAGAGAGAAAAAGGGGGGGGGGTGGCCGACAGAACACCAACCGCCGGGACAGAGACAGGGGAGGCAAAACACAACACACACCCACACACACACACACAAAACACACACCCAAACACACACACACCAAAAAACACACGCCCCAAACACACTCACCACCACACACGCAGAGGCGCGCGCACCCCAACCCCACACATACACACACAAACACCATTTTCAAAAAGACCCGACAGACAGACAGAAGAGATAGGGGGAGAGAGGGAGAGAGGGGAGAGGGGGGAGAGGGGGAGAGAGAGAGAGGGGAAGGGGAGAGAGGGGGAGAGAGAGAGAGGGGAGGGGGGATAAGAGAAAAGGGGGAGAAAAGAGGAGAGAGAGAGAGAAAAAACAGAAACAGGGCAGGGCCGACAAATCCAAAAACAGGTAGGCCGGCAGGGACAGGAAAAGGGCCCCAGGAAAACTCACAGAAAGACACCCCAAAACAGACACACGAACCCCCCCGGGTGGGCCCCGACCAACCAAAAGGTTTTTTTGACCATTTTCATACAGAACCAAAATTTTCCCCACCCCACACACAAGCCCCCAACCCCATTCCCCCCCCCCCCCCCACAGAAACAGAATAAAGCCTGACATTTAATCTTAACGGGAGAAAGAACTCCCCCCCCGCTTTTCAAAAGTCCCCGGGGGCCTGAAGGTAGGGGGGAATTGGGGTGTTTTTGAAAAAATTGGAAGGGAACTTTAAAAATTTCTCAAATTGGGCTTGATACACCCCGGCAACCCAAGCATTCTTGCATAAGGGGACGGTTTTTTAAAATATTTTTCAGCTTTTGCGCCCTCCCAAAAAAAAGGGTTCAAAGTTTTGGGGTGCCCCCACATTTTTAACTTAATTCTTGGGTAAATTTCGATTTTTTTAATCTTTTGGGGGTTTTTCCCTTTTTTCAAGTAAAAAGGAGAGAGAGGGGAGAGAGGGGGAAGAGGAGAGAAGGGGAAAGAGAATAGAGAGAGAAGAGAGGGGGGAGGGGGAGGAGAGGGGGGAAGGGGGAGAGAGGGGGAAGGGGGTAAGGGGAAATAGGGATTAAGGGAAGGGGAAAAGGAGAAAAGAAGGGGGAAGAAGGGGAAGGGAAAGAGGGGAGAAAAAGAAAAAGAGAAGTTAAGGGACAGAAACAGAAAAAACAGGGCCCGACCGACAGAAAAAGAGAAGAGAGAAGAGGGGGGGAGGGGGGAAACCCGAAAAAGACAGAGACAGGACCCAAAAAAACGAGAACAAGAGACCAGGGGAAAGGGGAAAAGGAGAGACAAGGAGGGAAAAAAAAGACAAAGGGAATAAAAAAAGGACCTTTAGAAAAAGGGAATTTGGGGGGAAAATATAGGTTTTTGTTTTTGAAAAGTTTGGGGGGTTGGGGGTTGTGTTGTTTTTGGGGGGGGTTTTGGGGGGGGGGGGGGGAAAAACCTGGAGGCGCGACCCGGGGGGGGTTTTTTAAAGGGGGAATTTTTTTAAATTTAAAGGGGGGGGGGGGGGGGGGTTGGGGGGGGTTTTTTTAATGCTTTTGGGGGTGGCGGGGGTGGGTTTTGGCCTTTGGGGGGGGGAACATTTTCAAGGACTTGGGTTTCCCTAAAAACCGGGAATGGGATTTAAAGGTGGGCCCCACTCCATAAAAAAATTTCTTTCCCATTTTCCCGGGGCGCCTCCCCTCTGGTTTTTTGGGGCCATCCCAACCCACGGCAGAACCCCAAACAGAAGGGGAAAGGGGAAAGAATTTTCTGGGGAAAAACTTTTTTGATAAAATTTCCCCAAACCTTAAATGTGGAAACCATCGTTTTGGGAAGGTTTGGGCCCCGCAACTCAAATGATTTTTGATTTGGGTTACGGGCAACTAATTTTTTATATTCAAAAAAAGAAAAAAACTTGTTTGGGTTTTTTTAAAATTTTTAACATTCCTAAGGGTGAAAAGGAATTGGGAAAGGGTGTTTTTTTTCTAACTCTCTGCCCGTTGGGTTTTTTTCCTTGTTTTTCCAGGGAATGTTTTGTTTGGGGGGCCCCTTGTTCCTGTTCCCCCCGGGCTTGAATCATGGTTGGGTTCTGTTTTTGGGGGCGGGTTTGGTTTCCTGGGTCGGGGGCGTCTCCTTCCAAAACCGGGGGGGCCTTTTTTTCTTTTCCCTTTTTTTCCCGGGCTATTGAAAAAACCCACCCCCGTCTCCTTTTTGTGGTCGGTTTTTGGGTTTTTGGTAATTAACTCCTTTTGTTGTTCTTGGGGGGTTTTTTATCCCCGGCCTTTTTTGTTTGTTTTTCCTTAATTCCTTGCCAAATTTAAAATTTTTTTTTTCCCCGGTCGGTTTTTTTTTTTTTTTAAATTTGGGGGGGGGTGGGGGGGGTTTTTGGGGGGGGTTGGGGGGGGGGGGGGGGGGGGGGGAAAAAGGGGGGGGGGGGGGGGGGGGGGGGGGGGGAGAGAAAAAAAGGGGGGAAAGGGGTTTTTTTTCTTTTTGGGGGGGTGGAATTTTTTAAGAGGTTTGTTTTGTATTTTCTATTCTTGGGGGGGCCGGGGGGGGGGTGTGAATGGGGGGGTGTGGGGGGGGGGGTGTGGGGGGGGTGGGGGGGTTTTGGGGGGGGGGGGGGGGGGGGGTGGGGGGGGGTCGGGGGAAATCTTGGGGGGGGGGGGGGGGGTTTTATGGGAAATTTATGTTTATGGACCATTGGGGGGGGCCTTTTTTTTTTTGTTTTTTTGAGGGGTGGAGGGAAAACCCCCCCAAAAAGGGAATTTCTTATTTTAAATTAAACCCCCCTCAAAAAAAAAAATTGTTTTGATTGTTCTCCCCCCCTTCTTCTCCTCCCCCTCTCCTCCCTCTCCCCCATCTCCATCCCCTTTTCTCTCCCCTTTTTCCTGGGTTTGGGGGGGGTTTTCCCTTTTGGTTTTAGTCCAAACAAATTTTTTGGGGCTCTGCCCCCAAATTTTCCGTAAAATATCAATTTTTTGCAGCACCAAAGCCCGTTTTTCGGCTTCCAACCGCGCTTGGAGAAGACCTCGGGGTGCTTGTTTGGGGGAGTCCAAACCCGAAAAACCCGGAAAGGCCCCAGGAGAAGGCGACAATTTGGGCTGTTGTATAACCCCTGAGAACTAGCTCTTTAAGATGACCAAAATGGGGCGTAAAAAAAGGCGCAGTTTGGCCCCCCTGTCTACCGTAAGAAGCCCCCCAAATTCTTTTGAGGTCGACAAGAGAAAACTGGAGGAAAGGGGGACACAGGGAGCAGCCAAAACCAGGTTTTGCTGAAACTTCCTGTGAAGTTTCAAATTATGGAAATTGGCCAATTTATTTTTTTATGCCCCCTCCCCCACAACCAAACCCCTTTTCTCACAAACTGAAACACCCCTGTCCCCCCAGACAAAACACGACCGCCTGTCTTGTGTTTTGCACGAAAATTTCGCCCGCAAACCCCCTGACGTCACCGTGCCCACCGACACAGGCTTTTTCCCAAACAAAAAACCAAATTTAACCTTTTGCCCTGGCCCACCGCTGATGCCGCCGCTACGGGGGAAGAGGGGCCCTTTAAGGGGTGTTTGGAACCCGGTTTCCCTGACGCTGGTTTTTGGGGTGGACTTGATTTCCCCACTAGGGCGCCCGAAAGAATGACCGATTGCTACAAAAAAAAAACCTCAAGGGGAAAAACAAAAAGAAACCAGGATTTTGTCCAAAGTGGGTTTTTTTCCAATTGACAATCCTGAAAAATTGTCTGGAAAGTGATGACATGGTTTTTCAGTTAGGTTGGACAGCAGCAGCAGGGGGACGAACCATCAGATTTTTTTGGTTGGCAAAAGAAAACTCAAGGGGACATGCTTTGGGAAGAACGGAATGGGCTACCTATGTACGACAGTGCAACCCGGGGAACCCGGGAAAAAAACGTGCTGGAATTCATGTTATTTAATGTGATCTGGGTGCGTAAGATTTTTTTTCCCCGGGTTTGTTTGATAGAGTTTTTCTCGTGCTTGGGGTGTGTGTGTGGGGTGTGTGTGTGTGGTGTAAGTAGAGGTGTTGATGGTGTGGTTTTCGGGTTTTATGTGTATTGGGGGGCCCCCCGCGTGCGTGCGTGCGCGGGGCGCGCGGCCCCGCGTTGTGGGTGTGAGGAGTTGGGGTTGGGGTTTATGTGTGTGGTTTTTGGGTGTATGGGGGTTTTGGGTGGGGCGTGCGGGGCGGGGGTTTTTGGGGTGTTTTGTGTGGGTGTGTGTGTGTGAGGGAAAAGAGGAAAAAAGAAAGAGAGAGAAAAATGGAAAAGAGAGAGGAGAAAAGAGAGAGAGGAGAGAGAGAGAGAGGGATTTGTCGAAAGCAAAATGAATTTTTTTCCAAAATTTGGGGAAAACTTTTCCTTTTTGCGTTTAAAGCCATGAGCCAGTGAACTAAAAGGCAGAAAAGCTTGGAAATTTCACCAATCATGGGGTTTTTGTCTATGGGGGGGGGGGGGGGCATTGGGTTGGGGGGGTGGGGGAAATTAAAAAAATAAAATGAAAAGGGGGGAAAGTTTTAAACTTTTAAATTATTGTTTTGGGGGGGGGGGGTTTTATGGGGTAAATTTGGGGGGGGTTTTTTTGGGGGGGGGGGGGCCCATAAAAGGGGGGAAAAAGGGGTTATTTTTTTCACAATTAAATTATATTGTTTTTTCCCCCTTTCCCCGGCTCTCTCTCCTCCCCTTTATTTTTCATTTATTCTCTCCTCTCTTCACACCCCCCTCTCTCTGTATTTAAGTCTTTGCAGACCAAAGAGGGAAATTAAAAACGAAGGAATAATTACTTAAAACAACGGACAAGAATAAGCACAAAGCAGGCGCTTTAATTCTTGCCCCCAAGCAATAAAAAACGCCATAAAACCAAAGAAATAGAGATATGACTTTCCACATCTCCCATAGCATATCGCAAACCTTTTTCAAAATCCCATCCTTTCCTAATCCAATCCAATCCTGTTGTTTATAGCCCCGCCAATCACAGAGGTCAAACATCTTTTTTCTAGATACTTTAAAATAAGAGGAGAAAATGACTAGCAGTACAATAAAAAAAACTGACCCTGTTTGAGAACAACATTTCATTTGTCAATCATATTCGGGAATGATGTTAAAAAAATAACCTATCAGCAAAAAACCTGGCATTGCATTATTAGGTTTTTGCTTTAAAACGTCAAATGATACGTTAATATAGTATTAAATTCAAGAGAAATTCACAAGAGAGAGAGAGGAGAGAGAGAGAGAGAGAGAGAGAGAGAGAGAGACCTCAGACTTCAGACTTCAGACAGTTTAATCATTAAGGCCATATGAAAGGGGGGAAAAGTGTGGTGTGAACAGAACAACATGTAAAAGAAAAACATTGCCAGTTCCAATGATATGGTAACATAGGAAAATTCATGACAATAGTGTTTCTCGTAACTGGAAAGCTTTATATAAGTACAACGCTAAATTACGCACAATATGTTCGTTATTTGATGTCATTAATAAAGAAAACCGAAGTAAGCAAGGCTTCCTATAGAACTTTGGTGGATAAACTTTACTCTCAGATTATAAAAGAAAGGGCAGATCAAAGCAAAGTGAACTTCATGGTCAGTTGACACTTTGCACAGTGGACACAACAAATCAGCTTCATTCGTACGTCGGTAGTGATAGACATGAACATTAATATCAGATATACCAAACCGGAATCTGCTTAGAATAAATCGTAAATGTCTGTCCATAGTAATTGACAGATATTTCTTCAAAATATATGTCGAACTATGAATTCTGTATATATCAAATCTACTACTAGATTGAATATGAGTTTCCCAACTTTGCCATCTGGAGTCTACTAGCCGTTGGCGAAAGGTTTGCACAAATATTTTTTCATCACTTACCCCCTGAAATATCCATGCATACCCCAGCCCCAGCTCACATATGCATATGCAGACGTTAGTTACCCAGTTAGTTTTACCCACTGCATCAAAATTATATAACATATTATAGGCCTTACGTGGTAGTCTATCGTTACTCATTTTTAACAACTTAAACCAATAACGAATACATTTAACCACACAATTAATATAGATGGGATACCTATTTGTTTCCCCATAAACTAAGTCATTTGGAGTTCTCATTTTTACACCCAAAAATTTCTTTAAACCAAATAAATGAACGACTCACACTGTACAACAGCACTGTTGTCTAAACCCCATAACTCAGAGCCATATTGTACAATGGGCTGTATCAGAGCATCAAATATTTTAAGAAAAAGTTAAAAATAATTATTATTTATCGACGATAGCTTTCTCATAAGAAACAATACATTCTTTGCTCTGCTACAAAGGTCTTTACAGGCAGCCACAAAACTCAAACAAGTAGAAAAAAATAATACCCAGATATCTATAAGCATTCACAACAGACATTGCAACTCCATCATACACCCATTTCTCTCTGGCTGCCCAAAACCCACCCTTTCTGAAAACAATAATATTACTTTTGTTCATATTGACTTTTAACTGTAGTTCATTTGCTGCATTCTTTAAATTATTAAGTTGACATTGCAATCCAACAACCGTTTCTGATAGCAAAACTATATCATCAGCCAACAGTAAAATAAACAATTCTTCGAAATCAACTATAAATCTTGAACCGTGTCTTCCCTTTTCAATCAGTTGTATTGCCAATTCATTTATAAATAATGAAAACAAAATCGGACTACAAACGTCACCCTGTTTTACTCCTCTTGTGCAGTTTATATAATCAGTATGCTTGTTACCAGATCTGACTCGTGTTTTGACAACATCATACATACTTCTTATACATTTAAACAATGTTCCTTTAATTCCATGTTTAATCAAAACAGGGCACACCAAATTTCTTTTAATAGAGTCAAACGCCTTCTCAAAATCTATAAACGCTACATAAAGTTTACGGTTATAAGAAAACTGTTTTTGAATGAAGGCCAAAAGAGTAAACATATAGTCTATTGTGGAATAGCCTCGCTTAAATCCAGTCTGATGTTCGCCAGTTATATTTGTTTCTTCTACATATTCTTGAAGTCTTCTGTTAATGACAACACTATATATTTTACTACAAATGTCAGACAGAGAAATGCCCCTGTAGTTATTTGTATCATTTGCATTACCCTTTTTGTACAATGGAAGAATAATAGATTCGCACCAGTTTTCAGGAAAAAAGCCTTTATCAAACAGAGTATTAAAAAATGGACAAGAAAGTCTATAATTTGTTTGCAAGGAGCTTTGAAAAGATCACCAATAACCCCATCAGGACCTGGAGCTTTGCGATTCTTAAGTTTTCTAAGAGCAAACACAACTTCTTCTTGAGATATTGGGCGATCCATGACGCAATATTCACTATCTAGAAAATCATGATCAATGCTATCAGTATCACAAATACAATCTTTATCAAGTAAGGCTTTAAAGTGTTTAAACCAATCATCTAACGCAATATTATTCATTGGTTGCTTCTCTTTTAGTGACACTTTTCTCATGCAGTGCCAAAATTCTTTTTGATTATTAATGTTAAATACAAGATCCGCTACCAAATTGTCATGAAATAGTTTTTTCTTTCTTATCAATGTGTTTTTGTACTCTCTTCTAGCTTTAACATATAAATCTCTATTAGTGTTATTTACATTTCTACGAAACTGTCTTAATAATTTACGTACATTCAATCTCATTCGTTTACACTCTTCATCAAACCAACTCTGCTGTCTTCTATTGCCATCAACTCTGTTTTCTTCATACACTCTGCACTTTCTCTGATACAACCAAGGAATATATCCAAAGCATCATTAATATTAACATCAATCATTTCCATGGCATATTTTATTCTATCCTTCATATCTGATATATGTAATTTATGATAAAAATCTTTACTATATTCCTCATTCCAAACTAGCTTTTCTATGACTTGAACATCATTTGCTTGTTCCTTACATAGATCATCTAAACTTGAAAACAAAACACGAAATTCTACAGGAAAGTGGTCTGATTCCAAGCGATCAGCAACATGCAGTTCACACAAATCATAAATAGCTTCATACAGATCAGAAGACAAAATGGAATAATCGTTCACACTGCATCCACTATCTCCAGTGTATGTGTAGCACCCTTTCCGGTCACCATTACACAAGCCATTTAAAACAATTATATCTAGCGCAGTCCACATACTCAGAAGAGAATAATCATAAGGATTAGTGTGAATATCTTGAGAGCAACGACTAGAACTAACAGTACTACTTTTGTACTGAAGTTCGATGTCATTTGATACCTGTAATGGTGAAATATTTGCAATTCTACTATTCAAGTCACCACAAAGAATAATATAAACATTGTCAAGTTGAAATAATAAATCAGCCAAGCACTCTTCAAGAACATTTATTCCATTATCATAATCAAAGTGTAAGTAAAACGGGGAACCCTCAGGAGGTACATAAGCACATACATATAAAACATCTTTTGAGAGACTGAATAACTGTTTATTAATCAAAAATGCACAAACATTTTCATAGCTAGTATTCAATTCACGAATAATTGCACACATCTCGTTTTTAACTAGACACAGTATACCGCCTGATTTTCTCCCCTGTTTTGACATTTAAATTGCTGGTTTGCCAAATGTTTTAAATCCTACAAAAAAATCAGAGTCAACCACTTCTTCAAACGTCTCCAGAAGACAAATGAAATCAAAGGATGAAATATATGTTACAAAATCATTATGTATAAATTTTGATCGTAAACCATTAACATTCCAGGAAAGAAAAGAAAAGCTTCTGAATTTTGCAACAAACGATGACATGGTATTTCAGACACGAGGGGGGATTCCCCTTTTTTGGATGTTAACTGACAACTTCCTTCCGAACTATCCTGCGTGCAAGGAGAGGGCACATCATCAACAAACAAACTTGAACTATTATGGTATGCATATAACCTCGCACATGCTGCCTGTGTGGCTGAGCCGGTTGTGGGAAGAGAGCTGCATGTGTTTGCTGGCAATATTCTAGGTGCAGAGGTAGATTTTGTTCCCCTCTGAAAAAACAACCCTACCGCTTTTCCTTCCAACACAGGGCCGCCCGAACCCCTATCTGATTTCTCTCAGAGAGTTCTGAGAGTCCAGGCCAAACTTCTTGCCATCTATAAGGAGATGGTCATGCACCATGCGGGCCTGTTTTCCCTCACTCCTCGCCTGCTTCAGGTGAGGGGTCAACCTCCGCCTTACCTCAAGAACTCTCAACAAGAAATCTTCGCCTACAAAGATGTTTGTCCCCTTAAGTTCTGCCTTGCTTTCAGGATTTTGACTTTCAGCCTGTAGGAACAGCAGCGAGCAACAATGGGAGAAGCCCGTGAACTCGATCGATTTCAATGGTATTGGCCAGTTCAAGTTTGTCAGTAATTATATCCCGAAGAGTGTTCTCACACTCCTCAGTTGTCTCGCCATCACGTTTGCCAACACCATAAAAAATCAAGCTGTTTCTACGAGACTGATTCTCAAGATCATTGTACTTTAGCTCAAGATCACTGACTCTGTCATGTAAGTCACTGTTCTGTTGTTCTAACGTTTTATTCGGTGATACAGTTCTTTAATTTCCTCCTTCATACTTGTCACAACTTCACGCAGGGCATTATGATCCTGTCTATCTGCCTGGTGTCCTCCTGCACACTGTCTATTTTCTGGCTCATGTCATTCAGCTTTGTCATGACTTCAGTCAGTGATGGTTCCTTAGCAGAGCGAGAGGTGTAGGAGGCAGACAGCCTGGTCTGCCGGGCGTTACCTGATGACGAGGAGGCGCTGGAGTCTCCGGGGTTGGGGCCAGGGTTGGCCTCAATGTCTCCACAGCGCAGGAGCTGATCACCCCCACCGTGATGCAGGAACAAATTGTCCCCCAAAACAGGTACAGGAGGGTCAAGCCAAGGAAGATACCGGTGGTACGGGAGCGAACTTTCAACATGGTCACCAGCATTGCCTTTTTGAGTTGACATCTTCGCCACATGAAATGCAGGTATACTGGAAGAGAGATACCACATGTAGTGCAAAAGTCCAACTGGCTGGAAGTATGGTACCTACCTCGGTCACAAACTTATGGCACCAAACACACTGTCTATTCGTAGCAATTAGGGAAAAACTTCGGACAATGTCACACGCTTGTAGCTTGATGCACGTGCTAGCAACCCCCGAGAGAGAGAAGGAAGAGGAGAGAGAGAGAGAGAGAGAGAGAGGAGAGGAGAGAGAGAGAGGGAGTGGTAAATGGATAGATGGATATGATGGTTAGATCAGATGGACGGACAAACCCACAAAGAGAGACACACAGAAATTGGGACACAGGGACGGACAAATTGTTTTTGGAAAACCAAACAACACAGAACAGAGACACATAAGAGAGAATTCTACAACCAAATACAGGGCATCATCGATAAGATGAACAAGAAAGACATCTTGATCATCGAGGGAGACTGGATGCCAAGGTGGGCGGAGGACGCACTGAAAGACTGGAGCAAATTCTGGCGGTCCCTCCTGTAATGTGATCACCAATGAGCGAGGACTCCGACTACTGGAATTTGGCCAGCTACAACGACACGGTGCTCGCCAATACCCTTGGAGAACACAAGGCATCCCGACGCTGGACATGGCATGCACCCAATGGGATCCATCACAACCAGATTGACTACATCCTGGTGCAGAACCGGTTTCGATCTGGCATCAAAAGAGCCAAGATGAGGACATTGCCAGGTGCAGACATGGGCAGCGATCATGACCTCGTGCTCCTGAACTTTAGAGTCTGATTGAAGAAGATCAATAAGACACCAGACTCAAGTTCAACCTGGACAGACTGAAGGACCCCACCATCGCCAAGTCCTTCCAAGCAACAATAGGAGGGAAATTTGCACCACTGCTGGCACATAGTGAGTGATTGGCCTTTGCGCTGGATGGCAGCAGGGTGTATCTCTCTGTGTTTGAGTGTTATTTTTGTGCTTTTTTCTACGTTCAGCAATACACATTGTATATCTACGTGTTTGTAATTTCACCGTGCATTGACTGGTCAGATTGGTTTTCCTTATTATCATTTACATTTCGAATTGCTTTAATTTATAATTTTCATTTTCTGATAAAATTTTTGAACTTTCAACTGACTTGATGATTTGTGTTCAACTGACATTGCTGGTCCTTGTGACCCATTTTACTGTAACCCTGCTGCCATGTGAAAAATTGCACGTGAAACACGAACTCAGATCTCCCCCACCACAACTATCCAGTGCTCCTCCTTCCACCAATATGACACTTACTGCCGAAACCTGAGAGCTTTTGCTCTCACATGGGTTTCACAACCCAGTGTGGTCAGAAAATAAACCTCTCTCTTCCCCCGCAATGACATGAATTGCGATCGCGTGAATATTTCGCAGAATAACATTTTTTGTTCAGATTTTGTAAAATATTGGCACATGCATGCGCTCTTGCTATATACATAACACTTCAGGAAATTTACTTGCTTGTGAATGGGTGAGTATTTCTCTTAAAAATTGGTAATAATTATAAGGATGATGACAAAAAACAATTTTTAGCAAACAGCGGTAACATGAAATCAAAAAGAACATGACAAAAAAAAATTTGTAACGAGATAGAGAGAAGAGAGAGAGAGAGAAAGAAGGAGAGAGAGGAGGAGAAGAGGAGACAGACAGAAACAGACAGACAGACCGAAAACAGACAGATAGACGGACGGAGGGAAACGGGGCAGAAGAGAGAAAAAAGAGAAAAAAGAGAGAGAGAGAGAAGAGAGAGAGAGAGAGGGGGCGAGAGGTATCATGCATTTTTTCTTTGAGTGCACGCACGGCGTGCGATCGCGTGTGTGTGATTCAGATTCAGAACATTTATTGCCATATTGTGTGTGCGTGTGCTACACACATTTAAGGGGGAAAAAACAGAAATGTAAATAAAAAAAAAAAAATATTCCCAAAGAAAATATCAGCAGAAATTTAAAGCAAAAACAACAAAGATATGACCAAACGCAGCTATATGGCATAAGAGAAAAGCAAACAGACATAAAAACAGACAGAACACAGGAAAAATTTCCAGATTGACATACAGACAGACAGGCAGGCAGACAGACAGACAGGCAGACAGACAGACAGACAGGCAAAAACTCACCATTTTCTATATCCAACGTTGGGCTTTTAGAGCTGACGCCTTTTTCATATCCTTTGCCTTGCAAAGTTCTTTTCACAGTTTTGGCCCTTTACTCTGAAAGAGAAAAAAAACCCAAACTGTAAAGTAAATGAAACAAAGCAACAACAAGAACCTTGTAAATTATGTGAATAGCAATTCAAGGTAAATAAGCTAAAACGGTTAAAAAATGTTTCTTTAACCTTGTGGTAGTGGAGCGAATAGTCAGAGACCTCAACTTCTCTAGGGGCCAGCATATTGAGGGCGGCACCCATCTTCCTCTCCCGCACTGCTTTACCTTTCCCCTGACCCAAAAAGAGGCAGGTCCCCAATTTTATACCTGGGTGAACTGGGGGGAATTTAGGGAAACCCAAAGGCGCGAAAACATTTAAACCCCATCCAAGGGGAAAACCACGCTCTCTGTGCTTTAAATTTTGCCCGGGGGGGGAAACGGTGCCCGACCAGTGATATCCCGTCCCCATAAAGGGACAATCCCACGTGAAATAATATTTGGGGTTGGCATTGCACGTTTTTTTTTGTTTGTTTTTTTTTTTTTTATCTTGAAGTTAAAGTGAATTTTTTCTCTGAACTCGTGACAAGTATCAAAGGGGACGCCCATCGAGCTTTACAGTTTTTTACACTTTCGGGATGCCGGATCCCTTTTCCCGTATCAATGAACATTTTGCGCACATTTTAAAAACCCTTTTGCGTTTTTTGGAAGAGTCCCATTGTGTGCTGGTGGTACATATGACACAAATTTAAAACGATACACAAGAGGATTTAATGTAAAAAAAACACATGAGTGCTTATTTTTATTATCCCCCAAATAAAAAAGGTTTTTAAATACATAAAAAAAAAAGAATAAAACAATCAAAACCCAAATTTAAATTTATAATAAAAAAATAGATAGATAAAAAAAAAAATAACAAAACAATAATAAAATTTAATTTGTTTTTGCGTTTATCTTGCAGAGACAAAAACAAGTGCTTGCACTCAACTCCTTTTTTACACCCATGCAACCCGTAACAATTAAAGTTTTCCCTCAAGTCCAAATTTCATGCACACACGCACCCACACCCCCAAAACACCCCACACGCACGCACACAACCAAAAAAACCCACGCACGACGCCCCCCCAAACCACACACACACCACCCCACAACACAACCCCACACACAAAGTTTACAAAACCCTGGCAGGGGGAATAAATCTTGGCTTTTGAAGTAAACACAAAATTTCCCTTAAACACCAAGTAGTGAATGGACATTAAACAAAAAAAAAACGAAATTAGCAAAAAACTAGAATGAAGCAGGGGGGGGAAAAACTTAGGTTTTAATGTCCCCGAAAAATGGATTTTTAAAAATGTCATTTAAAAAGGCTTTTGGCGAAGAGAGAGAGGGAGATCATTCCAGATTGATGGACCAGAAATATAGAAAGAGCGACAGCTGATGGTGGATTGGTTGAATCTAGATATTGGTAAGGACAAAGTATCTGCAGCAGAGCGAAGGGAACGAGAAGGAGTGTACAAGTGAAGACATTCACAAGAGGTAGGAGGGTGCTGTTTTGTGGAGACATTTGTTACAGAGGGTACTGATCTGATAGTTTACTCTCTGTGGCACAGGTAGCCAGTGGAGAGATCGCAAGAGAGGATAATGTGCTCAGCTTTTTGTTCTTTTTGAGGACTAGTCGAGCTGCAGAGTTTTGTATACTTTGAAGGGAGTGGATTGATGATGCTGGCAGACGTGCCAAAAGAGTTTAAATAAATAAATAAATAAATAGCATCCCACCTTCTGGAAATTCTGTGCTAGAAAATTTTCCTATTTTCAGTCCCCTTTCCTGATTCTGCCTTTTTATTTTATCACCCCCTTTTTGTTATTTTCTGCCTTCTTTTTCCATTCTCCTGCCTCTTTCCCAGAAAGACTGATAGCAGTTTTCTTCCACGCAGGAGTTTGATGTGCTAAGCCCAACTTCTCAGGCACTTTAAGGCAGCGTAACACGCTCATATGATAGTTATTATCTGAGCGTTTGGATGAAGGAAGAGAAAACAGCGTATTCTTGAACAAGTGAACTTGGCGAACAGCATCTCCTCTTCAGACAAACAAATTAATATTAGATCATTTGTATTACTGTCTATAGCTGTCCTAGTTTCCATGAAAATACTGGTGAGGGTTGATGCATGTGTAGCATGCTATTCCTTCCAGTCTCTGCATATAGTCCACTCTTTTGTTATCTTACCCCCGATATGCATGTGTAGAATGCTACTCCTGTCTTTACACGAAGCTGGCCCATTAGTAATCTTATTCTTTAAATGCATGTGTAGAATGCTACTCCTTTCTCTACACGTATATTGTTAATCCATTTGTAATCTTATTCAAAAGACTTGCAGTGAAACAGACTCAGAACCAAGAGCTGAAACATTTAAAGCACCTTGTGCTAACCTTAAGGAAAGAAGAGCGCTCAAGAAATGTTTATTATTATTGTTGTTATTATTATTACTATTATGATGATACTGCTACTACTACTACTACTACTACTACTACTACAACTTATTATTATTATTATTATTATTATTATTATTATTATTATTATTATTATTATTATTATTATTATTATTGTTATTATTATTATTATTATTATTATTATCTAATCACCACATCATCACTACCACTACCATTCATCATCATCATCATCATCATCATTCATCATCATCACCACACCACCACCACCACCACCACCACCACCACCACCACCACCACCACCACCCCCGCCGTTCGTCGGTCTCATCATCATCATCGTCGTCGTCGAATCATTCATCATCATCATCATCATCATCATCATCATCATTAATCACCACCACCACCACCACCACCACCACCAGCATCATCAGCATCAGCATCAGCATCAGCAGCATCAGCATCATCAGCATCATCATCACCATTATTATCACTGCCATCATCACCATAATCATTATATAACTTATTAGTGGCAGCAGCAGTGGCAGCAGAAGTAGTAGCAGCAGCAGCAGCAGCAGCAGCAGCAGTAGTAGTAGTAGTAGTAGTAATAACAATAATAATAATAATAATAATAATAATAATAATAATAATAATATAATGATGATAAAAATAATAATAATAATAATAATAATAATAAATGGAATTTATATAGCGCTATATCTTGCAAAAACAAACCAGAGTAGTAGTAGTAGTAGTAGTAGTAGTAGTAGTAGTAGTAGTAGTAGTAGTAACAACATTTTGCCAGAGGCAACTCTCCTACTGCCATGGATTTTTTACGTGCACTAAATGTGCGTTCTGTGCGAGACCGTGGTTTGTCATGGTATCTCAAAGACTCGCATCAGACCATAACTCAAGGTCTAGTGGATGGAAGGAAAGCTTGGACTCAAACAGGAATCAAACTCACACTTCTCACTTTCTAGGCAGGTGTGCTACTGCTAGACTACTGATCCAGTGTGCTGTAATTCTGCCATATTTAGATTGCAAAAAAAGCAGCCACCACCCACACATTCCAGGCGTTCAATGTTGTCCTGACCCAGCTTCAGAAAAGAAAAAAATCACTAATCATCGCCGTCTGTTAGTCTGACAGATCAGGTTAGGGAAGCTCACCAGGCATCCTGCTTCCACAGGAGTCGTCAGACACATCAATTGTCAGACCATTCCACCTGTTAAAATACTCTGTAAAAAGTGGTCAATTCATTCCATTTGTGCTGTTGTGTGTCTGATGTCTGAAAGAAGGGACAGGCTGAGAAATCTGGCGAAAGATGTAACCTTTAGAAATGAACCCCATTTCTTGACATGATGAGTCCTTGCACTGGTAATTGAGAAAGCAAAACAATTTGAATGATGGCCTGTCAATGGCTGCATGGAAGCATAGTTTGAATATAGCTTATGACACAAAGAATAACTATTGTTGACAAAAATAACTATCATGCAAAATACCTGTTTCATTGTGTGTGAAGTGCGTGAAGATTCACCTGGACTATTAAAGAGTAAGAGATGCTTGTGGTGTAGCTTAGATACATTGACCCTGTGACCCATATCTAACAAAAGAAGAGAAATAAATTATAAATTGTCAAGTGTGTAAAAAATGTTAAACATGACTGGTGAAATTACCAAAGGGGCTAATGTTGCTGAAATGGTGGAACAAGGTAAGAAATTTGCAAAGATCCCACAGCACTAAGCAGAAGATTGGATCTAGCAGACGAGACAGTAGAACAGCATATTCAGGAAGCAGTGGAAAGAAGGGATAGACAAACAGAGAGACAAAAAATGAAAGTGAGAGAGAGAGAGAGCAAGAGACAGAGAGAGAGAGAGAGAGAGAGAGAGAGAGAGAGAGAGAGAGAAGAGAGAGGAGAGAGAGAGAGAGAACAACCAGGATCAGAAAGAGAAAGAAAAAGAAATATGAGGGAAGGATTCCCGATGGAAACTTTGAAACAAGAGAAAGAGAAGCCTAAAAAGTAGAGAGAAACTAATCTTTTAAGAGTTCAGGTTTATACAGCTAGCAGCTGGGGAATAGATATAAAAAAAACACACTTTTGTTTCCCTCACAAGGGCCCACACTTAAGTTACCCATTTTCCCTAAAGACGAAGATGATATAAATAAATGGTTTTGATGTTCATGCCACACTTTACAAATTGGATGCTGTTAGTTGGCTTATAAATTCATCTTGTTGCCTATAAGATGTTTATCATTCGAAGTGTTCCTTTTTCATTTTAACATTATGTGTACTGCTGGGGAAGTTACATACAAAGACATAAAAAACCCACTGGTGGGTTATGCCTCCCCTAAAATTATGGGTGGCTATTTACCCAGGAAGTACGGGACTGTGTAATGCCTACTCTAAAACTATGGGTGACTTTACACCCAAGAGGGTTTGTGCCTTCTCAAAACCCATAGGTGGCTGTACACCCAGGAGGTATGGCATGTCAAATCAGAGGCTACATAATTATGGCAAAAGTTAAACCCATTGCTGTAGTTAATGACCCAGTCAACCAAAAGGGTCACAAGAGGCCTTCACCTCTGAGCTTTGCATGATCTGTGTGTGGAGTGAAGTTCAGCAGAAGGACATTACTTAGAAAACTCTTTATTGTTCACCGACCAAACCTTTTTGGAAGAACGGGGTTTTTCTAAAGCAAAATGACCTCTAATTTTATGGAGACTGAGAAAAAGGGACAAATAGAGATTGAGAAGTGACAGACATATACCAACAGAAAAACACGGGATGGGAGGAAATCTACAAAAGTACCCCACTTTCAAACATGAAAACCTCTACTTCCTAAATAGCCTCTTTTAGGTTTAGGGAGACTGAGAGAAATAGAAAGAGATTGAGAAGTGAGAGACAATGCCATGCAGACAGATAAGCACAGGATGGGAGAAAATCTACACAAATTAGCTACTTTCAAATATGAAAAGATCTCTTCTAAATGGCTCTTTAATTTTAAGGGGCTGAGAGAAAACCGAAGATAGAGAAGTAAACATTGAGACTTAACAAAGATAAGGGAAATTAAACAAGTATCCTTCCAAACATGAAAACTACTTCTAAAAGCTCTCTGTTCTTCTTATAGCCTAGCGGAGCATAGGCCCCAACAGCGTCCTCCACCTCTCTGCACTGGCAAGGGTCTTGGCCTCTTCCCATGTCAGGTGGAGTCTCCGAGATACGATGAAGGTTCTCCTCAGAGTATACATGATATGAGGGCGCCCTTCTTCCTTTTCCCTGCAGGATTACCCACTCCACGCCCCTATTCTCCTAGCTGCTTGTCTGGTGAGGTTACCAAGCTCCTTCCGAGGCTGTGGCCGACCGCAACGCCCTTTGCCTCCGCCTTACTTGGACATCATAGGCTTAGTTTTTAGTTGACACAAATAGACACAAGAGTCGAGAATTGGGACCTGCAGACAGATAAACACAGGATGGGTTTACAAAACTTGGCCACTTTCAAACATGAAAACCTCTTATTCTTAAATGGCCTCTTTTAGTTTGGTGAGACTGAGAGATTGGGACAAAGAAATGACAGACAAAGAGACAGATAAACACAGGAGGGAAACAATCTACAAAATGGCACCACTTACAAACATAAAACCTCTACTTCTTTACATAAGAACTATGTAGTGAACTACTGAGACAGAATGAAAGCAACTGGAGCTAACCTCTACAAATTTCTAAAGCACTGAGATAAATACCCAGACTTCTGACAACAACAGACTGCTTAGGTGGGGTTTTTTTTCCAAAAAAATAAAGCAAGTGTTTTTCAGAAAAGATTTTCAGACAGATTAGCCAACAGCAGGTGTAACATCTCTCCAATCCCATTAAAGGACAGTACAAAATGCCGGGCTGGAAACACGTAATCACTACTTTAAAGTGGATCTTGCTGCCAGTCATGTCATGGCCTTTGGAAGTGAAGATTCCGTGAGCTGTTGCTTCGGGGAGCCACGAGAATATCCTGTTCAAATGTGGAAAGACATGTTCTAGTAGAAAATGGGAGTTTTGTGATTGTGTACCTTGACAAGTTATCCCTTTAAGATAAGTGTGAAGAGAGAGAGAGAGAGAGAGAGAGGAGAGAGAGAGAGAGAGGAGAGAATGGAGAGAGAGAGAGAGAGAGAGAGCAAGCGAGAGAGAGAGACCGCGATAGAGTGACAGAGTGAGCGAGCAAGCGAGAGAGAGAGAGAGAGAGAGAGAGAGAGAGAGAGAGAGACAGAGACAGAGAGAGACAGAGAGAGACAGAGAGAGACAATACTTGACAATATTGTATTGTAATAAGCTGTTAAAGCCCATTTACAAGAGGACAGTGGGAAGAGGACTGGGCACAAAACATATTTTCAGAAATAAAGACGTATAATTTCTACAGCCCAAATGGTCGACATGGCATGGATTCCATGACATGGTTTAGTGATTTTCATTAAGAGTCAGATGAATTGGTGTCTTACACTTTCGCCTATTGCAAATGGGGAAAGGGGAGAGGGTCACAACAAACATAGACATCATATAAACACCGAGTCTGTGACAGGGCTTCCATGTCCCTACGTTCCGGTAACTCATGCTCTTTCCAACACGTGAAAAACCTAACTCATTATACGTAACCGTCCTCTTTTGCTCTCTCTCTCATACACATATGCACACACACACACACACACACGCACGCATACACATACACACGAAATCATACACGCACACACACACGCACGCACGCTTGCACAAACGCACGCACGCACACACACATACACGCACGCACAATAGGGTGTGCATGCGCGCACGCACATACCCCCCCCCCCCCCCCCACAACACACACACACACACGCGCGCGCGCATAATACAGGCAACCACAGTCACTTCTAACCCAGAAAAAATGTGATCGCATCCATCATAACAGGTAAAACATCCAGTCCGGCATTAATCCGTTTTTGATTCTGTCATGATCGGCAGGTGTCCAAAAGCTGCAGCTTGGAATAATTGTCTTTTTCCTCCTGAGTCATTTGCTGGATGATCTTTTTGAAAACGAAAAGTAATCTGCAGGGTTGTAAGTGTCATTTGTCCAGGAAAACTGAAAAATCATATCTTCACTTTCACAAATGATAGTGTCAGGTATTTCATCAGAGGTATACACATGAAGAAAGTCGTTGTTTCTAGAAATGTCCCTGAGATTTCTCTGCAGGGATCTATTTCTCAGCCCACCCACATAGTCCTTTATAGTATCTCCTCTGTAGCCTGCACCCCGAATCTGATCTAAATATTCGTCACAGCTTCCCCCCCCCCCCCCCCTCCATCATAATGTGAGGTACAGGCACCTCAACCAGGTCAATTCCACCTTGTTGTTGTTCAGCCACTGTGTCAGCTGCAACACCATGACAGCACATGACGCACGGTGATAATCACGTGCAGGAAGCAGCAATTGGGAAGGCATGTGGTGTGTGAGACAGACTGGGTGATGAGGGGTGTAGGCATTAACAACTTGGCAAATTTTCAGATGCCAACAATGCACTTGCCTCGTCTTCTTGCCTCTCCTCTGCCAGCCCCTTCCTCCTCTGGCTGTCTCCCCCTCCCTCTGCCAGCCCCTTCTCCTCTGCCTGTCTCCTCTCCTCTGTCCTTCTTCGGTCCCTGTTGGTCTGACTGGGTGGCTTTCTGCAGAAGTACACAGGGGTTTGTTGACCTGCCATGTTCCCATCACTTGAGCCAGCCTTCAGTCGCAACACAACTGTCGTTTGGTCACCTTCTCCACAGACGTTCCATGAGGTGATGCGGTGTTGTTGCAGCAGGAAACTAGTGTCACTTCCAGCATTGTTGGCAACCCAACAACTAGCATGGTGCTGGTTTATTTGGTAATTTAAACACAAAATTCACGCAGCAAAATTTTGCCCTGCCTATATCCAAGAGATATCACCCCGAGACTCCCAAGAGAGAGAGAGAGTTCATCTGAAGGACAACTCTTAGTAAACTCTTTATAGTTCACTGACTAAACCTTTTTTGGAAAAAGTCAAATTTAGTGCAAAATAGCCTCCTTTAGTTTTAGGGAACATGAGAAAAAGGGACAGACCATATAGAAGTTACTAGCATGCAAACAGATAAAAACAGGGTGGGAAAACTCTACAAATTTAGGCCAGTTTCAAATACAAAAACCTCTACTTCTTTCATAAGAACTAAACAATATATCACTGAGGCAGAAAGAAAGCAGCTATAGTTAACCTCCACAGATTTCTAAAGCACTGAGATAACTACTAGATTCCTGACATTAGCAGACTGCTTAGTTTTTCCAAGAGAAACAAGAACTTTTCAAGAGAGTATTTTGACAACTTATCCATTTAAAATCAGTGTAAGAAGAAGAGCAAGAGAGAGAGAGAGAGAGAGAGAGAGAGGAGAGAGAGAGAGGAAAAGAGAAAAGGAAAAGAGAGAGAGAGAAAAGAGAGAGAAAAGAGAGAGAATCAACAAATGAATCTAAAACCCTTACGAGAAAATGGAAACAGTTACCAAGGTAAAGTGTGTTGAAGGATTAAAGAAACATGTGTCAGATACCACAGCTTCTTTAGGGGCCAGTATTTTGAGGGTAGAATCCATTTCCTCTCCTTCACTGCTTTAGTGTCCCTGTCCCTAAAGAGGGCAGGTATCCATTTGCAGATAGATAAACTTGGGGACTGTACTGCATCCGAGATGCATTAAAAAGAACTGTAGTTAACTTCACAAATTTCTAAAGCATACAAGATTCCTGACAACAGCAGACTGCTCGGGTTTTTCCCCAAAATAAAACAAGTTCTTTTCAAGAAAACAAAAAAACAGTTTTGACTTTGTCCCAAACACAGACTACAGTCAGGAAACAAGACTATTTGTTTTTCCAGAGAGGAACTAGCACAGCGGTCAGCACTGGAACTCCCTGTCTAGACAGACAGATTAGCCAACAGTGGCTGTAACATCTCTCCAATCCCATTAAAGGACAGTACAAAATGCCGGGCTGGAAATACGTAATCACTACTTTAAAGGGGATCCTGTTGTCAGTCATTTCATGGCCTTTGAAAGTGGAGATTCCGTGAGCTGTTGCCTCAGGGGGCCAAAGGGATATCCTGTTCAAATGTGGGAACATATTTTCTAGCAGAAAATGGGAGCTTTTGTATTGTGTACCTTGACAACTTACCCTTTTTAAAAAATTTAAAAAAAAAGAAAGGGGAAATTTTTCCGAACCAAAGTTTTTTATTCCCATGGAAAAAAAAAACAAAAATAAATTTTTTTCCTCATTAATTGAATGGAAAAAAAATTGGAAAATAAAGCATTTTTAAATTTTACGTTGTACTTCCCCACCCTAATGGGGTTTTAAGAAATTTTCAAAAAATTTTCCAAAGGGGATGGGGCAACAAAAAAAAAAATTTCCACCGCTGGCATTTAAAACCCCCCCCCAAAACTAATAAACTGGCAGCAAAAAAAGGGGGCCCAAAACCAAAACCAAAAAAACCCCCCAAAAAACAACCCCCAAAACCAACAAAAATTGCAAATAATTTTTTTTTGTAAGATTATTTTAAAGAAAAACATTTTTTCTTTCAATCCCTTAAAATGTCCTTTTTTTCCCTTTTTTTTTTAAAAGAAAAATAAACGTTTTTAAAAAAAATTTTTCAAACCAAACACACCAACTTCCTTCCAAAAATACAAAAATTCTGTAAAAAAATTTCAATAAACAAATTTTTTTTCCTTTTTGGGGGAAAAAACCCTTGGAAGTTTTATGCTTTTCCCTTACAGATTATTGAAAGTTTTTTAAAAACCCTTCGGGAAAAATTTTCCCAAATGGGTATGTCAAACCCAAAAAAAACCTTTTCTTTTTGTTTTAAAATGGACAAGTTTCTCCCCCCTTAAACCAAAAAGGTTGAATTTTTTCTAATTTAAAATTTTTTTGCATATCAAATAAAAACAAAGAAACGCATTTTTTTTTTTTTCAAAAATTTTAAAGGGAAGATCATCATCCTTTAACTTTTGGGCCTGCCTTTAATAAAAAAAACGGGCTTTTTTTAAATTTTAAAAAAAATTTAAAAAATTTTTTTAAATAAAAAATTTTTTTAAAAAAATTTTTTAAATTTAAAAATAACTTAAAAAAATTTTAAAAAAAAATTTAAAAATTTTAAAAAAATTTTAAACAACCAAAAAAAAATTTAAAATTTCCCAAATTTTTAAAAATTCAATTTATTTATAAACTAAATTTTAAAAAATTTTTTTACTGCTTTTTTTCCCCCCAAATTAAATAAAAATATTTTTTTTTATAAAAAATTTAAAAAAAAAATTTATATTTCAACCCCTTTTAAAGTGTTTTTTGTCAATGTTTTTCCCTTTCTAAAAATGCTTAGTCCCTCTCCTTTCAACAACCATTGTTGTAAACTGAAACCCTAAAAAACCGTAACTATTACTACCTTATTTTTTATTATTGAAATACCATTGTTCATGTCGACCTAAAAAACCCCCTTTCTGATACCATTACTTTTGTTTTTTCAGTTTTTACATTTATTTTCATTTCATTACAACAATGTAAATACATTAAGCTGATTTTGTAGCCCACCGCAGTTGTTGACAATAAGACTACATCGTCAGCAAAAAGTAGGTAAACATTTCCATTTGACCTTTGTAAAAGTTGGATACCATTTTTCCCCCCCTCATCTATGTAGTTAGCTAACTGATTTTATAAAAACAGAAAATAATGTAGGGACAGTCCAACCCTTGTCTGACCCCAACGGGCATCAAAATTCTGTCATTTCCCCAAAATTTCACCACAATGAAAGCAACGAAAGTACATAATTTCAAACATGCTAAAAACTTTCCGTTTACCCCCCGGGTTTTTCATACAATTTAAAAAATTTATCATGATGGACAGAATCGAATCTTTTTTGAAATCTACAAAAGCAACGTAAAACTTCTTACCTTTTTTTAGCATACATTTTTGTACAATTTCAAAAATTATTATTTGTCAATCGGGAGTAACCCCACGGAAACCTGCCTGACTCTCAAAATCTTTTCATTACTTCCAACCACTTTTAAAAACCTTTGCATTTAGCACTGTGTGTAACACTTTTGATAATACCCATAAAGTTTTACTCCTCTGAAATTTGTCTGTTTTTTGGGGATCTCCTTTTTTAAAAATTTGGGTAGTTTTAAGCTTTAGACCATTCCGATGGATTACCTGGGTAAAGACAGCATAAAAAGTTTCCCCAAAACCCCAAAAACCATTTTTCCCCCCCATTTTTTAAATTTCCCCTAAACACCCATCCACCCCCACTTCCCTTTTTAAATTTGAGTCTTGCAATTGCATGAACTACCTCTCTTCAGTATATTTTTGTTCAAAAAATGATCTACATACTAAACTCAACATTGAAAGTTTTTCAAAAAATTTTCCTGGTTATTAAAAAAATTTTCTTTAAATAGTTAAACCAATCTCATTGCTAATGTTGTTTTTTAAATTATTTCCCCGTTGCCAAACCCATCCTTTTAACCTTTCCAAAAATTACAAAATTTGAAATGTTTTCTGCAAAATTCTTTTTTTCCTTTTTCCGAAAACTTTTTTTTTTTTTTGCTTTTAATAAATTTTTTAAACTCTTTTCTTTTTTCCACATAAATCAACTGCCCTTTTCCCCTTTTCGGGTCACCTAAAGCGATTTAAATTTTTGATCACTTTCTTTCTTTGCGATTCACATTCCTTGTCAAACCATTCAGACTTTTGGTCTTGTGCGGGTTCTTTTCTAGACAGCAAGTCCCTGCCTCTTTTAAGATTTAAAAAAGATTTCCAGAGCATTTTCTATATTGTTTTCCCAAACATTTTGGTGACTGCAAGTTTCTCTTGAATTTTTGCTATTTGTGTATTTCAAATATTTTTTTTGGGTTTCACCCACACTATTTTCGGGCAATAGTTTTGGTCGATTTCTGTTGTAGAGTTCTTTCGTATGTGCTATTATTTTTCCATTCAAAACAAACTGGAGATGGTCAGATTCTGTTATTTTTCCCCAACCAGCAAAGATGAATTCTGAGGGAAACAAATTTAAAACCCCAGGATGCAATAAAAATAATCTACCACACTCGAACCTGAAATGTGCTAAAAAATGTTAAAACTTCATCAAAACCAAAGGGCACAGGCCATTTTAAAATGACACAGCAAAATTTACAGACTCGATCAGCTGATTGCCAAAAAAATTTGTGTGCAATCATGTGAAATTCGGGAAAATTTCCACAAGGTAAAGATGTGGTTCTAAAGTTTCATAATCTCATCTAAACGTAATTGTCCAAGCCGTTCGTGCATTAAAATCGCCCATTATCAAATCCCCAAAATCATAAGCTTCTGGAGATCTAAAACACACTGCTCCAAAAATTCTAAGCCATAAAATATTTGTGTGTTTTTTAAAATGTGAATCAGAAGGGGAATAACTACAAATTAAATAGGTCATTAATGGTGCCAAGTAAATTTTGTGGTTTTTTAACCCCATGTTTTTCTGTCTCAATTGAAAATTTTTTAACAAATAAAAAAATTTCTTTTTAACCTGACAATTACTCCCCCAGAGACTCCCTGATGAGTAACTTTTTGGGTTTGACGTAAAAATAAAATAAACTGAAAATAGAAGACTCAAATTCATCCCATAAAGTTTTGTTAAACAAATAATGTCATATTCAAGAAGAAAATTTATAAACCCTTTATTTTCCCTTTGGGCAAAAAACCCATGCACATTATATGAGAAAACGTAATGCAAAATTTTGTCATTTGATTTGGGTTTGCCCTCCTTAGAGTGCTAGGCTTTATCAAAATGTCCCTCCCTGGGCCCCCTTTTTCCTCCCCCCCCCTTTATTTGCCCCCAAATTCTTGGTCCCTTTATTTTCGAGCCTAACAATGAACATGTTGTTTTCTTTGAGTCCCTGAACTGGTCTTCTAGACCCCTTTCTGGTATTTTTTTTACCTCTTTGCTGGGGCACTTGGAGTTGTGTCCGTCGTGGCCAAGCCCTGTTTTGTGGGGCCTAGAGGCTTTCCTTTTCTTCTGGCTAGTTTTGGGGGCTGGTGTTTTTTTACTTGTGTCATGGAGTCCCTTTTGGGAAAAGGCCCATGGTACATCACGCTAGGCATGAGCTCCTCACTAAGTACATGGAACCATATGGCTCCACCGGTTCAGTACTGTCTGTACTTTTGTTTGGTTTTTTTATTCTGAATCGTCCCCTTCTTGATCAGTTGATTTTTTACAAGGATTTGTTTTTTCCCCGTCTATCCCTGCTCTGTTTTTGTCAGGATAATTCTCGTCACCCCTCACAGCCCCCATTCTTTCACGTGGTCCCCTGCTGATTGTGTCATCATCACTTCTCTTCCGAATGTCAATACTGTTCTCATAGTTAAAGGTTTCTTCTTCATTGTCTTCTACTGTATTTGTTCTTCCTTGTCACGTCTTTTCATTGTCCTCTGCTAATCAGGTTTTTCCTGGGCACTGCTTTATGTTTTTCCCACTGCATCCTTTTTCCTGTCCTCCCTTTTGTCATATCACAACTTCACTTGACAAATGAGGTCCCACCAAAGGGCTTTTTTTTTTTCCTCAAGTTTTTTCCTTTTCAGATCACTGCATCACATTTTAGACTGTGCTGCATTGTGCTTCCCCGTTTTGCTGTTTGATGTAGGTGCCACATCAGATTTTTCAGTTTACCTGGAGATACGGAATCTTCTGCCCCATCTTTCACAAAGAAATTTTTTTGCGGGGGGTCATTCTTCCCTTTCTTTGCTGCTTCCTGTAGGAGTATGGTCCTGGGTGACTGGAGTACCACCTTCCTCCATTTTTTTTGCTTGGGCAGCAGGGTTTCTCTGCATCTTTGCATGTTGTCCCCCCCGCCACGTAGTGAAGCTACGGGTGACCCTCTTTTTCTGCCCGGACACCCTGAGTGGGTGTTTGGGGCACGCTCCTTTGGGGTTGCCCCCGACATACCTGGGGTGGTTGTCATGTCAAACCCCTTCCTGGGGGCGCGATACAACCTGCCTGTTGTTCTTCCATTTCATACTTTCCCTACGGCCGCTGTTCAAAGAAAAATGATCGCGTTTCCCGTGACCGTTTGTCTGCCTTTGGACCGGGGGCCCGTGTTCTTTCTTGGGCCGAGGGGGTTTGCTAAGGTTTTTTTTATCAGGAATGTTGGAGGGGTGCTTTTCTCTGACATGCAGCTTGCCATGGGGATAGAAGGGAATTGTCCTTTTCCCCCAAAGCCAGCTACAGTTTCCCGGGTACATTAGGCAGAGGATACTTTTATGCCACTTTTTCTTAGATAATCACGAAGCTCCCGATCTCCCAATATGGCCCTCTTTTCTGACCACTCAGAAAGTGGACGTAGGGCCGTGGTTCTCCTCTCCAAGAGGGGGTCTTCCAATTCTATATGCTTTCGATATGTCTTCTTGATGCCCGTTCATGTGGGGGGCAGATCTTGGAAAAATATAACAAACTTTTCAGTCTGTATTCAGTTTCACCCTAATTTTTGCACATTTATTAAATTCACATTACTTTTTGGGAGCTTGTTTGTGGGTTCCACTTGTCTTTCAGCTTCAAGTCTGTCAAGAATGAACTCTGTCCCCCCTGTATTTCTTGAATGTCTTTTTTTTTTGATGATGTATTTCCCTTTAATGTATAATTTTTTTCAAAAAAGCTTGAGATTCTGGTATCCATTTTTGGGAATTTTTCACATACTACTTTTTATGCCTTTTGTGGCATAGGAAAATTTCCCCGTTGAATCTGTGTAAAACGCCAGTCCCGCATTTGCATTTAAAATTTGGGGGTGGGACAAATTCATGCTGAACATTTCTTTTTCCACTTACAATACCTGTATCAAATAACTTGGGTATCCCCTCTTACAAACCTTTTTCCCTGGCTTGGTTTTTTTCCGTACAAACCTGTGCCCAGTGAACATGCATGAAATGCATGTGTGGGCAAAAAGGGCAGAAGGGGAAAAAAACCTTTAGAACAGATTGTTTCGAGTGCTGTCCCGGTTTGGAAGCAGGCTTGCTCTAGTTGACATCGAACGCAGTGCAACCCCAAACATGGTGCGATGTACAGAGCTAATTTCTGGGCAATTTGATTTTCATTCACAATTCAGTCCTTCTTTAATCATAGTAATTAATAAAAAGTTAATTTCTTCTTAACCCCTGACCTTTTTATAATCAGTCCACCATCAGTTGCACACTCACATAACTACACACGCCAAAAATCTCCAATTTGAAGAAAAACAGAGTCTTTTTATTCCGCATTTCGAAGAGCAATCTGAACACGTCGCCTTTGAAAAATTCCGGACAGGCCCCCCAAGAGAGAGAGAGAGAGAGAGGAAGGGAGAAGAGAGAGAGGAGAGAGAGAGAAAAGGAAAAGAGAGGGGAGAGAAGGAAGAGAGAGAGAGAGAGAGAGAGAGAGAGAGAGAGAGAGAGGACGGCAAAGAAAAAAGAGAGAGAAAGAAGAGAGAGAGAGAGAGTAAATCAACAAATCAATCTAAGGCCTTACCAGGAAAAGGAAACAGTTACGAAGTATAGTTGTTGAAGGATTTTTAAAAAAAAGAAAAACAAAATGAGTCAAATACCTAGCTTCTCTAGGGGCCGTATTTTTAGGGGAGCACCCACTCCCCTTTCCCCCAAGGCTTTACTGTCTCTGTCCCTAAAAGGGGAGGTACCTACGGAAAACATTGGGACACATTTTCTTTAGTAGAAAATGGGGGTTTTTGTATTGGGTATCTGACCAACTTAATCCCTTTAAAGATAAAGTGAGAGAGAAAGGGGCGAGAGAGCGAGAAATCGAGCGAGCGAGCGAGCGAGATAGAGAGATAGATAGATAGAGGGGAAAGGAGAGGAGGAGAAAAGAGAGAGAGGAGAGAGAGGAGAGGAGAGAGAGAGAGAGAGAGAGAGACAATGACAATGACAATTTGTTTTATTTCGAGGATAATGAATAAGCACTCATGTGCTTTTTTACATCCAGTCCCTGCCTGTAGTGATACATCTTAATAATAACCCAACACTTATACAGTCTCACAGTAGAAACTAGGGGAAATAGCCCTTTTCAAAACAGCCTCCACCCCAACAACCCCCTCAAAAAACATTAACAAAAAAACAAAACAAAAACAAATAAAAGAAAACCCTTTTTAAAAACCACCCCCACCCCCCCAAAATAAAAAAAAAAAAAACCCAACAACCAAAAAAAACAAACAAACAAAAGAGAAAGAAAAACCAAACCAACAAAAGAAGAAAAAAAGAAAAAAGAGAAAAAAAAAAACAAAAAAACAAGAACAAAAACCCAAAACCAAGAAAGATAACAACAACCAAACTTAATTTGTCATAAAGATAAACATCTACACATTATCAAATGGTACATATACTTGTTACACATAAAAAATAAGTTTATTGAAACAGGGCACTCATTAAAACAAAGGGGAAAGCAAACTAATAAAAAAAAAACCCCTAAAAAACACCCCCCACCCCCCCCCCACACCCCCCCTCCAAAAACAAACACCACAACCAAAAAAAAACAAACAAACAAACAAAAAAAGAAAGAAAAACCCAAACCAACGAAAAAAAAAATGAAAAACGAGAAAAATACACAACAACAACAACAACAACAACAAAACCAAGAAGAATAACAACCAAACTTAATAAGTTATAAGGATAAACATCTACACATTGTCAAATGGTACATATACTTGTTACACATAACAATAAGATATTGAAATAGGGCACTCATTAAGACTTAAGTACAGAGGACAAGTCCAATAAGTACTGAACATATAAAATATGAATACTTCATCAGGATACACCATAACTATAAGCAAAATGATAAAAGGTGAGAGAGAGAGAGAGAGACAGAGACAGAGAGTGTGTGTGTGTATTTCAAAGATAATATCCAATATATAATTCCCGAAACAGTACACGATCACCATCGACACTCATGTTTTTATTATACTCATTTCAAATTATATGTCATGATAATGAAATAAACTTAATACCCATATATTCACACAATAAAAACAAGAAACAAAACAAAAGAAGAAATCTAAACCTATACAGTCATTGAGGGAGAGAATGTGAGTGTGTTGTTGTGTGTGTGTGTGTGTGTGTGTGTGTGTGTGTGTGTGTGGTGTGTGTGTGTAAGTGTGTGTGAGTGTGTGTGTGGGGGGGTGTGGTGTGTGTTGTGTGTGTGTGTGTGTGTGTGTGTGTGTGTGTGTGTGTGTGTGTGTGTGTGTGTCAGGGATAATACTAAATAGAAAAGGTAAAGGAGTCCCATAAACCTATAAGGTCGTAGGGGAGCAGGGCGTCATGAGACCTCACTTCTCTAGGGCCAGCATATTGAGGGCGGCGCCCCATCTCCTTTCCCTCGAATACTTAATATAATTTTAAAAAAATAATACTCACAGAGCACACGATCAACACCAACACTTTTTTAATTATGCTCATACAAATTGAATGTCATGATAATAAAAATAAGTGCAATACCCATACACTCACACAATAAAGAGAGGGGGGGGGGGAACCCCAATAAAGTCATAAAAGAACATCTACACATTGTAAGTAAAAGAGACAAAATTCTTTTTTTCCAGGATAATGAATAAGTACTCATGTGCTTTTTACATCCATCCCCACCCGTAGGGTCACATATTAATAATGATCTCAGTACTCATACTTTCAAACAGTAGAAGCAAAAGAAAAAACTTTAAAAAAGAAAAAGAAAGAAAAAAGAAAAAAACAACAACAAACAAACAAAACAAACAACCCCAGACAAAAAAGAAACAAAATAAACCCCAGAACACACACCCCCCCCCCCCCCCCCCCCCCAAAAAAAAAAGAACCCCCCCCCCCCCCGACCGAACAAACAAACAAAAAACCCAAGAAAAAACAAAAAAAAATGAGAAAAAAAACCCCACAAAAAAACCCCAACACCGTCCAACCCCCCCCCCCCCCCCCCACCACACACACATACACCAAAACAAAAAACAACAAACAAACAAAAAACACAAACAAATCAACAAACAACAAAACAACAACTACAGCAATAACAACAGACAGAGAGGAGAGAGAGGTGAGAGAGTAGAGAGTAGGAGAGAGAGAGAGAGAGAGAGAGAGGAGGAGGGGGAGACGAGGAGCGAGAGAGAGAGAGAGAGAGAGAGAGAGAGAGGGGGAGTAAGCCAAATTTATAGATCATAAAATTGAACACCTTCATATTGCAGAATAGTACACATAGTTGTTACACGTAATAATAAGATATTGAAATAGGACATTCACTGGAGCTCAAGTACAGTCAACAAGCCCAAAATAATATTGAAAATAGAACGTATGAAAAAGCCCTTTTATTAGAAGACACAACAACTATAGAGAGGAGAGAGAGAGAGAGAGATGAGAGAGAGAGGAGAGAGAGAGAGTGAGATGAGAGAAGAGAGAGAGAGAGAGGAGAGAGAGAGAAGAGAATGATTTAATTAGCATATCGGCCTTAGGCCACAATACAGAGAGTGAGAGAGAGAGAGAGAGTGAGAGAGAGAGAGAGAAGGAGAGAGAGATGAGAGAGAGGAGGGATGAGGTGGGAGAGGGTGAGTGTGAGTGTGTGTGGGTGAGTGTGTGTGTGTGGGTGTGGGTGGTGTGTGTGTGTGTTGTGTGTGTGTTGTTCAGAGATGGTACAAAATATACTTTCCCAAAAAAGTACACGATCACCTTCATGACTTATTTTGATTACTCGTAAAAATTATATGTCATGATAATCAAATAAATTCAATACCCATACTCTCACACAATAAAAACAAGGAGGGAAAGAAAGAAGAACCCCCCCCCCCCCCCCCAGCCAAATCTATAAGGTCATAGTGAGAGAAAGAGAGAGAGAGAGAGAGAGAGAGAGAGAGAGAGAGAGAGAGAGAGAGAGAGAGAGTGTGTGTGTTTCTGGATAACACTTAATATATATATAAAAATATATATATATAATATATATATATATATATATAATTCTCAAAACAGTGCACGATCACCGTCAATCCTTATTTGATTATACTCATGCAGGTTATATGTCATGATAATGAAATAAACTCAATACC
>CM054152.1:50298505-50321005 GCA_028751875.1 Rapana venosa
GGTTCCTCCTGCCCCGTCTATTTTCTGGCTCATGTCATTCAGTTTTTGTCTTTGACTTCAGTCAGTGATGGTTCCTTAGCAGAGCGAGAGGTGTAGGAGGCAGACAGCCTGGTCTGCCGGGCGTTACCTGATGACAAGGAGGCGCTGGATCTCCGGGGTTGGGGCCAGGTTGGCCTCAATGTCTCCACAGCGCAGGAGCTGATCACCCCCACCGTGATGCAGGAACAAATTGTCCCCCCAAAACAGGTACAGGAGGGTCAAGCCAAGGAAGATACCGGTGGTACGGGAGCGAACTTTCAACATGGTCACCAGCATTGCCTTTTTGAGTTGACATCTTCGCCACATGAAATGCAGGTATACTGGAAGAGAGATACCACATGTAGTGCAAAAGTCCAACTGGCTGGAAGGTATGGTACCTACCTCGGTCACAAACTTATGGCACCAAACACACTGTCTATTCGTAGCAATTAGGGAAAAACTTCGGACAATGTCACACCGCTTGTAGCTTGATGCACGTGCTAGCAACCCCCGAGAGAGAAAGAGAGAGAGAGAGAGAGAGAGAGAGAGAGAGAGAAGGGAGTGGTAAATGGATAGATGGATATGATGGTTAGATCAGATGGACGGACAAACCCACAAAGAGAGACACACAGAAATTGGGACACAGGGACGGACAAATTGTTTTTGGAAAACCAAACAACACAGAACAGAGACACATAAGAGAGAATTCTACAACCAAATACAGGGCATCATCGATAAGATGAACAAGAAAGACATCTTGATCATCGAGGGAGACTGGAATGCCAAGGTGGGCGGAGACGCACTGAAAGACTGGAGCAAATTCTGCGGTCCCTCCTGTAATGTGATCACCAATGAGCGAGGACTCCGACTACTGGAATTTGCCAGCTACAACGACACGGTGCTCGCCAATACCCTTGGAGAACACAAGGCATCCCGACGCTGGACATGGCATGCACCCAATGGGATCCATCACAACCAGATTGACTACATCCTGGTGCAGAACCGGTTTCGATCTGGCATCAAAAGAGCCAAGATGAGGACATTGCCAGGTGCAGACATGGGCAGCGATCATGACCTCGTGCTCCTGAACTTTAGAGTCTGATTGAAGAAGATCAATAAGACACCAGACTCAAGTTCAACCTGGACAGACTGAAGGACCCCACCATCGCCAAGTCCTTCAAAGCAACAATAGGAGGGAAATTTGCACCACTGCTGGCACATAGTGAGTGATTGGCCTTTGCGCTGGATGGCAGCAGGGTGTATCTCTCTGTGTTTGAGTGTTATTTTTGTGCTTTTTTCTACGTTCAGCAATACACATTTGTATATCTAACGTGTTTGTAATTTCACCGTGCATTGACTGGTCAGATTGGTTTTCCTTATTATCATTTACATTTCGAATTGCTTTAATTTATAATTTTCATTTTCTGATAAAATTTTTGAACTTTCAACTGACTTGATGATTTGTGTTCAACTGACATTGCTGGTCCTTGTGACCCATTTTACTGTAACCCTGCTGCCATGTGAAAAATTGCACGTGAAACACGAACTCAGATCTCCCCCACCACAACTATCCAGTGCTCCTCCTTCCACCAATATGACACTTACTGCCGAACACATGAGAGCTTTGCTCTCACATGGGTTTCACAACCCAGTGTGGTCAGAAAATAAACCTCTCTCTTCCCCCGCAATGACATGAATTGCGATCGCGTGAATATTTCGCAGAATAACATATTTGTTCAGATATGTAAAATATTGGCACATGCATGCGCTCTTGCATATATACATAAGCACTTCAGGCAATACTTGCTTGTGAATGGGTGAGTATTTCTCTTCAAATGGTAATAATTATAAGGATGATGACAAAAGAAGCAATTTAGCAACAGCGGTAACATGAAATCAAAAAGAACATGACAAATAAAAATGTAACGAGAAGAGAGAGAGAGAGAGACGAGAGAGAGAGAGAGAGAGAGAGAGAGAGAGAGAGAGGAGAGAGACAGACAGACAGACAGACAGACAGACAGACAGAAAGACAGACAGACATACAGACAGATAGACGGACGGACGGAGGGGCAGAGAGAGAGAGAAAAAGAGAGAGAGAGAGAGAGAGAGAGAGAGAGAGAGAGAGAGAGAGAGAGAGAGAGCGAGAGGTATGCATGCATTTTTCGTGAGTGCACGCACGGCGTGCGATCGCGTGTGTGTGATTCAGATTCAGAACATTTATTGCCATAGTGTGTGTGCGTGTGCTACACACATTTAAGGGGAAAAAAACAGAAATGTAAATATAAAAAAAAAATATTACCAAGAAAATATCAGCAGAAATTTAAAGCAAAAACAACAAAGATATGACCAAACGCAGCTATATGGCATAAGAGAAAAGCAAACAGACATAAAAACAGACAGACACACAGGAAAAATACAGATTGACATACAGACAGACAGGCAGGCAGACAGACAGACAGGCAGACAGACAGACAGACAGGCAAAAACTCACCATTTTCTATATCCAACGTTGGCTTTTAGAGCTGACGCCTGTTTCATATCCTTTGCCTTGCAACGTTCTTTTCACAGTTTTGGCCTTTACTCTGAAAGAGAAAAAACAACCCAGCTGTAAAGTAAATGAAACAAAGCAACAACAAGAACCTTGTAAATTATGTGAATAGCAATTCAAGGTAAATAAGCTAAAACGGTAAAGATGTTTCATAACCTTTGTGGTAGTGGAGCGAATAGTCAGAGACCTCAACTTCTCTAGGGGCCAGCATATTGAGGGCGGCACCCATCTCCTCTCCCGCACTGCTTTACCTTCCCTGACCCTAAAGAGGACAGGTACCCATTTATACCTGGGTGAACTGGGGGGAACTGTACTGAAACCAAGGCGCGCAAACAGTTACCCATCCAAGTGGTAACCACGCTCTCTGCTGCTTAAACTTGACTGGGGGAAAGCGAGTGCTCCGACCAGTGAGCTATCCCGTCCCCATCAAGGACAATACCACGTGTATAATATTTGAGTGTCATTGCACGTTTTTCTTTGTTTGTTCTTTTTTTCTTTATGCTTGAAGTTGAGTGATATGTTTCTCTGAACTCTGTGACAAGTATCTAGGGCACGACATCGAGCATTACAGTGTTTTACACGTCGGGATGCCGGATGCCTGTCAGTATCAATAGAACATCTTGCGCACATGTTAAAACCCGTTGCGCTTTTCGGAAGAGTAGTCCATTGTGTGCTGGTGGATACATATGACACAAATTTACAAAACTGCATACACAAGAGGACTGAATGTAAAAAGACACATGAGTGCTTATTCCATTATCCCCGAAATAAAAAAGTATAAATACATAAATTAATGAATAAATCAATCAATCAATTAATTTGATAATAAATAAATAGATAGATAAAAAAATAATAACAAAACAATAATAAATTGAATTTGTATAGCGTTGTATCTTGCAGAGACAAATCAAAGTGCTTGCACTCAACTCATTCTTACACATCCATGCAACCAGTAACAATTAATAGTTCCATCAAGTCCAAATGTGCATGCACACACGCACGCACACACACACACACACACGCACGCACACACACACACAAACCCACGCACGCACGCAAAACACACACACACACACACACACACACACCACACACACACACACACACACACAAAGTTCACACACCCTGGCAGGGCAATAGAATCTTGGCTTTTGAAAGTAGCACAAATTCCTTATCACCAAGTAGTGAATGGACATTAAACAAAAACAAAACGAAATTAGCAAAAAGCTATGAGATGAAGCAGGGGAGGAAAATCTTAGGTTTTAATGTCTCGAAACTGGATTTAAAAGTGTCATAAGAAGGCTTTTGGCGAAGAGAGAGAGGGAGATCATTCCAGATTGATGGACCAGAAATATAGAAAGAGCGACAGCTGATGGTGGATTGGTTGAATCTAGATATTGGTAAGGACAAAGTATCTGCAGCAGAGCGAAGGGAACGAGAAGGAGTGTACAAGTGAAGACATTCACAGAGGTAGGAGGGTGCTGTTTTGTGGAGACATTTGTTACAGAGGGTACTGATCTGATAGTTTACTCTCTGTGGCACAGGTAGCCAGTGGAGAGATCGCAAGAGAGGATAATGTGCTCAGCTTTTTGTTCTTTTTGAGGACTAGTCGAGCTGCAGAGTTTTGTATACTTTGAAGGGAGTGGATTGATGATGCTGGCAGACGTGCCAAAAGAGTTTAAATAAATAAATAAATAAATAGCATCCCACCTTCTGGAAATTCTGTGCTAGAAATTTCCTATTTTCAGTCCCTCTTTCCTGATTCTGCCTTTTTATTTTATCACCCCCTTTTTGTTTATTTTCTGCCTTCTTTTTCCATTCTCCTGCCTCTTTTCCCAGAAAGACTGATAGCAGTTTTCTTCCACGCAGGAGTTTGATGTGCTAAGCCCAACTTCTCAGGCACTTTAAGGCAGCGTAACACGCTCATATGATAGTTATTATCTGAGCGTTGGATGAAGGAAGAGAAAACAGCGTATTCTTGAACAAGTGAACTTGGCGAACAGCATCTCCTCTTCAGACTACAAATTACATATTAGATCATTTGTATTACTGTCTATAGCTGTCCTAGTTTTCCATGAAATACTGGTGAGGGTTGATGCATGTGTAGCATGCTATTCCTTCCAGTCTCTGCATATAGTCCACTCTTTTGTTATCTTACCCCCGATATGCATGTGTAGAATGCTACTCCTGTCTTTACACGAAGCTGGCCCATTAGTAATCTTATTCTTTAAATGCATGTGTAGAATGCTACTCCTTTCTCTACACGTATATTGTTAATCCATTTGTAATCTTATTCAAAAGACTTGCAGTGAAACAGACTCAGAACCAAGAGCTGAAACATTTAAAGCACCTTGTGCTAACCTTAAGGAAAGAAGAGCGCTCAAGAAATGTTTATTATTATTGTTGTTATTATTATTACTATTATGATGATACTGCTACTACTACTACTACTATACTACTACTACAACTTATTATTTTTATTATTATTATTATTATTATTATTATTATTATTATTATTATTATTTATTATTATTGTATTATTATTATTATTATTATTATTATCATAATCACCATCATCATCACTACCCACTACCATCATCATCATCATATCATCTCTCATCATCATCATCATCACCACCACACCACCACCACCACCACCACCACCACCAACCACCACCACCACCACCGCCGCCGTCGTCGTCGTAAATCATCATCATCGTCGTCGTCGACATCATCTTCATCATCATCATCATCATCATCATCATCATAATCACCACCACCACCACCACCACCACCACCAGCATCATCAGCATCAGCATCAGCATCAGCAGCATCAGCATCATCAGCATCATCATCACCATTATTATCACTGCCATCATCACCATAATCATTATATAACTTATTAGTGGCAGCAGCAGTGGCAGCAGAAGTAGTAGCAGCAGCAGCAGCAGCAGCAGCAGCAGTAGTAGTAGTAGTAGTAGTAATAACAATAATTTAAATAATTAATAATAATAATAATAATAATAATAATAATATAATGATAAAATTAAAAATAAATAATATTAATAAAAATAAAAATAAATTGGAATTTATATAGCGCTATATCTTGCAAAAACAAACCAGAGTAGTAGTAGTAGTAGTAGTAGTAGTAGTAGTAGTAGTAGTAGTAGTAACAACATTTTGCCAGAGGCAACTCTCCTACTGCCATGGATTTTTTACGTGCACTAAATGTGCGTTCTGTGCGAGACCGTGGTTTGTCATGGTATCTCAAAGACTCGCATCAGACCATAACTCAAGGTCTAGTGGATGGAAGGAAAGCTTGGACTCAAACAGGAATCAAACTCACACTTCTCACTTTCTAGGCAGGTGTGCTACTGCTAGACTACTGATCCAGTGTGCTGTAATTCTGCCATATTTAGATTGCAAAAAAAGCAGCCACCACCCACACATTCCAGGCGTTCAATGTTGTCCTGACCCAGCTTCAGAAAAGAAAAAAATCACTAATCATCGCCGTCTGTTAGTCTGACAGATCAGGTTAGGGAAGCTCACCAGGCATCCTGCTTCCACAGGAGTCGTCAGACACATCAATTGTCAGACCATTCCACCTGTTAAAATACTCTGTAAAAAGTGGTCAATTCATTCCATTTGTGCTGTTGTGTGTCTGATGTCTGAAAGAAGGGACAGGCTGAGAAATCTGGCGAAAGATGTAACCTTTAGAAATGAACCCCATTTCTTGACATGATGAGTCCTTGCACTGGTAATTGAGAAAGCAAAACAATTTGAATGATGGCCTGTCAATGGCTGCATGGAAGCATAGTTTGAATATAGCTTATGACACAAAGAATAACTATTTTTTGACAAAAATAACTATCATGCAAAAATACCTGTTTCATTGTGTGAAGTGCGTGAAGATCACCTGGACTATTAAAGAGTAAGAGATGCTTGTGGTGTAGCTTAGATACATTGACCCTGTGACCCATATCTAACAAAAGAAGAGAAATAAATTATAAATTGTCAAGTGTGTAAAAAATGTTAAACATGACTGGTGAAATTACCAAAGGGGCTAATGTTGCTGAAATGGTGGAACAAGGTAAGAAATTTGCAAAGATCCCACAGCACTAAGCAGAAGATTGGATCTAGCAGACGAGACAGTAGAACAGCATATTCAGGAAGCAGTGGAAAGAAGGGATAGACAAACAGAGAGACAAAAATGAAAGTGAGAGAGAGAGAGAGCAAGAGACAGAGAGAGAGAGAGAGAGAGAGAGAGAGAGAGAGAGAGAGAGAGAGAGAGAGAGAGAGAGAGACAACCAGGATCAGAAAGAGAAAGAAAAAAGAAATATGAGGGAAGGATTCCCCATGGAAACTTTGAAACAAGAGAAAGAGAAGCCCAAAAAGTAGAGAGAAAAATAATCTTTTAAGAGTTCAGGTTTATACAGCTAGCAGCTGGGGAATAGATATAAAAAAAACACATTTTGGGGTTTCCCCTTTCAAAAGGGGCCCCCACATTTTAATTTTACCCTTTTTCCCTAAAGACAAAAGATGATTAAATAAAGGGTTTTTTAAAGGTTCTTTGCCCCCTTTTACAAATTGGATGCTTTTATTGGGGCTTAAAAATTTTTACCCTTGGGTTGCCTATAAGATGTTTATCATTCGAAGTTTTCCCTTTTTTTCTTTTTTAAACATTATTTGAAATGCGGGGGAATTTTACATCCCAAAGACATAAAAAACCCACTGTGGGGGTTTTTCCTCCCCTAAAAATTTTTTTGGGGGGCTATTTACCCAGGAAGTACGGGGCTTTTGTATCCTACTCTAAAACTTTTGGGTGACTTTACACCCCAAAAGGGGGTTTTTGCCTTTTTCAAAACCCCTAGGGGCGTACACCCCGGAGGTTGGCTTTTCAAATTTAGAGGCTACAAAAAATTAAAGGCCCAAAAATTAAAACCCCTTGCGGGAGTTAATGACCCATCAACCAAAAAGGGGCCAAGAGGGCCCTTTACCCCTGAGCTTTGCATGGGTCTGGTGTGGAGTGAATTTTGCAGAAGGGCATTAACTTAGAAAAAACCCTTTTTTGTTCACCGACCAAAAACCCTTTTTTGGGAAAAACGGGGGTTTTTTTTAAGCAAAATGACCTCTAATTTTTTGGAGACTGGAAAAAGGGCAAATAGGGGATTTAGAAGTACAGACAAAATAACCCAAAAGAAAAAAAAACGGGGGTTTGGGGGGAAAACTACCAAAAATTCCCCATTTCCCAAACCCTGAAAACCTCTACTTCCTAAATAGCCTCTTTTAGGTTTAGGGAGACTGAGAGAAATAGAAAGAGATTGAGAAGTGAGAGACAATGCCATGCAGACAGATAAGCACAGGATGGGAGAAAATCTACACAAATTAGCTACTTTCAAATATGAAAAGATCTACTTCCTAAATGGCCTCTTTAAGTTTTAAGGGGACTGAGAGAAAGACACAGAAAGAGATAGAGAAGTGAAACACATGCAGACATATAAACACAAGATAAGAGGAAATCTAAACAAGTACTCCACTTCCAAACATGAAAACCTCTACTTCCTAAACAGCCTCTCTTAGTTCTTCTCCTTATAGCTCCTAGCGGAGCATAGGGCCCCAACAGCGTCCCTCCACCTTCTCCTGTCACTGGCAAGGGTCTTGGCCTCTTCCCATGTCAGGCTGGAGTCTCTCAGCTCACTATGCAGGCTTCTCCTCCAGGTCTGTTTGGGGCGCCCTCTCTTCCTTTTCCCCTGCGGGTTCCACTCGAGCGCTTGTCTGGTGAGGTTACAAGGCTCCTTCCGTAGGGTGTGGCCGACCCAACGCCACTTTCGCCGCCTTACTTGGACATCCATAGGGCTTAGTTTTTAGTTGACACAAATAGACACAAAGAGATCGAGAAGTGAGAGACATGCAGACAGATAAACACAGGATGGGTTTACAAAACTTGGCCACTTTCAAACATGAAAACCTCTTATTCTTAAATGGCCTCTTTTAGTTTGGTGAGACTGAGAGATTGGGACAAAGAAATGACAGACAAAGAGACAGATAAACACAGGAGGGAAACAATCTACAAAATGGCACCACTTACAAACATAAAACCTCTACTTCTTTACATAAGAACTATGTAGTGAACTACTGAGACAGAATGAAAGCAACTGGAGCTAACCTCTACAAATTTCTAAAGCACTGAGATAAATACCCAGACTTCTGACAACAACAGACTGCTTAGGTGGGGTTTTTTTCCAAAAAAATAAAGCAAGTGTTTTTCAAGAAAAGATTTTCAGACAGATTAGCCAACAGCAGGTGTAACATCTCTCCAATCCCATTAAAGGACAGTACAAAATGCCGGGCTGGAAACACGTAATCACTACTTTAAAGTGGATCTTGCTGCCAGTCATGTCATGGCCTTTGGAAGTGAAGATTCCGTGAGCTGTTGCTTCGGGGAGCCACGAGAATATCCTGTTCAAATGTGGAAAGACATGTTCTAGTAGAAAATGGGAGTTTTTGTATTGTGTACCTTGACAAGTTATCCCTTTAAGATAAGTGTGAAGAGAGAGAGAGAGAGAGAGAGAGAGAGAGAGAAGAGAGAGAGAAGAAAAGAGAGAGAGAGAGAGAGAGCAAGCGAGAAGAGAGAGACCGCGATAGAGTGACAGAGTGAGCGAGCAAGCGAGAGAAGAGAGAGAGAGAGAGAGAGAGAGAAGAGAGAGACAGAGACAGAGAGAGACAGAGAGAGACAGAGAGAGACAATACTTGACAATATTGTATTGTAATAAGCTGTTAAAGCCCATTTACAAGGACAGTGGGAAGAGGACTGGGCACAAAACATATTTTCAGAAATAAAGACGTATAATTTCTACAGCCCAAATGGTCGACATGGCATGGATTCCATGACATGGTTTAGTGATTTTCATTAAGAGTCAGATGAATTGGTGTCTTACACTTTCGCCTATTGCAAATGGGGAAAGGGGAGAGGGTCACAACAAACATAGACATCATATAAACACCGAGTCTGTGACAGGGCTTCCATGTCCCTACGTTCCGGTAACTCATGCTCTTTCCAACACGTGAAAAACCTAACTCATTATACGTAACCGTCCTCTTTTGCTCTCTCTCTCATACACATATGCACCACACACACACACACACGCACGCATACACATACACACGAAATCATACACGCACACACACACGCACGCACGCTTGCACAAACGCACGCACGCACACACACATACACGCACCCCACAATAGGGTGTGCATGCGCGCACGCACATACCCCCCCCCCCCCCAACACACACACACACACGCGCGCGCGCATATACAGGCAACCACAGTCACTTCTAACCCAGAAAAAAATGTGATCGCATCCATCATAACAGGTAAAACATCCAGTCCGGCATTAATTCCGTTTTTGATTCTGTCATGATCGGCAGGTGTCCACAGCTGCAGCTTGGAATAATTGTCTTTTTCCTCCTGAGTCATTTGCTGGATGATCTTTTTTGAAAACGAAAAGTAATCTGCAGGGTTGTAAGTGTCATTTGTCCAGGAAAACTGAAAAATCATATCTTCACTTTCACAAATGATAGTGTCAGGTATTTCATCAGAGGTATACACATGAAGAAAGTCGTTGTTTCTAGAAATGTCCCTGAGATTTCTCTGCAGGGATCTATTTCTCAGCCCACCCACATAGTCCTTTATAGTATCTCCTCTGTAGCCTGCACCCCGAATCTGATCTAAATATTCGTCACAGCTTCCCCCCCCCCCCCCTCCTCCATCATAATGTGAGGTACAGGCACCTCAACCAGGTCAATTCCACCTTGTTGTTGTTCAGCCACTGTGTCAGCTGCCAACACCATGACAGCACATGACGCACGGTGATAATCACGTGCAGGAAGCAGCAATTGGGAAGGCATGTGGTGTGTGAGACAGACTGGGTGATGAGGGGTGTAGGCATTAACAAACTTGGCAAATTTTCAGATGCCAACAATGCACTTGCCTCGTCTTCTTGCCTCTCCTCTGCCAGCCCCTTCTCCTCTGGCTGTCTCCTCTCCTCTGCCAGCCCCTTCTCCTCTGCCTGTCTCCTCTCCTCTGTCCTTCTTCGGTCCCTGTTGGTCTGACTGGGTGGCTTTCTGCAGAAGTACACAGGGGTTTGTTGACCTGCCATGTTCCCATCACTTGAGCCAGCCTTCAGTCGCAACACAACTGTCGTTTGGTCACCTTCTCCACAGACGTTCCATGGGGGTGATGCGGTGTTGTTGCAGCAGGAAACTAGTGTCCCCTTCCAGCATTTTTGGGGAAACCCCAAACAATAGCATTGGTGCTGGTTTATTTGGTAATTTAACACAAAAATTCACGCAGCAAAATTTTGCCCTGCCTATATCCAAGAGATATCACCCGAGACTCCCAAGAGAGAGAGAGTTCATCTGAAGGACAACTCTTAGTAAACTCTTTATAGTTAACTGACTAAACCTTTTTGGAAAAAAGTCAAATTTAGTGAAAAATAGCCTCCTTTAGTTTTGGGAACATGGGGGAAAAAGGGACAGACCATATAGAAGTTACTAGCATGCAAACAGATAAAACAGGGTGGGAAAAACTTCTACAAATTTAGGCCGTTTCAAATACAAAAACCTTACCTTTTTTCTTTCATAGAACTAAACAATATATCACTGAGGCAGAAAGAAAGCAGCTTAGTTAACCTCAAAAGTTTTTTCTAAAGCACTGAATAACTACTAGATTCCTGACATTAGCAGACTGCTTTTTTTTTTTCCAAGAGAAACAAGAACTTTTCAAGAGAGTTTTTTGGGACACTTATCCATTTAAAATCAGTTTAAGAAGAGAGAAGAAGAGAGAGAGAGAGAGGGGGAAGGAGGGGGAGAGAGAGGAGAGTCGAGAGGAGGGAGAGAGAGAGAGAGAGAGAGAGAAGGGGAGAAGAGAGAAGAGAGAGAGGAGAGGAAAATTTCAAAAAATAAATCTAAAACCCTTACGAGAAAAGGGAAAAACATGTTACCAAGGTAAAAGTGTGTTGAAGGATTAAAGAAATATGTGTCAGATACCACAGCTTCTTTAGGGGCCAGTATTTTGAGGGTAGAATCCATTTCCTCTCCTTCACTGCTTTAGTGTCCCTGTCCCTAAAGAGGGCAGGTATCCATTTGCAGATAGATAAACTTGGGGACTGTACTGCATCCGAGATGCATTAAAAAGAACTGTAGTTAACTTCACAAATTTCTAAAGCATACAAGTTCTGACAACAGCAGACTGCTCGGGTTTTTTCCCCAAAATAAAACAAGCTTTTCAAGAAAACAAAAAAAACAGTTTTGACTTTGTCCCAAACACAGACTACAGTCAGGAACAAACTATTTTGTTTTTCCAGAGAGGAACTAGACAGCGGTCAGCACTGGAACTCCCTGTCTAGACAGACAGATTAGCCAACAGTGGCTGTAACATCTCTCCAATCCCATTAAAGGACAGTACAAAATGCCGGGCTGGAAATACGTAATCACTACTTTAAAGGGGATCCTGTTGTCAGTCATTTCATGGCCTTTGAAAGTGGAGATTCCGTGAGCTGTTGCCTCAGGGGGCCAAAGGGATATCCTGTTCAAATGTGGGAACATATTTTCTAGCAGAAAATGGGAGCTTTTGTATTGTGTACCTTGACAACTTATCCCTTTAAAATAAGTGTGAAAAGAGAGAGAGAGAACTCTGAACTCTGAACTCTGAAATGTTTTAATGTACTTCGGCCATGGGCCACAATACAAACAACAAAAATAAAGAGGGTGGGTGGTGGGGTGGGGATGACACTCATATCATAGTAATTGTTAACGTGTACAGATACAAAAAGTTGTGTACAATAAGCAGCATCATTATCATCATTGACCCAGTTGTCATCTCCATCATCTCATCCTAATGGCTGTTATAATGAAATTAACAAGAGAATTATATACATATGCATGCGCGCGCACACACACACACTCACACACGCACGAACGTATGCACACACGCATGCGCATTTACACCCCCCCCACAAACAAACACCCCGGACATACACACTCGCGCACGCACACCACACGCACGCACACACACACCACAAACACACACACCCTCACACACCACACACAGCACACACACATACACACACATGCACGACATCCCACTATTTTAATTTTAGCATAGACTCGTTTACCTACTTCGGTTATCACATATGAAAACATGGTGCATTTCTTTTCATTATACCTGGCCTTAAATGTAACCTTTGTTTCTTTCCTTTTCTTTTTTTAAACTGTAACGCACATCAAACAATAAGTTTTTAACAGATAAGCATCTTTCAAACAGCAACACACCAAGCTATCTTGCCAATATTATAAAAAAAACCATTCATGTTAAAAAAGATTTACAATACAATCAAATGCTTTTTTTCAGGTTAATTGAATGGAAAATATACCTGGACAGTTTATGCATTTCATTATCAGTTGTGCCTGTAGCAATCGGTGGATCGGGGTTTTAAGAAAGTCCTTCAGGAATTTGTCCCGTAAAGGGGGAATTTATGTAGGGCAAACAAAAAAGAAAATTCTGTTCATCTTCCTTGCTGTTCTGCAAAATGGACAAGCTTTTTCTGCATTAAACTACTGAAACGGTGTGCATTTGCATTCAATGGGGGGGGCATTAAATCTTAATTGCGTATAGCAACCCTAAAACAATTACGTATCAACATTGCAAATGTATTTCTCTTTTTCGAAGATTATTTTAAAGGAACGATAAACATTATACCTTTCACGATTCTTATTGTGCCTGTCCATTCTTGAATGAAAAATCAATGAGTCTTTGTTTAAATAATTTCAAAACTTTTTAAAACATCACCTAATCCTTGCTGTAACCATACAAAATTAAATCCTGTCTCAAATAAAATTTCTCTTATTTTGGACACACACAATATTTTTCCATTTCTGTCCAGTTCAAACAACTTTTTGGTATGTTTTTATATGGCAATCTTTCAGTACTCTTTATGCAGTAATTTAAACAATTTTTAGAACAGAGACAAAAAAATTTTCAACTTTATAGAGGGTATCGTCCCAAATCCCCAAATAAACCATTCTATTTGGGATTTGACTGGGAACCTAGAATCGTTTGATCCCCCATCATATGAACTTTTTCTACCTGATCTACTTTTGATAGCCCCCATATTTCTGATGAATAGAGCAAGATAGGCTGCATTTTTGCATCAAAAATTCTTAAGAAAAGTATTTGCAGTCATTTCTTTATACTTTTGGAAGCTCTGTTTAATTGTACAACTGCTTTTTTACCTTAGTTACTAAATGCTTAGTGCCTCTCTTCATCTAACCATTGTTGTAAACTGAAACCCTAAATAACAGTAACTATTGATTTCCTCTAGCTTTTTTATTATTGAAATACCATTGTTCATGTCGACCTAAATATCCTCCCTTTCGAATACCATTACTTTTTTTTTTTGTCGGGTGTTTACATTTAGTTTCATTTCATACAACAACTGTTTAATACATTAAGCTGATTTTGTAGACCACTCGCATTTGTTGACAATTAAGACTACATCGTCAGCAAAAAGTAGGATAAACCCATTTCCATTTGCCCTTGTAAAAGTTGGATCCCATGTTTCCCCCAAGCATCTATGTAGTTAGCTAACTGATTTATATAAACAGAGAATAATGTAGGGACAGTACACAACCTTGTCTGACCCCAACTGGGCATTCAAAGAATTCTGTCATTTTCACAATTTACACGCACACATGAAAGCAACGAAGAGTACATAGATTTCAAACATGCTAAAAACTTTCCGTTTACACCCTGGTTTTTCATACAATTTAGAAAATTTATCATGATGGACAGAATCGAATGCTTTTTTAAAATCTACAAAAGCAACGTATAATTTTTTACCTTTCTTTAGCATACATTTTTGTACAATTTCATATAAATTTATATATTTGATCAATCGTGGAGTAACCCCTACGGAAACCTGCCTGACTTCAGAAATATTTCATTATCTTCCAACCCAGCTGATATAACCTTGCATTTAGCATTTGTGGTGTAACACTTTGATATTATACCAGTAAAGATACTCCTCTGTAATTGTCTGTTTTTTTTCGGGATCCCCTTTTTTATATATTGGTATGATTATAGCTTTAGACCATTCCGTTTGGATATACACCTGAGTAAAGACAGAAATAAAAAGTTTTACCAGGAACCCTAACACATTTTTACCCCCATTTTTTAACATTTCACCTGACACCTCATCCAAATCCCACTTGCCTTTCTTAACTTGAGTCTTGCAATTGCTTTGAACTACTCTTTTCAGATATATCTTTGTTCAAAAAATGATCTACATCATCTAAAACATAAACATTGATTATAGCTTTCAACAATTCTGGTTATTTGCAAAAAAACTTCTTTAAAATAGTTAACCAAATTCATCATTTGCTAATGTTGTTGTAAATTATTTCCCGATTGCCAAAACCCCATCCTTTTAACTTCTTTCCAAAAATTTACAAGAATTTGAAATGTTTTCTGCTAAAAGTTCTGTTTTCTTTTTCTGTAACTTTGTTTTTTGCTTTTAATAAATGTTTATACTCTTTTCTTTTTTCCACATAAATCAACTTGTCCTCTTCATTTCTGGTCACTCTAAAGCGATTTAATTTTGATCTACTTCTTTCTTTGCGATTTCAAAATTCCTTGTCAAACCATTCAGACTTTATGGTCTTGTGCATGGGTACTTTTTAGACATGCAAGGGGCCTGCCTCTTTTAAGCATTTAACAAAGATTTCCAGAGCAGTTTCTATATTGTTTTCCAAAACATTTGTGGTGCCCTGCAAGTTTCTCTTGAATGTCTTTGCTATTTAGTGTATTTACAAAGTCATTTTTCTTGGCTTCATCCCACATTTTACTTTCTGGCAGATAGTTTTGGTCGTTTCTGTTGTAGAGTTCTTTCTGTACTGCTGCTATTAGTTTCCATCTCCTTTACAAACTGGCAGATGGTCAATTTCTGTTACATTTTCAACCAGCAAAGATAGATTCTGACGGAAACTAATTAAACCGAGATGCAATGAAATAATCTACCACACTCGAACCTGAATGTGCTATAAATGTTAGCTATCATAAAAACCTAGGTCACAGAGACCATTTAATATGACACAGTCAACATGTTACAGATCTCGATCAGCTGATTGCCAAAAACATTTGTGTGCTTATCATGTGAAATTCTGGGAAATTTTCCACAAGGATAAGATGGTAGGTTCTGAAAGTTATAAATATCATCATCTAACTGAAATTTGGGTCACAAGCCTTCGTTGCATTAAAATCGCCCATTATCAGTAATCCAATCATCATATGCATTCTGGAGATCTAATACACACTGCTCCAAAAATTCTAGCCATAAATATTGTGTTGTTTTCCAAAAGTAGAATCAGAAGGGGGAATATACATACAATTAACATAGTGTCATTAATGGTGCCAAGTTAATTCTTGTGAGTTTTATAACCACAGTGTTTTCTGTTCTACTTGAACTTTTTCAACAAATGAAATAAAATTTCTTTTTAACCATGACAATTACTCCACCAGAGTATCTCCCTTGATGAGATAACTTTTTGGCTTTAGACGTAAAATAAAAAAAATCATGAAAATAGAAGACTTCAAATTAGTCCCAATTAAAGTTTCTGTTAAACAAATAATGTCATATCAAGAAGGGAAAATTTATAAACCCTTTATTTTCCAGTTTGGGCAAAAAGCCATGCACATTATAGTTGAAAACGTATATGCAACTTTTGTTACATTATGATTGGGTGTTGCCTCCTTAGAGTGCTAGCTTGTGATTAGCTGGATTACTGTCACAAGCTGTGGCCTGGCCGAATCCCCATTTTTGTGGCACTGGAGGAAAAATTGCCTTTATACTTTGCCCTACATTTCGTGCTTGGGTCTTTATCTTTCGAGCTACAATGAACATGTTGTTTTCTTAAAGAGTCCCGTGATACTGGACTGACTACTAGACCTTTCTGGTATTTTTCTACCTCTTTGTTAGGGACACTTGGAGTTGGGGTCTCGTCGTGGCCGTAAGCCCTGTTTTGTGGACCTAGATGGTCTTTCCTGTCTTCTGGTAGTTTGGGTCTGGTTTTTTGTTACTTGTGTCAGTGGAGTCCTTACTGGATAGGCCCATGAGTACATCACTGCTAGGCATGAGTCCCCACTAAGTTACATGGTCACCAGTATGGACTCCACTCGGTTCAGTACTGTCTGTACTTTCTGTTTGGTTTTTATTACATGAATCGTCAACTATCTTGTCATCAGTTGATTCTTTACAAGGATTTGTTTTTTCCAGTCTATCCTCTGCTCTGTTATTGTCAGGTATAATGTCTTCGTCAGTCCCCTCATCAGTCCCTTTATGTCTTTCACGTGGTCCCCTGCTGATTGTGTCATCATCACCTTCTCTGTCCGACATGTCAATACTGTTCTCATAGTTAACAGGTGTGTCTTCTTCATTGTCTTCTACTGTATTTGTATCTTCCTTGTCACTGTCTTCTTCATTGTCCTCTGCTACATCAGGATTGTCCTGGTCACTGTCTTTATGTTTGTCTACTGCAGTCCTTTGGCCTGTCCTTGTCTTGTCATATGCACAAAATTCACTAGACAAATGATGCGTCCCACCAGGTCTTCTGTTTCTCTCAAGTTTGTTTCCTTTTCATGATCAAATGGCATCACATTCTATGACTGTGCATGCATTGTGCTTCCGTTTTGCTGTTGACTGTAGGTGCACACATCAGATTTGCAGCTTTGACCTGGAGATACTGGAGATCTTTGCTCCCATCTTTCACAAAGACAATTCTTTTGCTGGGCCGGGTCATTCTTCCTTGCTTTGCTGCTTCACTGTAGGAGTTTGGTCCTGGGCTGACTGGGAAGTTACCACCTTCCTCCATTCTTTTTGCTTGGTCAGCAGGGTTTCTCTGCAACTCTTTGCATGTTGTCCCTCCTGCACTGTAAATGGAAGCTAGCAGCTGACCTCTGTTTACTGCCGGGGCACCTGATGTGGCTGTGGTGTACACGCTCCTTTGGGATTGCCCCGACATGACTGGGATGGTTGTCATGTCTACCTCTTCCTGGTGGCGGTGACAACCTGCCTTGTTGTGTCTTCCACTTCTCATACTTCTCATACCGGCCGCCTGTTCAAAGAAACTGTATCTGCTGTTCCAGTGACTCTGGTTTTTTTTTGCCATCTTGGACCGGGGGCCAGTGTTCTTCTTGGGCCCCGAGGTGGTTTGTGAAAGTGTCTTTTTCTATCATGGAATGTTGGAAGAGGGCTGCTTATCTCTGACATGCAGCTTGCCATGGCGTAGAAGGCAATTTGTCCTTTGACCCCATGCCAAATTTTATAAGTTTTCTCGCTGGTGTACAGTTAGGTCAGAGGATATTTGATGCCACTTTCTCTTAGATAATCACGAAGCTCCCCGATCTCCCAATATGGCCCTTTTCTGACCCATCTGCAGAAGGTGGACGATGATGGGCCGTGGTTCTCCTCTCCAAGTGCGTGGTCTTCCAATTCTATATGGGTCTCGTTTTGTCTTCTTGATGCCAGTTCATGTGGGGGGCATGATTTATTGAGAATATCAATAAAAAAAACTTTGCAGTCATGTATTCAGTTTTCACCATCAAGTTCTTGCACATTGATGAACTTCACTTTTAAAGTTTTGGTAGCTGTTTGTGGATTTCCACTTGTCTCTCTACAGCTTCAAGTCTGTCAAGAATGAGCTCTCTGTCCTCCTTTTATTTCTTGAATGTCTTTTTTCTGTTGTATGATGTATTCCCTTTAATGTATAATTTCTTCAAAGAAGCTTGAGATTCTGGTATCCAGGTTTTGGAATTTTTTTCCCTCAATACTACTTTTTATGCCCTTTTGTGTGCATGAGGATTCCCTTGAATCTGTGTAAAAGCCAGTCCAGCATTTGCATTAAACTTGCTGGGGGTGGTACAAATTCATGCTGAGACATTTCTTTTTCCACTTACAATACCCGTATCAAATAACTTGGGTATCTCCCTTTTACAAAACTTTCTCCACTGGCTTGGGTTTTCTTCCGCTTACAATACCTGTGCCCAGTGACACATGCATGAAATGCATGTGTGGAGCAAAAAGGGCAGAAGGGGAAAAACTCTTGAGAACAGATTTTTACAGAGTGCTGTCCCTGGTTTGGAAGCAGGCTTGCTCTAGTTGACATCGAACTGCACGTGCAACACACACAATGGTGCGATGATACAGGAGTCTAATTTCGGGCAGATTTGATTTTCATTTACAATTCATGTCCTTCTTTAATCATAGTATTAATAAAATGTTAATTTCTTCTTAACCCCTGACCTTTTCAGTAATCAGATTTCCACCATCAGTTGCACACATCACATAACTACATACTGCCAAAAATCTCACATTTGAAGAAGAACAGAGTCTGTTTTATTCCGCATTTCAGAAGGCAATCTGAACACGTCGGCCTTTGAAAAATTCCGAGACAGGCCCCCCAGAGAGAGAAGAGAGAGAGAGAGAGAGGAGAGAGGAGGAGGGGAGAGAGGGGAGAGTAGGAGAGGGGAGAGAGGAGGGGGAGAGAGAGGAGAAGAAGGAAAGAGAGAGAGAGAGAGAGAGGAGAGAGAGAGGGAGAGAGACAGGCAAAGGAGAAGAGGGGAGAGGGAGAGAGAGAGGAGAGGAGAGTAAATCAACAAAATCAATCTGAAGGGCCTTACCAGAAATGGAAACAGTACGAAAGTAAGTGTGTTGAAGGATTTTTAAAAAAAAAGAAACACAAAATGATCAAATACCAGCTTCTCTAGGGGCCAGTATTTTGAGGGCAGCACCCATCTCCTTCCCTCAAGGCTTTACTGTTTTGGCCCTAAGAGGGCAGGTTTCAACGGAACACATGGGAACAAAATTTTCTAGTAGAAAATGGGGGTTTTTGTATTGGGATTTGACAACTTATCCTTTAAGATAAAGTGGAGAGAAAAGAGCGAGAAGCGAGAAATCGAGGCGAGCGAGCGACGAGTAGAGAGATAGATTTTGAGAGAGCGAGAGAGAAAAGAGAGGAGAGAGAGAGAGAGGGGGAGAGGAGAGAGGAGAGAAGACTGGAAACAATGTAATTTGTTATTCGAGGAAATGGGGTAGTTGTGCTTTTTTACCATTGTCCCGGGGGTGTGTGATACAATTAAAAAGACCAACTTAAAGTAAGTAGAAACTAGGGGAAATTTTTTTTCAAAAATCACCCAACAAGCCCTCTAAAAACATAACAAAAAACATAACAAAACAAAAAAGAAAACCCTTAAAAACCACCCCACCCCCCAAAAAACAAAAAAAACCGAACAAACAACCCCAAAAAAAACAAACAAACAAAAGAGAAAGAAAACCAAACCAAAAAAAGAAAAGGAAAAAAGAAAAAAGAGAAAAACAAACAAAAAACAACAAGAACAACAACAAAACCAAGAAGGTAAAACAACCAAACTTAATTTGTCATAAAGATAAAATCTACACATTATCAAATGGTAATTTTACTTGTTACACATATCAATAAAATTGAAAGGGCACTCATTAAAATTAAAAAGAAAGCAAAACTAATAAAAAAAAAACACCTAAAAAAACCCCCACCCACCCCCCCACCCCCCTCCAAAAACAAACACCAAAAACCAAAACAAACAAACAAAAAAAAAAAGAAAAAAAAACCAACCCAAAAGAAAGGAAAAAAATGAAAAAAAGAAAAATACAAACAAAAACAAACCAAACAAACAACAAAACCAAGAAGAATAACAACCAAACAATAAGTTCATAAGGATAAACATCTAACATTGTCAAATGGTACATATAATTGTTTTCAATAAAAAATAAGATTTTTGAAATAGGGCACTCATTAAGACTTTAAGAAAAGGACAAGTCCAATAATACTAACATAAAAATAAAATACTTCATCCCGGATACACCATAACTATAAGCAAAAATGAAAAAAGGGGAAGAGAGAAGGGGGAAGAGACAGAGAACAGAAGATGTAGTGGTGTATTTAAAGTAAATATCCAATATATAATTCCAAAACAGTACACGATCACCATCGACATTAGTTTTTATTTTTACCATTTCAAATTATATGTCATGATAATGAAATAAACTTAAAAACCCATATATTAACACAATAAAACAAGAAACAAAACAAAAGAAGAAATTAAAACCTATACAGTCATTGAGGGAGAGAATGTGAGTGTGTTGTGTGTGTGTGTGTGTGTGTGTGTGTGTGTGTGTGTGTGTGTGTGTGTGTGTGTGTGTAAGTGTGTGTGAGTGTGTGTGTGTGGGGGTGTGTGTGTGTGTGTGTGTGTGTGTGTGTGTGTGTGTGTGTGTGTGTGTGTGTGTGTGTGTGTCAGGGATAATACTAAATAGAAAAGGTAAAGGAGTCCCATAACCTATAAGGTCGTAGGGGAGCAGGGCGTCAGAGACCTCACTTCTCTAGGGCCAGCATATTGAGGGCGGCGCCCATCTCCTTTCCCTCGAATACTTAATATAATTTTAAAAAAATAATACTCACAGAGCACACGATCAACACCAACACTTTTTAATTATGCTCATACAAATTGAATGTCATGATAATAAAAATAAGTGCAATACCCATACACTCACACAATAAAGAGAGGGGGGGGGGGAACCCCAATAAAGTCATAAAAAGAACATCTACACATTGTAAGTAAAAGAGACAAATTCTTTTTTTCCAGGATAATGAATAAGTACTCATGTGCTTTTTACATCCAGTCCCCACCCGTAGGGTCACATATTAATAATGATCTCAGTACTCATACTTTCAAACAGTAGAAGCAAAAGAAAAAACTTTAAAAAAGAAAAAGAAAGAAAAAGAAAAACAACAACAACAAACAAACAAACAAACAACCCCAGACAAACAAGAAACAAAATAAACCCCAGAACACACACCTCCCCCCCCCCCCCCAAAAAAAAAAGAACCCCCCCCCCCCGACCGAACAAACAAACAAAAAACCCAAGAAAAAACAACAAACAAATGAGAAAAAAAACCCACAAAAAAACCCCAACACCGTCCAACCCCCCCCCCCCCCACACACACACACATACACCAAAACAAAAAACAAACAAACAAACAAAAAACACAAACAAATCAACAAACAACAAAACAACAACTACAGCAATAAACAACAAGAGAGAGAGAGAGAGAGAGAAAGAGAGAGAGAGGAGAGAGAGAGAGAGAGAGAGAGAGAGAGCGAGAGAGAGAGAAGAGAGAGAGAGAGAGAGAGAGAGTAAGCCAAATTTATAGATCATAAAATTGAACACCTTCATATTGCAGAATAGTACACATAGTTGTTACACGTAATAATAAGATATTGAAATAGGACATTCACTGGAGCTCAAGTACAGTCAACAAGCCCAAAATAATATTGAAAATAGAACGTATGAAAAAGCCCTTTATTAGAAGACACAACAACTATAGAAGGAGAGAGAGAGAGAGAGAGAGAGAGAGAGAGAGAGAGAGAGAGAGAGAGAGGAGAGAGAGAGAGAGAGAGAGAGAGAGAGAGAGAGAGAATGATTTAATTGCATATCGGCCTTAGGCCACAATACAGAGAGAGAGAGAGAGAGAGAGAGAGAGAGAGAGAGAGAGAAGAGAGGAGAGAGAGAGAGAGAGGGTGAGTGGTGGTGAGTGTGTGTGTGTGTGTGTGTGTGTGTGTGTGTGTGTGTGTGTGTGTGTTGTGTGTGTGTGTGTGTGTTTCAGAGATGGTACAAATATATTACTTCTCAAAAACAGTCCACCCGGATCACCCCTTATGCCTTATTTTGTAACTGTTCCCGTCAATTATATGTCATGATATCAAATAAATTCAATACCCATACTCTCAACAATAAAAAACAGGAGGGAAAGAAAAGAAAAAAGAACCCCCCCCCCCCCCCCCCC
>CM054152.1:50331005-50333505 GCA_028751875.1 Rapana venosa
AGATGGTAGCACAAGACTCAATACAGCATCCTAACAAAAAGAGAACAAGAAAATAAGCTTAGATTTGTTTTGAGAATAGATAAAGTCTTGCCTGTCTGCGCATAGGTTATCATTGTGGTGATTACACAGGGAATCTCATGACGGACTTTTCGGTGTGTAGGTAGGTGCGTTACCTCTAGACCACGGATTGTATGTGTTACCATTGCATAAACCATAGCCTTGAAACATTCAACTGCAACAGTCACTCTTATCTCAGTTTAAATATGCCAATAGTGGTTTACCTCGGCAGCTTTGTCTCCATTATGTTACCTATGATAAATTAAATTTGTAACATTTATTTCAATATAACACATACATCAACTAATTTTGTTAAGCTACTGATGAAACTGCACTTTTAACATAAAAATCCGCATATAGAATAAATCCAAGATCACACTTTTGGATATTAAAGTGCCCTGTAAAATTTCCACGACTTTTACAAACATGTATAAAGCAAATAACAACACTTCTGCTCAACCAGTCAAAATAATCGATCATCATCATCATCATCATCATCATCATCATCAGTCCCGTGACCTTGGCGGTCGTGGAGGAGACACGAAAGACGATGCCGTGGTAAGCCTCCTCCATCCATCTCGGTCCTCAGCTCTGCGCAGTAGTGCCGAGTCATTCATCCTGGTCCATTCTCTGATGTTGTCCATCCATGGCTTGTTCTGTCTTCCCCTCTTTCTGCCACCTTCGAGTGTTCCCTGCAGTACTTTTTTGGCAGAGTGTTGTGGCGGGTGACGTGGCCGAACCATGTCAGCTTTTTCTTCTTTATCATGGTGAGAAGGGGTTCCTGTGGACCTGCCAGCCGTGTTATTTGACTCTTGACAAATTCATTGGTCTTTCGTTCTCTCCAGGATATGCCCAGTAGTTTTCTATGGCATTATGTTTCAAATGACTGGATTCGCTTTGCTGTTTCAGCAGTCAATGTCCAGGTTTCACTTCCGTACAGCAGGATAGTCTGAATTAGGGCTTTGTAGAGCTTTAGTTTGATTGGGAAACAAATAATCGATCAATGATAATTAAATACAGTTACCGTACACCAAATGAAAATGACATTATTACTCTCTACTGAGCCACAAACACAATAACAAACAAGCCTTCGCCTTGGCAAATTTACTATCTATAGCCAACAGCCAACTGCTAAATCAATAAAGTAAAAGGTAAAGGTGTCCCATAACCTATGTGGTCGTAAGGAAGTGAGCCATCAGAGACCTCAACTTCTCAAGGAGCCAGCATATTGAGGGCGGCACCCATCTCCTTTCCCTCGCTGCTTTACCCTCCCTGACCCTAGAGAGGCAGGTACCCATTTACAGCTACTGTACTGAAGTCAAGCCGCACAAACGGTCACCCATCCAAGTGGTAGCCACGCTCGATGCTGCTTAACATTAGCTGGGGGAAAGCGAGTGCTCTGACCACTGAACTAGCCCGTCTCCACCGTTTACCTTGACAAAATTACTATAATACAGCCAACAGGTAACTGCTTAATAAATAGAAGAAAATAATTCTCACTAACAGCTCAAGCAGAACAAAACTTCTGTTTTTTTCCGTTCTAGCTCATCTTGTACAATCTCACCAGAGATCATCGACTAAACGGTCAGACAGCTCTAACGCACAGAAAGAGAACCACAGGTATATTAGAGCTTAACACCTGGACTTGAAGGTAGCTCCGTTGACAATGCCTCGGTCTTTGACTTCGCTTTGACAAACTACAGACAAAAGAGATTGCGACAAAGCAATACCCCATGCCTTGGTGATGAGCTCAGCTTTCCACGCTATAGTCAGCCAGTTCTGTAAGTCTTCAAGCTGGTCACTTGACACGAAGGGGTGGGGGATGAATAACCGTTGACTGCTTTCTTTACAAGCGACAAAGTCATGTGGCCACATGTTATACAGACAAAGGGTTTTGTTTAAAAACATCCGAACACTCTTCCCAAGCTTTTGAATGGGGTATCCGTATTCAGCTGATTAAAAACTTTGATGAAGAGCGACTTACAAAGAAAAGTTAACCTGGCTCCTTTAGGTTCAATGACCACGACAAATCTCAAAATCTTAACCAAGTTCAACACGTCCTGTCTAGAAGGGAAGGGGGGTGGGGGGTGGGGGGGGGAGTGGTGTTGGAATTCAAAAGTTACAGTCTGCAAAGTGCACACGATGACTGGTATGTATGCGTATGTATGTGCGTTTGTTTTACGTTTCTATCTGTTTCTTAAAGGCGGTAAGTTTTGAGGTCAAAACGTGGTAAAAAAATATCTATCGGTGGTCTACAGGTAACGCAGCTGCCTAGAAAGCGAAAAGTTCGGGTTCGAAAGATGTGGTCGTTCGATCCCCGTTTGGGCCAAAACCTTTCACCACATTAATTAGTGGTGGTTTGGGTGCTAGTTTTTCGAATGAGACGATAAACCGCGGTCCCGTATGTTAACAAGTATTTAGTGCACGTACAAAAACCCACGGC
>CM054152.1:50338505-50341005 GCA_028751875.1 Rapana venosa
TATTATTATTATTATTATTATTATTATTATTATTATTATTATTATTATTATTATTATTATTATTATTATTATTATTATTAAATATACGCATTTCATAATAGTGAATCATTCACCTCCCCCAAACGGCTAGATGTACAAACATGATGTCAAATGAAAGTTCTGGAACAGATGTAAAATGAAATCTTAGATGTGCAGTTCTTATCTTTCTCTTGAATTGCTATTGTGCAATTTCTGTGACAGTTTTTGACACATGAACAAGGGGAATCGAAAAATCATAATTTAGTATGTACTAGTTTTCTTCGTCTTTCAACCTCTTCTGTCTGTTTGCTGTCTGTATGTCTGTCTTTCTGTCTGTGTGTCTGTCTGTCTGTCTGTCTGTCTGTCTGTCTGTCTCTCTCTCTCTCTTCGTATGTCTATCTGTCTGTCTGTCTGTCTGTCTGTATCTATCTGTCTATCTGTCTATCTATCTATCTATCTATCTATTTATCTATCTATCTATCTATCTATCTATCTATCTATCTATCTATCTTTGTCTGTCTGTCTGTCTATCTATCTATCTGTCTATCTATCTTATCTATCTATCTATCTATCTATTATCTGTCTATCTATCTGTATGTCTGTCTGTCTATCTATCTATTTGTCTATCTATCTATCTGTCGTCTGTCTGTCTGTCTATCTATCTATTTGTCTATCTATCTGTCTGTCTGTCTGTCTGTCTGTGTACCTATCCGGACCTCCGTCCGTCTGACCCTCCATCTATCAATCGATCTATTTATCTACCTAGCTACCTACCTAGCTACCTAGCTAGCTACCTACCTACCTACCTATCTATCTATCTACCTATCCATTTATCTACCTATCTACCTATCTGTCTATCTGTCTATCTGTCTATCTATCTATCTATCTATCTATCTATCTATCTATCTATCTATCTAACTACCTACCTACCTACCTATCTGTCTATCTATCTCTGTCTGTCTGTTTGTCTGTCAGTCAGTCAGTCAGTCAGTCAGTCAGTCTGTCTGTCTGTCTGTCCATCTAGCTATCCATCCATCCATCCGTCCATCCAATCCATCCATCCACCCATCCATCCAGGCATCCATCCAAATATCCATCCATGTATCCATCCATGCATCCGTGCATCTATCTATCTATCTATCTATCTATCTATCTATCTATCTATCTATCTATCTATCTATCTATCTATCTATCTATCTATCTATCTATCTATCTATCTATCTATCTATCTATCTATCTGTCTGTCTGTCTGTCTGTCTATCTATCTATCTATCTATCTATCTATCTATCTATCTATCTATCTGTCTGTCTATCTATCTATCTATCTATCTATCTGTCTGACTGTCTGTCTATCTATCTATCTATCTATCTATCTATCCATCTATCTACCTATCTGTCTATCTATCTCTGTCTGTCTGTTTGTCTGTCAGTCAGTCAGTCAGTCAGTCTGTCTGTCCATCTAGCTATCCATCCATACATCCGTCCATCCATCCGTCCATCCATCCAGACATCCATCCATGCATCCATCCATGCATCCATCCATGCATCCATCCATGCATCCATCCATGCATCCATCCATGCATCCATCCATGCATCCATCCATGCATCCATCCATGCATCCATCCATGCATCCATCCATCCGTGCATCTATCTATCAATCTATCTATCTATCTATCTATCTATCTATCTATCTATCTATCTATCTATCTATCTATCTATCGATCCATCGATCCATCGATTCATCGATCCATCCATCCATCCATCCATCCATCTATCCATCCATTTATCCATCCATCCATTTATCCATCCACCTTCTATCATTCTATCGAACATTCCATATATTTTTCATATTGCATTTTTAAAGTTTAATCCAAGACCTTCCATTATTTCCTTACGATTTCCCTTGAATCACTCATGTTTCATCAATTTCTGATATTATTACGTTTTCCATTTTCTTCCCACTCTCAAGTTATCTGTCAGTAACACTGAAGCCACAGGTTCTTTTTGGAAGCTAAAGGGCATCTCACTGTGGCAGGTGAAGATGCTTACGAGGCAGGAAAATAAAGCCTTTGACAGTTGAAAAATGGAGCCTTTAGAACTTGCATTGCACATGAGTGAACATCATCAGATCATCTCGACTGGTAATAATGATGATATAATTTAAATGAATCAAACGTAAAAAACAACAACGACAGAAATCAATTTCAGAAATAATGCTTTCTTTTCAGAAATGAGTGCCAGAAAGAAGAAAATATAGCATAATACAGAGTTTTCGGAAAATTGTTAGGGGATGGAAAATTGATTCAAATGGAGACTAGATGAATGGACTGATCACCTTTTGAAAGAGTGGTATCATAATGCAGTTTCCATTACAGTGCATGGCGTTTGAAGCAGATTTTAATGGGGATGAAGAGACAATCTCTCTCCTCTCTCTCTCTCTCTCTCTCTCTCTCTCTCTCTCTCTCTCTCTCTTTCTCCCCTC
>CM054152.1:50346005-50351005 GCA_028751875.1 Rapana venosa
CGACGTCAGCAGATCAGGAAACTGACATCATCACTTCCAGTTCCCCCGGAAACCATATTTTTATTATAAATTTCTAAAATCGGTGGTGATTGGTTGGGCGAGTCTGTGTCATTTTCATAATGTTCTGAATACATTTCTCTTCATTTTCCCCCATCAGTGTTATGAATGGCCTAATGAGCTTTTGCCTATAAAACAGGCTTCTGTCGCATCGTTATGGAGTCTCTTTTCTCTCTTCACTATCAAGCTATTTGTCTGCTTGCAGAATATTCAGAAACAGATAGCTACGCCTGGTTTTGTTTTGTTATTTCTGTTGTTGTTGTTGTTGTTGTTGTTTTCCTGTGTCCCATCACCTATGTTTGCTTGCTTTCCCTCTGACTGACTGCCTTGTCGGTCTTTCTGTCTGTCCATGTCTTTGTCTCTGTCTGTCTGTCTGTCTGTCTGTCTCTCTCTCCTTGGCTCACCACCCATGAAGAGTGAGAGGGAGGCAGAGAGAGAGAGAGAGAGAGAGAGAGAGAGAGAGAGAGAGAGAGGAGAGAGAGAGAGAGAGAGAGAGAGAGAGAGAGAGAGAGAGAGAGAACTCTGAACTGGTTTAATGGTACATCGGCCTTAGGCCACAATACACCAGGTGAGGGGGGCGAGGGGGGCAGGGGTGTGAGTGTAATGAAAAATGGAAGCATAGGATAAACTTCACACATACTATAGCAATGAAAAATGAAAGCATGGGATAATTTTCACACATACTATAGCAATGAAAAATGAAAGCATGGGATAATTTTCACACATACTGTAGCAATGAAAAATGAAAGCATGGGATAATTTTCACACATACTGTAACTATGACAAATGAAAGCATGGGATAAGTTTCACACATACTATAGAAATGGAAAATGGTAGCATAGGATAAATTTCACCCACACTGTAGCAGTGGAAAATGGTAGCATGGGATAAATTTCACCCACACTGTAGCAGTGGAAAATGGTAGCATGGGATGAATTTCACCAACACTGTAGCAGTGGAAAATGGTAGCATGGGATACATTTCACCCACACTGTAGCAGTGGAAAATGGTAGCATGGGATGAATTTCACACATACTTTATCTATGACAAATGAAAGCATGGGATAAATTTCACACATAATTTATGTATGACAAATGAAAGCATGGGATGAATTTCACACATACTATAGTCAATGTGTATACAAACACTTCTAACTCTCCATGTGAGACTATCTGCTTATTGCAACATTCATGCAGTTTTACTACATCCATAATAGCTAGGAATATCAGCATACACACATATTGAGCGTTGCCTGATATACACATGTATAAAGTTGGTGGATAATCGACATCTTTTTCAACATAAATAAACCACTAGCAAACAAACTTAAGTACCATTATACTGAACAATAACAACATAGCATCATCAATGTCATCATAATCATCTTTAATCATAATCTACTCAATAAAATTAATGCAGAAGAAATACCAAATCTTCAGAGTAAAGCATTCAGTTGAAATGACTGGGTGGGGTAAGTGGGAAGGGTCATGGGGGGGGGGGAGGGGGGGGAGGCAGTGTGGGAGATTGGTGAGTTTAGGGTAAACTGCATCATGAATACGAATCTTACTTCCTTTCCAAACAAAATACCAAGTATGTAATTTCAAACTAATAATAAGAACACACACACACACACACACACACACACACACACACACACACACACACACACACACACACACACACACACACACACACACACCAGGGGGGAAAACCAAAACAAAGATGTTGTGATACAATATACAAAATAGTGACAATTTCAAATTTTTATCAGTTGACATGATTTACCAAACGTCAATGAACCAGTTTCAGCTGCCTCTCATTGTAAGCCAAGTACTGTTTTCCTTCTGTTGATTGCATGAACAATAAACCTGGATACATTGTGCCTGTGATTTTCATTTGATGATTTAAGCAGTGCATGAAAAGATACTTTTGATGATTCCTTAAGAATTTTTTTCCGAAGGTCTGTGTAAAGGCTGCAATCAAACAAGAGATGATGTTCATTTTCAACTTGATTAACACAAAAAGAACAATTTCTAACCTGGACAGATTCACTATATCTATGAATGTTATTATTTATTGGAAGTACACCAAATCTTAACTGGGTAACAGCAACACGGAAACAATAAATGTCCATGTCGTTAACATCTTTTTCTCTTTCAAAAACGGTTTTAAATGAATTATATATCTGGTATCTTTCACGCTCTCTAATAGTTCCATTCCATTCCTGAATAAACCAGTCAACAAGTCTTTGTTTCAATGCTCTCAAAAACATTCTATCATTTCCCACTCCTTGCTACAACCAGACAAGACCATACCCAGCCTCACACAGAATCTCTCTCACATTTGTAACCCAACAACTGTTGCCACATCTGTTCAATTCAAATAACATGTTATATGCTCTGTGGGGTAATCTTTCGAGAGAGCTATAGAGAGAGACAGAGACAGAGACAGATAGGTAGACAGGGGGAGAGAGATAGACACAGAGAGATACAGAGAGAGATACAGACGGACAGATAGACAGAGAGACAGACAGACAGACAACATACAGACAATCAGACAGACAGACCGACAAACAGTAAATCAGGCAAACCAAAAACTTTACAAAATCAAAGAGAAATAAATCTAAGAAACAAGTCATGTCTGTGCTTTCGAAATGTTCTGTCCATGAAAACCCCCACCTCATCCCATTACAGTTCACTGACCCTCCACCCACCGTAAAACTGACTGAACTGTCTTGTGGAAACCACGTGATCAAACCACGTGATCTGACGTCAGCAGATCAGGAAACTGACATCATCACGAGATAGGTAGAATAAAAGTAAGCGGAAAGAAGGAAAGGAAGAAGGATAAACAACTAAAAAAGATAGACAGACAGACAGAAAAAACATTAAGAAAGAATGAATGAAAATAAACTAAGAAAGAGAAAGAAAGAAAGGAAAAAAAGAGAAGGAAATAGAGAAAGAAAGACACCCCGCACCTCTACAAGACAGAAATATATATGTACAAAATCCCACGAAAAGCCTTAAATCAAATTGTCAAAAAATAAAGACAAAATAAAGAAGATATGAAATGAAACAAAGGAAAATAAAACCCAGGTTATAGATCGATCGATCGATAGATGGATAGAATGATAGATAGATATATACGAAAAATGATGGATAGATGAATAGATAGATAGATAGATAGATAGATAGATAGATAGATAGATAGATAGATAGACAGACAGATAGACAGAAAGAAAGATAGATGGAGAAAGAGAGAGAGATAAGCAGATAGACAGATAGACAGAGAGTCAGATAGACAGATCGATAGACAGACAGACAGACAGGCAGATGGATAGATAGATAGATAGATAGATACGTAGTCAGGTAGATAGGTAGATAGGTAGACAGACAGATACACAGACAGACAAAAAGACAGCCAGCCAGACAGACAGAAAGACAGACAGACAGACAGATAAAGTGCCGACAAGATAGACTGATGAATAGATAGGAAGACAGACAGAAAGACAGACAGGCAGGCAGACAGACAGATAGAGAAAGTGCTTGCAAGTGGGCCATCCAGACGCACAGTCTGCCAGAAAGACAGGCAGACAGACAGGCAGCAGACAGACAGACAGACAGAAGACAGACAGACAGACAGACAGCAGCAGACAGACAGACAGACAGACAGACAGACAGAATAGAACAGCAAGTTAAAAAGAAACAGACTGAAATAAAAAATAAATAAAACCAGGACACATCCAGACCTTTCTCTTAAATATCGTGATGCCCCTGCGACCTTTCCATCTAATATAATGCCCAAATAGCCTGAAAGTCTTGGGTGAAGTGCATCTTCATCAGCGTGTGGCTCTTAGTTCTCTTCGTTCACAGTCTGTTCCATTCGTGGTGTGCTGTCCTCATGTGGTTTCTAGTGATGTCCTTCTTCCTTCATTTATTCTGTTCAGCATTGTCTCTGGATAATGCAGTTCACAATGCAGATGTCTGTGTGTGTCTGTCTATGTCTGTCTGTCTTTGCCTGTATGTCTGTCTCTCTGTCTACCTCTCTCTCATTATCTGGGAGACAGGATAGCCTAGTGGTTAGAATATTGCGGTCGCAATCTGACGACCCGGGTTCGATTCCCGTTCAAGGGGATATTTTCCCCTGGAGTTAACATCAGTGCAGAGTCCACTCTCCCCAAAAGTCCTTCGGATGAGGCTATAAACCGAGGTCCCGTGTGCAAACGCACGCAGAACATCTTGCGCACACGTTAAATCCTATTCCGCCTTCGTAAGAGTAGTCCATTGTGTGCCGGTGGGAACAGATGACATAATTTACTAAAACCGCAAACATACTGGGACTGGATAGAAAAAAGCACATAAGTGCTTATTCCATTATCCTCGATATAAAAGAATAAAAAAAGTAAACAAATGTCTATGTCTCTGTCTGTCTGTCTGTCTACCTGTGTGTGTGTGTGTGTGTGTGTGTGTGTGTGTGTGTGTGTGTGTGTGTGTTCTTGTTAGCTTTCGACTTGGCATTATTGTGTGTGTGTGTGTGTTGTTGTTATTATTATTATTATTATTATTATTATTATTGTTGTTATTGTCGTCGTCTTTGATTTTACGTCTGTCCACTCTTAGTGATATGACTGGGGAAAAAGTGTGTGAAAGCTGAGGTTGTGGTGGAGGTCCTACTGAACTGCGTGCATGGGAAAACATAGTTTACATAGACAAACAAGAACCTTCACAAAGCAAGAAGAACTAGTTAAAAACAACAACAAATCATTAAACTTAATGAAGTTATAAAAAATGTCATATAGGACCGTGCCAGTAACCTTTTGCAATATTAAATGCCAAATTTATGTTATAGTGTGTGCATGTGTATGTGTGTGAGTGCATGTGTGTGTTTATGTGTGTGTGAGTGTGTGTATATATGTGTATATGTGTGAGTGCCTTTGTGTGTTT
>CM054152.1:50353505-50366005 GCA_028751875.1 Rapana venosa
ATCGTGCTATCAATCAACCAATCCAATTTTAAACTTATTTATCTAATTCACGAATTATTTTTTTTATTTATATTTTTAAAACCCAACCGATGAAACAATGAGCAGATGCATGAGCAGAACTTCTCCCCAAAGACCAACACAACATTGAACAACTATCTCCACAACGCTCACGCTGAAGGACACTCATGCCAGGCAGTTAAGCATCAAGTGATTGACATATTTGACACCATCTGTCTCTTTCCCATAGCAATCATTTTTTTATGGAGAGAGAAAAGTTATGGTGGACTGGCGTGTCTTTTTTTGTACTCTGTCTTTGTCTGTGTGTGTGTGTGTGTGTGTGTGTGTGTGTGTGTGTGTGTGTGTGTGTGTGTGTGTGTGTGTGTGTGGTATTTAGTAGTTCTTCAGTTAACGTCCTTCCACAAAAAAGTGATATTAGACGGTTAAATGTTTGTGTGTGTGTGTGTGTGTGTATGTGCGTGCGTGCATACGTGTGTGTGTGTGCGTGCATGTGTATGTGTGCGCGGGCGCGTGCATGCGTGCGTGCGTGAGTGTATGCGTGCATGCGTTAATGTATTACGCGCTTGTCCTGTCTTTGTTGTTGTAAAGGTAAAGGTAAAGGAGTCCCATAACCTATAAGGTCGTAGGGGAGCGAGGCGTCGGAGACCTCACTTCTCTAGGGCCAGCATATTGAGGGGGGGGCGCCCATCTCCTCTCCCTCGCTGCTTTACCTTCCCTGACCCTAAAGAGGGCAGGTACCCATTTACAGCTGGGTGAACTGGGGGAACTGTACTGAAGCCAAGGCGCGCAAACGGTCACCCATCCAACTGGTAACCACGCTCGACGCTGCTTAACTTGGCTGGGGGAAAGCGAGTGCTCCAACCACTGAGCTATCCCGTCCCCTTTGTTGTTGTTGTAATTGCTGTAATTGTAGCTGTTGTTCCTGACATTGTTTTTGTTGTTGTTGCTACCGTTGTTGTTGTTGTTGCTGTTTGTGTTGTTGTTTTTAGCCACTGGTAACGAAACACAATATAAGTTTTTATTATTTTATTTTATATTGAGGATCATGGAATAAGCACTCATGTGCTTTTTTGTCCAGTCCCCGTGTGTATGCGGTTTTGGAAATTCTGTCATCTGTTCCCACCAGCACACAATGGTCTACTTTTACGAAAAGCGGAAAGGATTTAACGTGTGCGCAAGATGTCCTGCGTGCGTTCGCACACGGGGCCTCGGTTTATAGTCTTATCCGAAGGACTTGTAGGGAGAGTGGAGTCTGCACTGATGTTAACTCCCAGGGGAAAATATCCACTGAACGGGAATCGAACCCGGGTCGTCAGATTGCGAGCGCAATATTCTAACCACTAGGCTATCCCGTCTCCCTGTGAAATCGTAAGTATCCGTTGCATGATAGTTTTCAGTGTATAGTGTTTTGCAATACCTTGTAGTATAGGCACCCATACTTCAATTTCAAATGATGTCCTCTCTCTTCCCCCCCCCCCTCTCTCTCTCCCCTCTCTCTCTCTCTCACTCCCTCTCTCTTTCTCTCTCTCCTCCCTCTCTCCTCCTCCTCTCTCACTCTACCCCTCCTCTCCTCTCTCTCTGTCTGTCTCTCCTCCCCCCTCTTTAATGGAGGGTCTCTCCCCCCCTCTTTAATGGAGGGTACAGGTTGATATACTAAGAACTGTTCAGGGTTGAAGACAATTGTAACATTACTTTTGTGATTCTCTACCACATAATAAGTCGCATTGCACCAGAGGCCAATTTGTAGTTACTGACATGTGAATACTTTGCAATAAAAGGGCTATCTAATGCAATAAACAGATCAGAAATCGGACAATTCGATAAAAGGGTATTGCAAATTGAAATGATCGACTGCAGAAGGAACCAAAATGAGAAATCGATTAGTTTAGACATCGTATAGGCGGTCAGAATGAGGGCTTGGTAGTTTTAAACACGTTTTAAATTAGAAGGAAACAAAGTTACGCCTTGATATTTCAGTATAAATTAGAATAATGACTATACTTTCTCTATCGGTCAAAATCTCAAAATCGAAATTCTGACACCGCCCCCCCCCCCCCTCGCCCCACCTGCCTAAACTGCCTCCTAGCAGAAAAGTGGGTCAGGTGCAAAGGGACTAATTCTGCGAAAGATGTTCTGCACGCGTTCACACACGAGACTCAGTTTACAGTCTTATCCGAAGGACTTTTTGGGGAAAGTGGAGTCGGCACTCCAGATAAAAATATAATCTAGAGCGAGTTTCGAACCGGGTCAGCAGATCACAAGCGCAATACGCACCACTCTAACTACCAAGCTATCCCGCACCCCTCTCCCCCCTCCAGCTTTAGTAGCAATGTAAAGAACGCCAAAAAGCCCCATCACAATATCCTTCTCTCCAACTGATGGGAATCCACAACCTTGAAGTCTGAAATGTAATATGCTAATCTCTGCACCTCCAGACGACTACCTTTTCTCTTGACGTTGATCAAGTTGCTGTTTAATCGGAGTTCATAAGAGTCTCTGAAAGATGATGAGTCTTTAAAAGGTTGTTATGATTTGAGAGACCCAGGTGAACTGCTTGGTTAAAGAGCGAGGGCATCCAATATCTGATTGTCTGTGAAAATGTGGCTGGCTTGATAGCTTTGGGAGGTATTTAACACACTTAAGCAAGACTGTCCTACAGGGAACAGTGCAAGGAGGGTGACGAAGAGGCAGACAGAGAAAACGATGGGAAGACAACATCAGAGAGTGAACTGGCCTTGAGTGGAACGAATTGCTACGGAAAGCAGAGGACCGCGGGGAGTGGAGGAAGCTGGTTGCCAAAATCTTCATTGGTGCCCCCACGGTCCAAGGGAGTGAGGATAAGTGAAAGTGAAGGTGAAGATGAATCAGGATATGAATTGATAAAATAGCATCAGTGAATTTCACTAATTTTGTGTCGTTCTAGTTGTTATGTTGATATTGTGGCTGCTATTACTTGTAGTTGCGTTGTACTTGCCGTAGTTGTGTTATTGTTGTTATTCTTCTTCCTCTTTTATCGTTCATCTGAACGTATTTTAGCGTATTACTTCTTGTCAAAAACTACGAGTGTGCCACGAATAGTATTCAACGTGTTGTCAACAGCTATTTCAATGCAATGCATGACGAAAGTAGACTATTATCTTAGTGCAGTGATTACTATATCAGTTAGTATGGAAATATCTCAACTCATCTCATCTGCTCCCGTCGTAGGGGCACTGCAGTGATGAACGTTGCACCATTTGCGGTGGTTGTTTGCAAGTGCCTGGGTTGTGGAGAAGCTCTTCCTGGTCCATTCAGTGATGTTGTCTGCCTATTTCTTCTTCGGCCTGCATCGCCTTCCCTTCCCCTGCACTGTTCCTTGCAGTATGGTCTTGGAGAGCCCATCTGATCTTGTCACAAGCCCATACCATCTGAGCTTTCTTTTCTTGACTGTGGTCAGCAGGTCTTCATACTGCTTTACTTGTCAGGTAATGGTTTGTCGACTTATTCGTGGAAATATATCCTAGTACAATAATGGTATATATTTTTTTAAACAGAAAAAAAATCTTCGTGTAGTGTATATTATTTCAGCATTTGTTAAACAGTTTACCAATAGTTAAACCTAGCTTAGTGTAAACCGATACCAATTTTAAAAATTGTCAAACATACATTGGTGTAACTGATAATCATTTCACCAAAGCGTAAAATACTATCGTGATGTGAGTTATAATATTTGTTATCCCATTTCACTAAGCCTAAAATATTCTCATGGTGTGAGGTTTTTTTTTATATCCCATTTTACCAAGAGTCAAACATCATGGTGGGATTTATACAGTTTCATGGTGTGATTTATTCAATTTTACCAATCATCAGAGATATAATGGTGCACTTTATGCCATGTTACAAATCGTCAAACATGCATTGGCGAAACTGATACTGATTTCAACAACTGTCAAACATATAGTGTGATTTAGTCCATTTTTCCAATCGTCAAACATTTCATGGTATAATGTTTTAACATATTTTTAAAAATCTAATTTCAGCAATTGTCAAACATATGCTGTTATTTAAAACATGTCACCAATCATCAAACATATCATGGTGTAATTCATACCATTTCACCAATCATCACACATAATACTATCATGGTGTATTTTACTCCATTTCACCATTTTTTTTTACATAATAATTATCATGGTGTAATTGACAATCATTTCACAAGTTGTCAAGCATACCATGATATAATTTATTCCTTTTCACCATTTTTAACATAATAATTATCATGGTGTACTTGACAATCATTTCACCAATCTCAAATATACCATGGTGTAATTTATACCATTTCACCAGTTATCAAACATGCCATGGTGTAATTTATACCATTTCACCAGTTATCAAACATACCATGGTGTAATTTATACCATTTCACCAGTTATCAAGCATACCATGGTGTAATTTATACCATTTCACCAGTTATCAAACATACCATGGTGTCATTTATACCATTTCCCCCGATCATTAAACATAATAATTATCATGGTGTAATTCATACCATTTCACCAGTTGTCAAATATATCATGGTGTAATTTATACCATTTCACCTTTTTTTTAACAAAATAATTATCATGAAGTAATTGACAATCATTTCACCAGTTGTTAAACATATCATGGTGTAATTTATACTATTTCACCGATCATCAAACATTCCATGGTGTATATCACACCATTTCACCAGTTGTAATTTATTCGATTTCACCAGTGTTGTAACATGATGGTTATCATGGTGTAGTTGATTTCATTTCACCAGTCGTCAAACCCATCATGCTGTAATTTGTACGATTTCATGGATCATCAAACCAAATAATTATTATGGTGTAATTGCTTATCATTTCACCAGTTGACAAACATATCATGGTGTAATTTATACCACTTCACCAATTTCTTACACAATGATTATCACGATGTAATTGATAATCATTTCACCAATCGTCAAACATAACATGCTGTAATTTATACCATTTCACCAATGATCAAACGTGCTTTGGTGTAATTCATACCAATTTATCAATCCTTAACATATCATGGTGTACTTTATCCCATTTCACCAATTGTCAAACATGTCATAGAGTGACGTACCATTTCACCAACTGTCAACATGTGTGTGTGTGTGTGTGTGTGTGTGTGTGTGTGTGTGTGTGTGTGTGTGTGTTTTTGTGTGTGTGTGTGTGTGTGTGTGTGTGTGTGTGTGTGTGTGTGTGTGTGTGTGTGCACGTGTGTAATATACAGCATTTCACTCATTGTAAGTGCACATGAGTGAAATGTATAAAACTTCACCTACTCTTAACAACATGTTAAGTGTATTGGTTGAAATTTTACTTACTGCAAAAAAATCCACCATCAAAATAATAATACAACTCCATGTATTTACTGACATATCAACACGCTTCTGGCCATTTTGTCTTCATCCAACACTCAGAGAGCAACTTTTGTTGTCTGTTATATGAGCGAACATGCCCATTTCAAGGAAGATACTTCCTTTTTTGCCGTTTTTATAAAAAAAAAGGATTTTTTGGGAAACAAAAATTCACATAACTTTTGTTTCGGAATCAAATGATGGGATCCAAAAGTTAGAAGTGGTACTTTGCCCACTGAGTGTCACGATGGATTATAGGCATTTCTTTGTCATGGCAGACATTGGTTTCCTGCTGGCCAGTGTCCATTCACTGAAAACAGATAGTTCGTGGTCAGGTCAAGCAAAAGCGGCCACACACAGCAAGGCATTGACCTGTTTTGTGTATTGGACAGAAAGGGGGGGGGGAGGGGGGAGTAAAGTTTGGGAGTTTGTAGTTCAGGGGCCATAGCTTTTGGCAACAAACTGCTCTGTCGGTTGAAATGCGACCTCCTATGTTGGAGAAACGAGAGAGAGAGAGAGAGAGAGAGAGAGAGAGAGAGAGACAATATGCAGTTGGTTGCTGGTAATGTATTCAGGAATCATGTTAATTTGTTGTGCCTTTCCTGTATTGTGAATGATCTTTTGCTTTTCATGTCCATAGTTTGTGCTTTCCCTTCTGCTTTCCGTTTTGGGGCGAGTTTGTGTTGTGAGTGTTTTTTTGCACGCCCACGGCGCAAGTTGTGGCTTTGTTGGATTCCATGTGCCCCTGGGGGTATTCTTGAAATAAATCTTGAATCTTTAATCTCAAAAGGCCGGAACGGGTTTTAACATGTGCTTAGGTTGTTCTGCATGCGTTTGCACTCTGGATCTCGATTTGCGGTCTCATCTGAAGGACTTTCGGGGGAAGGGAGGGAGGGGAGGAGGGGGATGTTGATGTTGGTACTGATGTTAAATCCGGGGTGAAACTCCCCTTGAAGAGGTGCCTCAGTGGTGGCTCCATTCCGGCTGTCAGATCACGAGTTCAACGCTCTAACCACTAGGCTGATCCTGCTCTTGTCTGTACTTGAACCTCCTGAGAAATGAATGAAGAATATTCTGTATAGTGAAGGAACTTTTCTTCTTTGTCATAGATGTTCGCACGCGATGTGTGTGTATGTGTGTGTGTGCTTATAGATGCCTTTGTGTTGCACGTGATATGCTGAGAGAGAGAGAGAGAGAGAGAGAGAGAGAGAGTGTGTGTGTGCAATTGATTGTTGACACATGTATCCAAACATGTTGATTTATCATACCTTTCCTGTATTGTAAATGCTATTTCACTTTTCATGTCCATAATTTATGCTCTTCATTTTGGAACGAATTTGTGTTGTGAGTATTTTTTCACACGCCCACATCCGCAAGTCGTGATTTTGTTAAATTTCATGTACCCCTTGGGGGTTTTCTTGAAATAAAATCTTGAATCTTGAGAGAGAGAGAGAGAGTTCAGACTTCAGACTTATACTGTACATCGGCCTTAGGCCACAATACAAATAAAAGATTGACATACGGAGTGGGCATATGACATCAGTGTTAAACACATATATCTATTCTAATTAATATGTGTATACGTTGATAGTAATGTGTTTATAGCACTTATGTTATTTGCCCTCTCCGTTTGCCAATCATTCTTTTGTATTGTGGCCTAAGGCCGATGCAAGTAAAAGTCTGAAGTCTGTGGGAGAGAGAGAGAGAGAGCGAGAGAGAGAGAGAGAGAGAGAGAGAGAGAGAGAGGAGAGAGAGAGACAGACAGACAGACAGACAGACAGACAGAAAGAGAGACACAGAGAGAGAGAGAGAGAGAGAGAGGAGAGAGAGAGAGAGAGAGAGAGAGGAGAGAGAGAGAGAGAGAGAGAGAGAGAGAAAGGTTTATTGTGATAAGCGAGATGCCTATTCACAATGGGACAGTGGGAAGGGGGCTGGGCACAAAACATGTAATATCATACATCATCATCATCAGACCCGTGACCTTGGCGGTCGTGGGGGAGACACGAAAGACGATGCCGTGGTAAGCCTCCTCCATCCATCTCGGTCCTCGGCTCTGCGCAGTAGTGCCGAGTCATTCATCCTGGTCCATTCTCTGATGTTGTCCATCCATGACTTGTTCGGTTTCCCCTCTTTCTGCCACCTTCGAGTGTTCCTGCAGTACTGTTTTGGCAGAGTGTTTGTGGCGGGTGACGTGGCCGAACCATGTAAGCTTTTTCTTCTTGACGATGGTGAGAAGGGGTTTCCTGTGGACCTGCCAGCCGTGTTATTTGACTCTTGACAAATTCATTGGTCTTTCGTTCTCTCCAGGATATGCCCAGTAGTTTTCTATGGCATTTTGTTTAAAATGACGGGATTCGCTTTGCTGTTTTAACAGTCAATGTCCAGGTTTCACTTCCGTACAGCAGGATAGTCTGAATTAGGGCTTTGTAGAGCTTTAGTTTGATTGGGAAATTGATCTCTTTACTTTTCCATAAGGTGGTGAGTTTTGTTATGGAAGATGTTGCCATGGCTATTCTGACTTTGATTTCTGTCGCGATCGCCCGTGCTTTGTGAGTGTAGCGCCAAGGTATTTAAAAGCGTCTACCCCCTCCAGTTGTTGGCCGTTCATGTAAATTTTAGCAGTGGCGTTGCTCGTGCTGTTACAAGTACTTTACTTTTCTCCGAGCTTACCTCCATCCCATATGCTCCAGCTCTGTTCTCAAGTCTGGTCGTAAGATCTTGCAGCTCTGTGTTACTTCGCCCATGAGGTCAATGTCATCGGCAAACCGCAGTTGTTGAGGGGTCTGCCGCCAATGGAGATGGTAGAGTGGAAGTCATGGAGGGTCTCTTCATAATGTTTTCCAAGAAACAGATTAAACAGGACTGGAGATAACAGGCATCCTTGTCGGACCCAACTGTGGTTTTGAAGTAGTATCCGACCTGACTGTTCAGAAGGACTGCACTGCTTGCGGTGTTGTATAGTGCTTGATGGTTTGTTACTAGTCCTTCTTCAATGCCAAACATTCTGAGACCTGCCACAGGCCTTCGTGCCATACTCTGTCGAAAGCCTTCTTGAAGTCGATGAAGTTGTGGAACAGGTCTCTCTGATGTTGAAGATGTTTTTCCATCAGGAGTGGCAGTTAAAAATCTGTTTGATTGTGCTCCTGCTGCCCTGAACCAGCTTGTTTCTCTGCAAGGTGTTCTTCTGCCTCTTCTTTAGTCGATTCAAAATAACTTTGAGCATGATTTTTGCTGGCGTGGCTGATGAGGCTGATTGTTCTATAGTTTTGGCATTGGCGTAAATTCCCCTTCTTGGGCAGGGGTATGATGAGTGATTGTGTCCATTCTGTTGGCCACTGTTTTGTCTCCCAAATCTTTGACAGATAGCTGTAATATGTGTGATGACTGTTTCGCCACCATGCTTGAGCAGCTCTGCTGGTATGTTTGTCTGCTCCTGGGGACTTTCCTACTGGTAAGCTGCGGATGGCTTCTTCACTTCTTCCCTCAGTATAGGTAATGGCGAGGGTGCTCTTGATGTTGCTGCTTTCTCTATTATGCTATTGTCAGGTTGTATTGGGTAGTTGTACAGTTCTTGACAATATTCAGACCACCTGTTCAATGCAGTGAGCTTTCTGTGAGGAGGTTTCCGGAGATGTCTTCAATGACTGATGATTTGGTTTGAAGTGGTTTTGTGAGTTTTTTCAGGGTGTCGTATGCCTTTTTATGTTGCCCACTTTCATGCTTTTTTCGATCTCATCACATTGATCACTGATCCACTTCTCTCTGGCCTTTAACATTGACTTCTTCACAAGATTGTTGGCCTCCGGTATTCTTTAGGGTTGGAAGACCTGGTTGGTTTCAGTGCTCTTCTTGTATCGCAGAGGTCCAAGATGTAATTGGTAGTCCATGGCTGGTATTTATTCCTCTGACGACCAAGTACCTCCTCTGCTGTTTCTCGGACTGCCTCATTAAAGTTGTTTGTGAGGTCATTGATGTCATTGTTTAGGAGGGTTAATGCCGCAAAACGTCCGCCAAGCTTAGCTTGGAAGATCTCCTCGACATCTGGATTTTTCAGTTTGTCCACGTCAAATTTGATACGTGGGTTTGCAGGCTGTTTGTTTTTCTTCAGCTCCATCTTGAATACCAGCAGCACAAGTTCGTGGTCGCTGCCTATGTCAGCTCCAGGGTAAGTTCTTGTTCTGGCTCTGTTGATGCTGGATTTGAAGCGCCGTGGTATTAAGATAAAATCTATTTGGTAATGGATCTTGCCGTTTGGTGCATGCCAGGTTGTCCTCCTTGAACTGCTTGTGGGGATAGAGGGTATTGGCAATGGTAAGTCTGTGGATGCAGGCAAACTCCCGCAGACATAGTCCCCTGTCGTTGGTCTTCCAATTCCAAACTGACGAACTGTCCGGCCCATTGGTTGTAAGAGTCAGGACCTACTTTGGCGTTAAAATCCCCTTGGATGATGATGATGTCCTTCTTGGGTATTTTCATAATGGTCTCTTCAAGATTTTTCGTAAATTCTTCTACTTCTTCATCTGCATGGTCAGATAATGGTGCATAGATTTGTATGATGGTGATGTTCTTGGGCTTGGCCGACACCGGATGCTGATAATCCTGCTAGAAGCCGGTGTACAGCTGATAATGCACCCCACTACTTCCTTTCTGACAATAAATGCCAACTCCATGTTGGTGATGTTTCTCTTGGCCACTGTACCAGATCCCGTTGCCTTCTTCAGTCAATGTCTCACCAAATCCTGTCCATCTCACTTCTCTAGTCCAATAATGTCCCATTTATAGCGGCTAAGCTCGTACTCTAGTTCTTTGATTTTTCCGCACTGGTAGAGTGTACGGACGTTCCATGTACCAATGGTGATTGTTTTTCTAGGGAGCTTAAGTAATGTTTTAACTCTAGTAGCTGATTTGTCACTTCCACCCTGGTGTTGATCAATGGAAAGCGCGTCGTTGGTAACCCGGGCCTCGACCGATCCCGGTATCATATTGGCTTTGCATTTGTCTTTCATGTTTTTTCTGTGGGCTTAGGATATTCCTTGGTGGCGCCAATCTCTCTCCAAGTCTCCATATGTTTTGGGGTTTTTTCTATTGGGGTTTCCTCCCCCACATGCGACAGGTTTTTACTGGGTTACATGGATACCAGTAGCAGTAACAGAGAACTTCTCTGACTGACCTGATCTGACTCAACACTGAGAACTTAAATTGATTTCAGCCCAAATAGTCATATGATAAGGATTCCATACATGGTTATAGGAGACATTACAATTCAGATTTGTTTGTACATTAACTTTGGTCGGCGCTTCCAAAAAGGAATTGGAAAGGAGGCAGAATTTCTACAAAACTGTACCACATTCAAAATCAACAACAATCTGGTCTGCAACAAGAAAACTAGGTCACAATTTTCTATGCTTCCCTTTTCCAATGGCTTGTGCAACTTTATATAGCAAACACGCGATAAACTCGTGACAATCAGGAGGCATGTAGCCTACAGCAATCTGGAGAAGGAGAGAGAGAGAGAGAGGAGAGGAGAGGAGAGAGACGAGAGAGAGAGGAGAGAGAGAGGAGATAGAGAGAGAGAGAGAGAGAGAGACAATGACAATATTGACAATATTTTATTGTAATAAGCTGTTAAAGCCCATTTACAAGGGGACAGTGGGAAAGGAACGGGCACAAAACATAATTTCAGAAATACAGATGTATAATTTTTACACCCCAAATGGTCGACATGGCATGGATTCCACGACATGGTGAAGTGTTTTACATTAAGATTCAGATTCATTCAGATTAATTGGTGCCTAACACTTTCGCCCATTGCAAATGGGGAAAGGGGAGAGGGTAACAACAACCACAAACATATAAACACCGAGTCTGTGACAGGGCTTCCGTGTCCCTACGTTTCGTCTGATCTGGTAACTCGTGCTCTTTCCAACACGTGAAAAACCTAACTCACAATATGCCTAACCGTCCTGTTTTGCTCTCTCTCTCACATATGCACACACATACGCATGCACACACGCACACACGCGCGCAAACACACGCACGCACACAACACACAAGCACGCACAAACACACGCACGCACACACACACACAAGCCCGCGCACACACACACACGCCCACGCACACACACACACACACACACACAACACACACACGCACGCACGCACAAACACACGCACGCACACACACATCCACACACGCGCGCACAAGAGGGTGCCCATGCACGCGCACCACACACACACACACCACACACACACACCCCATCACACATACACACATGCACATATACAGGCAACCAGAGTCACATCTAACCCAGAAAAATCTGATCACATCCATCATAACATGTAAAACATCCAGTCCGGCATTAATTCTGTCTTTGATTCTTTCACGATCGGCAGGTGTCCACAGCTGCAGCTTGGAATAAATGTCTTTCTCCTCTCGAGTCATCTGCCTGATGTTCTTTTTTGCAAACCAAAAGTAATCTGCAGGGTTGTAAGTGTCATCTGTCCAGATAAACTGAAAAATCATATCTTCACTTTCACAAATGATAGTGTCAGGTACGTCATCAGAGGTATACACATGAAGAAAGTCCTTGTTTCTAGAAAGGTCCCTGAGATTTCTCTGCAGGGATCTGTTTCTCAGCCCACTCACATAGTTCTTTATAGTATCTCCACTGTAGCCTGCATCCCGAATCTGATCTAAATATTCTCACAGTCATCCCCCTCCATCCTGATGTCAGGTACAGGCACCTCAACCAGGTCAAATCCACCTTGTTGCTCAGCCACTGTGTCAGCTTCCAACACCGTGCCAGCACGTGACGCACGGCGATAATCACGTGCGGGAAGCAGCAATTGCGAAGGCGTGTGGTTTGGAGAGGCTGGGGTGTTGGTGTGTGAGACAGACTGGGTGATGGGGGGTGTTGGCATAAACAAACTTGGTAAATTTTCCGATGCCAACAATGCACTTGCCTTGTCTTCTTGCTTTTCTTCTGTCTGTCTCGTCTCCTGTCTGTCTCCTCTCCTCTGCCAGTCTCCTCTTCTCTGCCTGTCTCCTCTCCACTGTCCTTCTTCGGTCCCTGTTGGTCTGACTGGACGGCTT
>CM054152.1:50373505-50384929 GCA_028751875.1 Rapana venosa
ATTAATCAATCAGCCTACCAATAAACAGCCAGACAAACCCCCACCCAACCAGCCATCCATCCATCCCCCCACACATATCCATCCAACCAAGCACCCATCCATTCACTCACCCACCCAACCACCCAACCCACCCAAACCTACCCAAATCGAACAAACCCAAACTGTCCTACCATCAGCAAAGTGAATGCCACACAGTCAAAACTAAGTTCAGACCCCCAAAAAACCTCGAAACCCAAGAACCCTGACAATGTCTCCCAAAACCCCTGACCTTAAGCATCACACGGTATCTCTGATTTGGACCTTGCCAGTTTGGATACAGACTCAGCTTCTGGAAATCAATGGCCACACATCCCCTGTCAGCATTCCTCATTTCCGCCCCCACCCCTCCCAGACTATACCCTCTCTCTTTGACTGTGCCAGATTCTGCATCGCTTCCTTGACCTCAGATTTTCTGATTTCCTGAACGCGGATGTGGGATGTTCTTCTCCTGTCTGAACCATTCTGTGATGGTCTGAGAGAGAGAGAGAGAGAGAGAGAGAGAGAGAGAGAGAGAGAGAGAGAGAGAGGAGAGAGAGAGAGAGAGAGGAAGGAGAGAGAGTTTAAAAAAAAAGAAGAGTCTGATGTATGGTTGTGACAGGTTTGTGAATAACTAGAAAGGAAGTGAGAAGGAGAGAGTGGGGTATTGAAAGGTGGGGTAGAGAGAAGGGGGAAGAGAGAGGGAGAAGGAGAGAGGGTGGTGGGAAAGAGAGAACTCTGAACTCTAAACTCTGACTTGGTAAAAGAAAGGAGCAAAGTTTAGCACTGGACCCTGGACCCTTGACCGAGTTGTGGTGGATTTGAGCGCCGTGGACAGAGAGAGAGAGAGAGAGAGAGAGAGAGGAGAGAGAGGAGAGAGAGAGAGAGAGAGAGAGAGAGAGAGAGAGAGAGAGAGAGAGAGAGAGAGAGATTTAAAAAAAAAATTTTTTTATTCTTTTATATCGAGGATGAGTGAGTATCGAGTTAGCTAGGTGGTGCTGGCAACCCCCACCGAAGTGCAAGTCACCAGCAGTCCAGATGCTTCAGTCTCATGTGGAAAGTACCATTGTTGTACACATAGTGATCCACCTAGCCATGGCTCGGGACGGGATAGCTCAGTGGTCGGAGCACTCGCTTTCCCCCAGCCAAGTTAAGCAGCGTCGAGCGTGGTTACCAGTTGGATGGGTGACCGTTTGCGCGCCTTGGCTTCAGTACAGTTCCCCCAGTTCACCCAGCTGTAAATGGGTACCTGCCCTCTTTAGAGTCAGGGAAGGTAAAGCAGCGAGGGAGAGGAGATGGGCGCCGCCCTCAATATGCTGGCTCTAGAGAAGTGAGGTCTCTGACGCCTCGCTCACCTATGACCTTATAGGTTATGGGACAACTTTATTTTACTTACTATATCGAGGATAATGGAATAAACACTAATATGCTTTTTTATACCCGGGCGGTATATGCGGTTTTGTAAATTCTGTCATCTGTTCCCACTGGCACACAATGGCCTACTCTTTCGAAAACCGGGACAGGATTTAACGTGTGCGCAAAATGTTCTGCGTGCGTTCGCACACGGAGCCTCGGTTTATATTTTCTTCAGAAGGAGGGAAAGAGAATGGAGAGAGAGAGCGAGAGAGAGACAGAGAGAGGTGAGAGAGAGAGAGAGAGCGAGAGAGCTAAAGAGCGAGAGGGCGAGACAGAGATAGAGAGAGAGGCTTTGATTCTTTGACCAATTTATTGTATTTGTCCAATGTAGCCTATTGACAAGTAGGGTCAAACGCGAGTTTCTTTTGTAAATCTAAATAAATACACGAGAAATGACATGATGCATTTAACGAAACGAAAAGAAAAGAGCTCCTTATAAATGATACGACTTTAAGCTCTGGCGTAAAATCAGCTAGAATACGACTACAAAATAATGTCAAAGTTAAAGAAACAAACAACAACCAACATAATATGAACATTCTAAAATGTTGAATTCATTAATCCAATCAAGTTCTATGTGAAATTTTCAAAAAATGTTCTTGCTGGTGATTACAATGTATGTGAATGTGTCTTTAGGTGAGTCACAAAATATTAAACTAATAGGCGTTTATCTGTTATTGTTGTAGTTTCTGTGTATCAGCAATGAAGTTTGTTACATATCTGATCAGAATATCATCATCAGACGATAAGATGGAATTAAAATCTTGCCTTCAGAAAGCTTCTAAATTGAAAACAACATCCCCCCCTTCCCCGTGGGGATGCCGGGGGTCTTTCAGTATCAATAACATCCCCACATTCTGGAAATCCTGTGCTAGAAATTTCCTCTTTTCTATCACTCTCTTTGTTTCTGCCTTGTTCCTTTTCTTCCTGTCACCTCCTTGTTGTCTATTTTCTGCCTTTTTGGTCCATTCTCCTGCCTTTTTTAAAGAAAGACTTAAAAGATAACTATTCTCTCTTGCGCCGAAGTCTGATGCGCTGGGCCTGACTCGTCAGGCGCTTAACGGCAGCGTGACGCATTTTCGCTCATATAACAGAAAACAATAGTTACTGTCTGAGCGTTCGACGACGAAAAAGAAGAAAACAAAACTGTCGTTTACACGTAAGGAAACATATGCTGGACACTAAAATAGGAAGCTGGTTTTGCCATCAAGAATATGACCACATATAAGGCATGGGAGCTGGAGAGAGAGAGAGAGAGAGAGAGAGAGAGAGAGAGAGAGAGAGAGAGGAGAGAGAGAGAGAGAGAGAGAGAGAGAGAGAGAGAGAGAGAGAGAAACAGGCAGACAGGCAAACAGACAGACAGACAGACAGACAGACAGAGACACGGACAGAGACACAGACAGAGACACAGACTTCAGACTCCAAACTTCAAACTTTTACTGTACATCGGCCTTAGGCCACAATACAAAAAAATGATGGGCGTACGGAGTGGGCATTTGACATGAGTGTTATAAACACATTACTATCAACGTATATATAATATGAAATAATGTATCGAGAGACAGACAGACAGACAGAGACACATACTTCAGACTTCAGAAACTGAGAGAGACAGAGACAGAGACAGAGAGAAACAAGAAAGAGAGAGAGAAATTAGCGAATCGTATGGCATTGTTTGATATAAGCAAATCTTCATAAACTGGACAGTTTAATAAGAAAACCACCATCTTGACTGACACTTCAATCAACTGGAATGTCAGTATTTGTATTTGTATTGACATTGGGGACGGGATAGCTCAGTGGTCGGAGCACTCGCTTTCCACCAGCCAAGTTAAGCAGCGTCGAGCGTGGTTACCAGTTGGATGGGTGACCGTTTGCGCTCCTTGGCTTCAGTACAGTTCCCCCAGTTCACCCAGCTGTAAATGGGTACCTGCCCTCTTTAGGGTCAGGGAAGGTAAAGCAGCGAGGGAGAGGAGATGGGCGCCGCCCTCAATATGCTGGCCCCCTAGAGAAGTGAGGTTTCTGACGCCTCGCTCCCCTACGACCTTAAGGTTATGGGACTCCTTTACCTACCTTTAATTGACATGCCAATTTAAGCCACGGAAGCCTTCTCTGCGTGAAATTTCGGCTGCTCTTCCCGAGGAGAGCACGTCGCCAAAAGAGCAGCGCCACCCACTATTTTGTTCCTTTCCTGTCTGTATAATTATGTATTCGTTTCTCTATCAGAGCGGCTTTTTTTCTACAGAATTTTGCCAGGGACAAGTCCTGCTGCTATGGGTTCTTTTCGTGCGCTGAATACGGGTTGCATACGGGACATCGGTTTATTGTCTCTTCAAAAAGACTAGCACCCAGACCCCAACTCAAGGTCTTGTGGATGGGAGACAAGTTTCGTTCAAAAGCAGGAATCAAACCAGGATTAAACAAAAGACTTTTCATTTTTGCTTTCGAGGATGTGTGTGTGCTGGGGGGGGTGGGGTGTGTGTGTGTGTGTGTGACAGATATATATATATATATATATATATATATAGATATATATATATATATATATCTGTGCGTCTGTGTCTTTGTGTGTCTATGAATGTAAGTGTATGTTTTTTTTAAATTTTATTCTTTAGAGTCACATCCGAAGGATAATTTATGTGTGTGTGTGCCTGTCTGTCTGTCTGTGTGCCCGTGAGTGTCTTTGTGTTTGTGTGTGTATGTGTGTCTGTGTCTCTGTGTGTCTATGAGGGGGAGAGAACACTGAACACACTGAAAGTAATTTATTGCCATAAACAGTACAGAGATTAATGAATGAATGAATGAATTTATTTATTTATTCTTTTATATCGAGGATAATGAAATAAGCACTCCTGTGCTTTTTTACACACAATCCCCGTGTGTATGCAGTTTTGTCAGTTTTGTCATCCGTTCCCACCAGCACACAATGGCCTTCGCTTCCGAAAAGCGGAACAGGATTTAACGTGTGTGCAAGATGTTCTGCGTGTGTTCGCACACGGGGCCTCGGTTTATAGTCTCATCCGAAGGACTTTTGGGGGGAGTAAAGTCGGCACTGATGTTAACTCCAGAGGTGAACAGTTTGGCATTAACACTTTTTTCTTTTGCCTTTAACTTAATTAATAAGTAGCCGCTGTTGTCTTCAGACAGGGAGCGCCACTCCCCTCCGGACACACACACACACACACACACACACACACACACACACACACACACACACACACACACACACACACACAACACACACAACAAAACACGCTTGCACACACACACATAAACACGCTTACACACACACATATAAACGCGCTTATTACACACACACACACACACACACACACACAAAAACACGCTTGCACACACACACATAAACACGCTTACACACACACACACACATAAACACGCTTATCACACACACACACACACACACACACACACAACACCACACACACACACACACAACACGCTACAACGCACACACACTCACACGACAACACACACACACACACACACACACACACACACACACACACACACACACACACACACACACAACACACACACTGAGAGCAATTAGAAACGCGCGCACGCGCGCGCACACAAACACACACTCACACACACACAAACACACACACTAACACTCGCTGAATATCTTGCGCACACATTTAATCCTGTTCCGCTTTCGTAAGAGTAGGTCATTGTATGCCGGTGGGAACAGATGACAGAATTCACAAATCCGCATACGCACGGGGACTAGATGTAAAAAGCACATACGTGTTTATTCCATTATCATCGATATCTATTCTATCTATCTGTCCCGTAGTCTGACGACCGTGGGGGCACCCTCAAAGACTCAGCAACCAGTTCCCTCCATTCCTCTCTCTGTTCTGCCTTTCTCAGGGTTTTGTTGAGTTCTAGGCCTGTCCATTCACTGATGTTATCCTCCCAGCTCTTCCTTGGTCTGCCTCTTCTTCTTCCTCCTTGGACAGTGCCTTGCAAAACTGTCTTTGTAATTCCTTGGGATCTTGTGACATGCCCATACCACTTAAGTTTATGCTTTTTCACGATCGTTAGAAGGTTCTCATAGGGTCCAATGGTTTGCTGGATTCTGTTATGCAAGCTTTCGTTGCTTATGTGGTCTTTGTAGGAGATGCCAAGGAGTCTCCGAAAGCATCTCATCTCCACTGCCTGTACTCTTCTCTCCAAATCTGCAGTCAGGGTCCATGATTCACAGGCATACAGAAATATGGATATGACAAGGGAGCGCATTAGTCTGATCTTGGAGATAAGTGAGATATTCTTATCTCTCCAGATGGTGTTTAGTTTTGACAAAGCTGTTATTGTCTGTGCAGTCCTGCATACTACTTCTGGCTTGGATCCCTGGTCGGATACAATGGCTCCCAGGTACTTGAAGCTTTGAACTGTTTCCAGCTTCTGGTCATTAACCCTGATATCAGTGCTAATGCCGTTGGTGTTATTAGTCATCAGTTTGGTCTTCTCTGCACTGATTTCCATGCCGTATGTTTTGGAGGCCTTATCCAAGTGTTCTGTTAGGCTGGCAAGCTCTTTTTCTGATCCTGCTATTCCATCAATGTCATCTGCGAAGCGGAGGTTTGTGATCGTTCTGCCACCAATGCTGACTGATCCTTCATGATGTTCCAGTGCATCAGCCATGATTCTCTCAAGGAAGATGTTGAAAAGAGTGGGTGAGAGTAGACAGCCCTGCCTTACTCCAACTGTTGTTCGAAACCATTCTCCAATGTTGTTGTTGTAGTACACTGCACTGGTGGCCTCGCTGTACAGCTGTTTGATGACTCTGATCAGGTTTGCATTGATGCTGTACAAATTTATGGTTGCCCACAAAGCTGCATGCCACACCCTGTCAAATGCTTCTTAAAATCGATAAATACGTGGTAAAGGTCTTGTTGATGTTGAAGGTACCGCTCACATAGTATTCTGAGGTTGAATATCTGTTCTGTTGTGCTGCGCCCTGCTCTGAAACCTGCTTGTTCCTCAGCAATGATGGTCTCTGCTTGTGGCTTCAGTCTATTCAATAATATCTGCAGCATGACCTTGCTTGGGTGACATATGAGGCTGATTGTGCGGTAATTATGGCATTGTTGTAGATTTCCTTTCTTGGGGAGGGTGATGATGAGTGACTGCGTCCATGGTGTTGGCCATTTTCCTGTCTGCCAGATCTTGTTGCAGATTCTTAGTAGGGCGCTGATCATGGCTTCCCCTCCAGCTTGGACCAACTCAGCTGGAATGTTGTCAGCCCTGCTGACTTCCCTTTTTCAGCGATCTGACTGCTGTTTCCACTTCTTCTCGGAGGATAGGGTGACTGTCTGTGTCTTTGCTTTCGGGTACATTAAGGACTTCTGGATCTCCTGCGGTTCTATAGTTATACAGGTCGGAGCAGTATTCTGTCCATCTGTTCAGAATATCCTGGTCGTCAGTGAGACACTTCCCATTTTTGTCTTGGATTGTTAAACCTTTTCTCTGTTTCGTGCTAGTCAGGTCTTTCACCAGCTGATATGCTTTCTTGCTATTGTTTTTCTTGATGTTCTCTTCAATGTCTTGGCACTGTTCACCGATCCATTTCTCTTTTGCCTCCGTCATGGACTTCCTGATTCTTTTGTTGACTGCCCTATATTGTTCTGCTCTTTCTTTTGTTTCATTTTTCTTTTTCTTCAACTCTCTACGCTTGTCGCATAGTTGTAGGATGTTAGGTGTGACCCATGGTTTTTTGACTGGTCGGCGTTTGCCAAGAAGCTCGTTTGCTGTTTCAGTCACCGCTGTATTGAAACTATTCGTCAGTGTATCTATGTCTGAGTCTATCACAGTGAGTGCTGCAAACTTTCCACCTATCCTTGCTTGAAAAATTTCTAATACCTCTGGGTCCTTCAGCTTCTCGAGGTCAAATTTGATCCTGATGTTGTTCCGCTTGTGGATTTTCTTTAGACGTCGTCGGAAAGTCATCAACACAAGATCATGATCACTCCCTATGTCTGCTCCTGGAAAACTTCGTGTCTGTGCGATGTTAACGCTAGACTGAAACCGTCTTTTCACCATGATGTAATCTATTTGGTTGTGGTGTTCTCCATTTGGGCTATGCCATGTCCATTTTCTGGATTTCTTGTGTGGGCCAAGTGTATTCACTAGCTGGAGGTGGTTGTTACTGGCAAACTCCAGGAGTCTCAAGCCTCTTTCATTTGATTGGTTATTACAATGTGGCCCACAAACGCCCTCCCAGTCTAATGTTTCTATCATCGATATAAAAGAGTAAAATAAATAAATTAAATAAAACACTCACACCCCCCCCCCCCACACACACACACACGCACACGCACACACACACTCACACCCACACACTGACGCACACACAGACACTGACACACACACACACACTGACACACACACACACACACTGACACACACACACACACACACACACACACCACACACACACACACACACACACACACACACACACACCGCATCGTTCTTCACAAAGCCATTATAGGTAAACAGAAATCCTTCCCTTTCTCTCAGACCAAGGCACTGGGCCCAGACAGGAGAACAATGGACATCAATGTTCAGGAAACAACACACAGTTTCAGAAGAAAGGCAATGCTGATGCCAGACACAAGGAAAGGGAAGGGGGACGGGATAGCCTGATGGTTAGAGTGATGTATTCGTGATCTGTTGACCCGGTTTCCAATCTCGTTCAAGAGGATTTTTCCTCTAGAGTTAACCAGTGCAGACTCCACTCTCCCCAGAAAGTCCTTCCGGTGAGACTGTAAACCGAGGTCCCGTGTGCGAACGTATGCAGAACATCTCGCGCACACGTTAAATCCCGTTCCGCTTTTTCGAAAGTGTAGGTCGTTGTGTGCCGGTGGGAAAAGATGACAAAATTTACCAAACCGCATACACACTGGATCTGGATGTAAAAAAAAGGACATGAGTGCTTATTCCATTATCCTCGGTATAAAAGATTAAAATATATCTCTCCCCCCTCTCTCTCTGTCTCTGTCTGTCTGTCTGTCTGTATCTCTCTCTCTCGGCATCACGTGATGTGTGAAGGAGAAGAGGTACTGAAATTGCTCCGGTATTTTTGTGAAATAGTAACTAGTTTTAAGTGGTTTTAGTTTCTCATTGTTGGCAGGTAGTTAGATCAGGAGGATGGGAATTTCAGTGCAACTATAGAGGGCTGTCTGTGGGACATTTGCGCAGTATTTGCCTATTTTATGTCCAAACGGGCAGAATTCAAATCTGCCATGGGTACCTCCATCCTGACACTGAAAAGCTGGCGAGACGGTGTCATGTTAGGACTGACCCTCACCTATCTATTTTGTGGGGGACTTTTATTGCTGTGTGGTGATGTGGAGACCAACCCTGGACCCCCCCCCCCCACCCCCCCACCCCTAAATCTACTGGCCAAGGACGAAAGCTGAGACAAACAATCTTGACAACTGGTGGTGGTCAAACTGTGGCAGGGAAGCCTTCTCACAGAACCAAAACTAGTGCAGAGGTGGCTGCCAACACACCTACAACTGTACAACACAAGACAGGATTCCTCTCCTGTAGCAACTCCCAGGAACTGACACTGAACATGATGACAGACAAAATAGTGAAGTTGGAAAACCTATTGAAGTCTACAGTGGACTGTTTCAAAAGTGAGATTCAGGTGTTGACAGACAGTGTTGGTGTTTTGAAAGAAGAAATGTGCGACCTAAGAAGAGACATGGACAACCTCAAAACTGAAAACATAAAACTACGACAGACAAATACAGAACTGACAAACAGAGTGGATAAGCTGGAAAAGAGGGCTGACGAAGCAGGACGATCACGGCGGAACAACATCATTGTTCATGGCTTAGAGAAGAAATCAAATGAGAGTGGTGCTGACTGTGAGATGGCTGTGAAAAATCTTCTTTCTGAAAAAATGGATGTCAAGGATGTAAAGTTTGATAGAGTGGCCCGTATCAATTCTAAAGCTAACTCTCCTATTATTGCCAGATGCTGTTTTTATCAGGATAAGATTAGAATAATGAAGGCAAAATCTCGCCTGAAAGGCTCTAGTACTTTTGTAGATGAAGATTTTTCAGTCTGTTAGGGAAATTAGGCGCAAATTGACCCCATATTTAAAGAGTGCTAGAGCAGAGGGGAAACAAGTAAGAATGGTTTTTGACCATCTGATTATAAACAGAGAAAAGGTGACCCTCAATGATCTCCAAAGAAAGGAATAGCTGTTTGGCCGGCCCATACACACATCTGTCCCTAGATGAAATTCACAGGGTAAGCCAGAAAGTAAACCTACACCAGTCATAAGTCATTGGTGGATCGGTGGTCTAGAGGTAACGCGCCTGTCTAGAAAGCGAAAAGTCCGGGTCTGAAGTGTGCGGCGGTTCGTACCCCGTTTGGACCGGAAATTTTTCCCCCATCCATTAGACCATGAGTGGTGGTCTGGGCGCTAGTCTTCGGATGAGACGATAAACCGAGGTCCCGTGTGTTACACGTAATTATTTAGCGCACGTAAAAAAACCCACGGCAACAAGAGAGTTGTCCCTGGCAAAATTCTTAGAAAAAAGCCACTCTGATAGGGAAACAAATACAGCTGCAGAAAAAAAAAGGGTGAAAGGGTGGCGCAGCGCTAAGTGGCGACGCGTTCTCCGCTCTCCCCGGGGAGAGCAGCCCGAATTTCACGGAGAGAAATCTGCCGTGACTTAAAGTGGTATGAAATAAAATCTGAGCGCTTTGATTTGTTGCTTTACAAGATTCAGCGCTATATAAATTCCATACATTATTATTATTATTATTATAAGTGGGCCAGAGTCAGTCACACAGGCAATCCCCCTTTGTGCTGTAGGCCTAGAGCCTGATGCAATAAGGCTTTGTGCTGTGGAGGTGACAGACACACAACTGGCCTTAAGAAGCAGGACAAAGACAGGTCTGACCAAGGTGTACTACGCTTAGGATAAACATCTATCCCTAAAGATTTGTCTGGTTGTAGGCTGCCCTCCAATAAAGAGCCTGTGTTAATAAATGATGATGGCAGTACTGATGATAGCATTAACTTGGTTTCTAGTCCCATCAATATAAATAGTGATAGTGTCAGTTTAGATGATGTAGACACATTGAATCATAGCAATAAAAATGAAACATATAAAACGTTTTCTTTTTTTATCTTGGAACGTAAATGGGTTGCTTTCTAAACTCATTGACAGGGATTTTGTATCTTATGTGCGTAGCTTCGATTTTATATGTCTGACAGAAACGTTCCTGGAAAATATCCAGCCAGATGTTTTTAGTGGCTATAAGGCCTTTTGTAAGTCTGCAATTAAAGTTAGTCATCAAGGGAGACGATCCGGTGGGTTAGTTTGTTTAATAAAGTATGAGTTAGCTACACTTGTGAAATGTTTAGATGTTCCTTATTCTAACATTTGTTGTGTACTTCAAGGAATGTATTATTGGTATGTGTGTATATATCACCTGAAGGTTCACCATTTTATAACATGTTTGACAATGATAATGGAATTGCTATGCTGGAAGAATGTTTAGTCAATTGTGTGGTGTCATTAGATGAAGTAGATATAATACTGTGTGGAGACTTAAACAGCAGGACATCAAACTTTTCTTCTTATCATGTACCTAATGACTTTAATTCAGATTCCCATAGTAAAAGCATGCCTCTCAGTAGTACTCGTAATTCTGAAGATTCTGGTATCAATAATTATGGAAATTATTATTGAATATGTGCACTGCTTTGGGTTACAAATTATAAATGGTGTATGCAATGGTGACCAGCTAGGACGCTATACATTCATTTCTGAAGGAGGAATGCGGGTTAATGATTATTTTTTAGTGTCAGATGATTTGTTCTTTCAGAGTTTTGACTCATGTTGCTTGTTTGTTGCTGAGCGTTCTGATTCTGATCACCCTTTCCCGTTGAATTACATAAATTTAAACCAGTTAATGATACATGTACCCTAACTGGAG
>CM054152.1:50385429-50387929 GCA_028751875.1 Rapana venosa
AGAGACAGGCGAGAGACAGGTGAGAGACAGGCGAGAGACAGGTGAGAGAGACGGGCGAGAAACAGGTGAGAGACAGGCGAGAGACAGGTGAGAGACAGGCGAGAGACAGGTGAGAGACAGGCGAGAGACAGTCGAGAGACAGGTGAGAGACAGGCGAGAGACAGGCGAGAGACAGGTGAGAGAGCACGGGTTGGAGTCTCCGTTTACATGTCTGTTTGAGGAAGATCTCTTTGACCATGAGAGACTTTTCACTCAGGTGACGCTCCACCACAAAATGAGCCGCATGGCACTACAGGTAAATTTAAGTTATTGGTATGTTTTTAATCTGCAATACAGGGGCTATTGAACACAAAAACAGATTTAAAATCGGATGATTCTATGACAAGTTATTACAAATTGAAATGACAGACTGCTGGAACGGACAAAATTAGAAATTGACCCGTTCTTCACCGCATTAGGTGGTCAGAATGAGGGCTTTTGTCCAATCCAATCCAATCCAGTCCTGTTGTTTATAGCCCCGCTGACCACAGAGGGCTTGGGTGTTTTTAAACACGTTTTACGGCAAAAAGGAAATAAACTCACACCTTGATATTTCGGTACAAGGTAGAATAATGGCCACAAATAGTTTTATCCGTCACCGTCACCGATCCCTCAGATTCCGAATCCTTTGGGGCGCCTTCGAAGCTTTGTCAACCACCTTTCTCCAGTCCTCGCGTCTCTCGGCCGCTCTCAGGGTGTCTCTCAGCTCTCTCAGAAGAATAAGAGCTGTAGAAATGAGGTGCTTCCGAAGACTCTCAGGCATCTCATACAAAGACCACATCACGAATGAAGAAGTGAAGAGACGCATCCGCAATGAAAAATTCCATTTATTATTATTATTATTATTATTATTATTATTATTACAAGGCACAGTGAGGGAAGAAAGAAGAAGAGGCAGACAAAGGAAGAGATGGGAGGACAACATTCGAGAGTGGACAGACATGGAGCTGAGAGACACCCTAAGGTAGATAGTTTTATAAGCAATCAAAATCTCAAAATGGACAATCTGACCCCTACCTGCCTTAAAGTGGCTCCTAGCAGAAAAGTGGATCAGGTCTAAAGTGCCTCATTTCATGGTGTAGCGTCACTAGACTGTGTGTGTTTGTACGTGCGTGCGTGTGTATGTGTATGTGTCTGTGTGTCTGTTTGCTTGTGTGTGTGTTTGTGTGTGTGTGTGTGTGTGTGTGTGTGTGTGTGTTGTGTGTGTGTGTGTGTTGTGTGGGGTGTTGACTCTTTTGCCTTCAGATGAGGTCATAAACAGAGTGTATTCCAGACTATTGCACACTCGTTAAAATCCCATTTTTGTGGGAGAAGTCGACCAGCCATATATCATAAATAACAAAAACAATGCCCAGCATGCACCTGCTACTGGAGAAGATCGACTCGGTGTCACCCACGAACAACTCCCCACCCTCCCCCGTAAAAACAAATCACCTCATTGCCCTAGTGTTTTCTCCAAGGTCAAAGGAAGACGTTTTGTCAAAAACGGTCAGAATGCAATCACATGATAAAAATATAGATCTCGGGTTTTTGGGTCCATATTTGCCACTGTGTACAGACTCAAAGACCTAAGCATCCAGCTGACCGTTTTATTTCTTCTTGTTTTAACACATGTCACTATTTTGTTCTCTCCAAAAACAGTTCAACGTTAATCATTGATAATGACATGTGGGTGTATCGGAATGAAACAGGTAACAAAAATAGCGGGAGCTGAGTAGAGGGTGTGTGTGTGTGGGGGGGGGGGGGTGTCTGAAAAAGTCAGAAATCATAAATCAGAATGTTTTCATTGCCATAAATGTCACGCGGACATATTTGACACAACGAAATAAACTCTGTGTGTGTGTATGTGTGTGTGTGTGTGTGTGTGTGTGTGTGTGTGTGTGTGTGTGTGTGTGTGTGTGTGTGTGTGTGTGTGTGTGTGTGTGTGTGGAGGGGGTCTAAAAAAGACTGAATGATTGAAAGCTGGCCTGGGGTTAAACAAATCAGTGATTTTGTTTATACTGTGTTTTTGTGTGATCGTGCATGTGTCTGACTGTCTTCAAAGATGAGGTTATAGAGTTCCAATATCTTCCATGACAGATGATTCCTGTCAGCATGTTGGCATTGATATATGTGACTAAGAAAGAAATCTTGTTTTTTCCTGGAAATTTTCTTTCGTTTTCTTTGTTTTGTTTTATTGACTTTTGGTCTTGTTTGTTGGATAGCTTTGTCTTGGTGTGTATGCCTACAGCGCCTGGGCTTTATCACAGTTCTTGATTAAACCATTGATGCTGGGGGCAACAGTAAAGTGAGAGGCTGTATGATCAGTGGCTTTCCCGCTCATGGAATTCCCACTTTACAGCTTAGTCTTTAGTGGTCGACTATGACTGACTAGGAGGTTTGACTTGCACAGTCCTTTTGTGCTGCAGCCCTGGGGGCTGGTTGGCCTTTGGAGAACATCTCCAACGCTGACTGTGCTTAT
>CM054152.1:50390429-50407929 GCA_028751875.1 Rapana venosa
GAAAAGACTTAGATCTGGTATATGGTCAAAACCAATGTTAAGTCCAAGGATTGCAAAATTGTCTTTGGAAGAGACGTTAAATCGAGGTCTGGAGTGTCAGAATGTCTAGCTCACACTTTAACACATGTTCTGCTGTTCGGAAGAGTAGGCAATTTGTGTCTGTAAGAAGGAATGCAACAACTCAACAAAAAATCAATCCCAAAAAACCCACCCACAGGGACACCAGTATTATGATTAGACATCACTGAAGTCGGAATGTGGCTACCTTATTCAAGATTCAAGATTAAATTCCTTTTACCCCTTTTGGGGTATGGAGGATTACAAACAAACTCAACAGGAGAATAAACCTAAGAGCCGTGCACCCCAAAACTAATATAGTTGCATTCGAAAAATGTTACAAATTGTGATCCTCAAACAAATAGCCACAGAAACAGAAAAAAAATAGTTTAAAAAACCCAGTCCAAGAGAAAAAAAACAACAACAAAAAAGTTCCTCAAACCAACATCTCAGCAGACACCGAACTCATTTCTCCCCACTTACTAACCAAATCACGATTTGGAAGCTACTAGTCGCAGTACAGGAAGCTCATTTTGCTGCTGAAGCTGATTTCGCTTCATGAGTCAATTTGGATCCCGGGCCTCTAATGTCCCCCGTCTTGAAAATTAGTTCAGGTCGGAGAATGGTGCAGTCATGGTAAGGACTGGATGAAACTCGCAGTGGTTCCATTTCTGACTTCTCGTTGGAGGGAAGGAGGGAGGGGGAGGGGGAGAGGGAAGGGGAGATAGGGGGTAGAGAGAGGGAGAGGGGAAAGAGAGAGAGAAGCGGAGAGAGAGAGAGAGACAGAGACAGACAAACACACAGAGAGACAGAGATAGAGAGGTGAGGAAGTGACAGACACATATACAACCACATCATACACACACACACACACACACACAATATATATATATATATATATATATATATTATATATATATATATATATATTATATATATATATATATATATATTCTATATCTATTATCATATTATATACATACAATATATACATAATTCATATACATACATTCCATACATTATATATCTATCTCTCTCTCTCTCTCTCTCTCTCTCTCTCTCTCTCTCTCTATATATATAATATATTATATATATATATATTATATATATATATGCGTTTTTTGTAAATTGTCATCTGTTTCCACCGGCACACAATGGTTTACTCTTACGAAAAGCGGAACAGGATTTAACGTGTGCGCAAAATTTTCTGCGTGCGTTCGCACACGGGGCCTCGGTTAATAGTCTCATCTGAAGGACTTTGGGGGAGAGTGGAGTCTGCACTGATGTTAACGCCAGAGGAAAATATCCCCTTGAACGGAAATCGAGCCCGGGTCGTCAGATTGCGAGCGCAATGTTCTAACCACTAGGCTATCCCGTCCCCATAGAGACACATTAAGAAAAAAACAACTTAACACATGAAGAAAAAACAACATCCCATAAGCAAACATATGCATGAACAATAAACCAAACACATTCACAGAAAATGTACACAAAGCACAGATCAGCTTGAAAATGAAAACACCCAGAACAGAGAAGAGAGACAAACGTAAACAGAACCCCCCCCCCCCCCCCCCCCCCCCCCACTTCAAATAAAAAAAAGTCTTGAAAGAACTTTCAATTCCAGAGAGAGAGAGCGAGAGAGCGGGGGTGGGGGGGGGTGGAGAGAGACAGACAGACAGACAGACAGACACGGACACAGACAGAGAGTGCCAGAGACAGACTAACAGACAGATAGACTGGGGACGGGATAGCCTAGTGGTCAGAACATTGCGTTCGCAATCTGACGACGCGGGTTCGATTCCCGTTCAAAAGGATATTTTCCTCTGGAGTTAACATCAGTGTAGACTCCACACTTCCCCAAAGTCCTTCGAATGAGACTATAAACCGAGGTCCCGTGTGCGAATGCACGCAGAACATTTTGCGCACACGTTATATCCTAAAACAAAAGTAAAATAAAAAATAGAGACAGGTTTGAACAAGCAAAATCACAACAAAGAATGGACCGTTTCTTTGTAGCCAGCAGTGAATGCAGTAAGATGTTATTTGCTCGTGGGTTCTTTGGTTTGGTTTCTCTGGTTGTCTGTGTCAAGCTCTCCCGTGGGGATGCCGGGGACCTCTCAGTATAAATAGAATCCCCATCTTCTGGAAATTCTGTGCTAGGACTTCCCATCACTCTCTTTGTTTCTGCCTTGTTCCTGTTCTTCCTGTCACCTCCGTCTTGTCTATGTTCTGCCTTCTTGGTCTATTATTCTGCCTGTTTCCCAGAAAAAAGATTTCAAAGGTAACAATTATCTCTTATGCCGAAGTCGGCTGCGCTGGGCCTGACTTGTCAGACGCTTAGCGACAACGAGACGTGTTTTAGCTCATAGAACAGGCATTAATAGTTGCTGTCTGAGCGTTCGATGAAGAAGAAGTCTGACTCAAGCTGAAAGATTAGATTGTGATGCTTTTTATGATGCACTCTCTTCCAAAAAGTTTTAATGGCACTTATTACCTTCAAAACTGCCGGAAAAAAGGGTGCAGGTTTTTTGTCCGTCACTGCTGTCCTTTTTAGAGGTCTTTCCAGTTATGTTTACCCCTAACTGCAAAACTGCTGAAGTCTGAAAACAGGCATCATGTGGTCCATTGCACTGCGATGTACAGAGAGAGAGAGAGAGAGAGTAGAGATGAGAGGAGAGAGAGGAGAGAGAGAGAGAGAGAGAGAGAGAGAGAGAGAGAGAGTGAGAGAGAGACAGACAGGCAGGCAGGCAGGCAGGCAGGCAGACAGATAGACAGATAGATAGATACAGAGACAGACAGACATAGAACTCTGATCTCTGAACTCGGAAATGGTTTTGATATATACCGGTCTTAGTCCACAATACACTTTGAGGGGCAAAAAGTAGAACGATACAGAACATCAAATATACCCTCTAGTAACCTTTGATAAGACTACGCTCTTGAATATGTATATTCCAAAATCAGGACTGGGGCATGTGTGGTCTTGTGATTGTCGTTGCTCTTATCTGCAAGTATCACTTAAAGTCACACCTTGTCAGCCAGTGAAAAGGCTTATGGGGTATGCATGGCTCGAGCATAACATAAATGTGAAGTTTACTTCGTTTTATTGAATGGCAAGTATGCTTCCAACTCTATCCGTCAAAGAGAAGTAGGATGCATGTTTGTGTAACATGTAGCAGAGCAAACAGCTGGAACTTGAAATGTCCACAAAAAAGTTACCAAAGCTGACATCATGCTAAGCTCTTCAAATCCCTCTTTCAATGTGTGGCTTCCTCTTGTGTATTTGAAAAGACATTTAAGCCTAGCTTTGAAAGTGTCTGTATTTGAATAGACGTTTCAGCCTAGTGTGTTGTCAGGGGTTGGACATCAAGCTTAGGTTGTATTTTTCCAGTCGCATTAAAACATGTATGAGAACACAGCCAACTGCAATGCTATGAAAGTATATAAAGTAATTAGCTAAAAACAGTAGTGCAACATAAATATTTTTGCCCAGACTAAAGGATTTTGCTAGTTATGAATGAAAACTAAGTGCTAATGGTGATATAAAAACAATCCTTAAGTATATGCTTTAAAATGTTACGTTGTGATTTGTCTTTGGCCACCATAAGCTTTTAGGGGACGGGATAGCTCAGTGGTCAAAGCACTACTTTCCCCAAGCTAAGGTCAAGCAGCATTGAGCGTGGTTACAAAGTGGATGGGTGACCGTTTGTGCGCCTTGGCTTCAGTATAGTACAGTCTCCTAGTTCACCCAGCTGTAAATGGGCACCTGCCCTCTCTAGGATCAGGGAAGGTAAAGCAGCGAAGGAGAGGAGATGGCCGCCGCCCTCAATATGATGGCCCATGGAGAAACAGGTCGCTGATGCCTCGCTCCCCTACGACCACATATGTTATCAGACACCTTCACCTCTTTAATATCTGATGGAGAAAAAACAAGCATATCTCTTCCTCTGATCTGTGAAAGCTAAGAAACTAATGGTGACAGGAGCTGGAGACACACAAACAGAGAAAGGTTCTTACAGCAATAATGTCAGCTGCGCAGATCCATTTCAATCAAAAAGCTGTAAAATCAAACCCAATCGTAAAAAAAATGATTAGGTTAAAAAATCTGCTGATGAGTTTGCTTTGATGCATTTGTTGCTAGTGGTTTTTTAGTTGTTGGTTTAGATTGGAGTAATTATCCGAGTTGAGAACAAAGAAAAATCATCACTGAATACCACCAAAGTGACCCAGCAGCAGTGCAGGGCCCCTCTGGTTGGTGGCCCTACGGCAGCCTGATTTGATAGGCTCCCTGTGGACTGTGAATCCTGGGGATGAGACATAACGAATTTGGATATGACTGTGGCGGGGAGATTGAAACTAGCAACACCAAAATTGCTCATGCTGTCTTTCCGAAATCTAGCAAAAGGAGAACGAAATGATGCTGTTAACAAATGCACTGGACACTAAATGTTAATAACTTAGAAAATGACTTCAATGATAGAGATATCGCTAAGGCACATAAGTGACATTGATACAGACATTGAGGTTAATCACATGTGTAAAACAATTTCATGATGATAATGACGAACAGAACACGATAGCAATAACGTACACAGTGATGTTAATCACACAGACATCGAAATGAGACATTATGTTAATGAAGAAGACATTATCAAGACACAATAACAATAACATACACAGTGATGTTAATAACAAAGACAACGATAAGAGAAATAATGTTAATGACGACGACATTACCAGGATACTACCACAATAACACGCACAATGATAATAATAACATAGACTTTGAATATATGAATGATGTTAATGACGAAGAGATTACCAGGACACAATAATAATAACAATAACACACACAGTAATGTTAATAACAATGAGTCTGAACAAAGAAATGATGATAATGACGAAGACATTACCAGGACTCAATAACAATAGCAGTAATATACACAGTGGTGTTAATTACATAGACTCCGAACAGAGCAATGATGTTAATTACAAAGACGTTACTAGGACACAATACCAATAACATAGGCAGCGATTGTTAATAGCATACTTCAAACAGAGAAATGATGTCAATGATGAAAACGTTACCAGGTCACAAAAACAATATCATACACAGTGATGTCAATTGCACAGACTCCGAATATCTTAAGTGATGATAATGACGAAGACTTTAATATGAAAAAGCAATAACATACACAGTGATGTTAATAAACTACTTCGAACGGTAGAGTGGAGTATTTATTTTTCATTGCTACGATAAATATCTACGTTGAAGAGTGTGGCCACATTTCTCCATAGCTGCTGATTGTTGAGTGCCTCATGGCTTTTAATGCTTATGGGGGGACGGGATAGCCTAGTGGTTAGAATATTGCGCTCGCAATCTGTCGACCCGGGTTCGATTCCCGTTCAAGGGGATATTTTCCCTTGGAGTTAACATCAGTGCAGACTCCATTCTCCCCAAAAGTCCTTCGGATGAGACTATAAACCGTGGCCCCGTGTGCAAGCGCACGCAGAACATTTTGCGCCCACGTTAAATCCTGTTCCGCTTTTCTTCAGAGTAGGCCATTGTGTGCCGGTAAGAACAGATGACAGAATTTACAAAACCGCATACACACGGGGACTGGATGTAATAAAGCACATAAGCGCTTATTCCATTATCCTCGATATAATTGAATAATTAAAAACGTGTTCCTATGTGAGAGTATGTTGCATTATACAGGTAAAAGATTGCATAAAAAAGATAAAAGAAAAGAAAAAAAAATGAAATGCTTCGAACCTCTAGAGACATTACCAGTACATAATAACATCAACATCCATAACTATGTTAATAACATGGACTTCCAACAGAGAAAAGATGATAATGACAAAGACATTACCAGTACACAATAACAACAACATGCATAACTATGTTAATAACATTTACTTCGCACAGAGAAATTATCATAATGACAACGACATTACCAGTAAACAATAACAACAACATGCATAACGATGTTAATAACAAGGGTTTCGAACAGAGAAATGATGTTAATGACAAAGACATTACCAGTACACAATAACAACAACATGCATAACTATGTTAATAACAAGGGTTTGGAACAGAGAAATGATGTTAATGAGAAAGACATTACCAGTACACCATAACAACAACATGCATAACTATGTTAATAACATGGACTTCCAACAGAGAACTGGTGTTAATGACAAAGACATTACCAGTACACAATAACAACAACATACATAACTATGTTAATAACATGGACTTCCAACGGAAAAATGATGTTAATGACAAAGACATTACCAGTGCACCATAACAACAACATGCATAATGACGTTAATAACATGGACTTCCAACAGAGAAATGATGTTCATAATAATAACAATAACAACAGCAGACACAGTGAAGGTAATAACATACTTATGATACTAATAAAAATGAAAACAATAATAACATACACAATTATATCAATCACATACACTCTGAACAAAGAAATGATGTTAATAACAAAAATACCGTTACCAGGACACACACAAAAACAATAATTTACACAGTTATGTTCATAAACATAGACTCCGAACATACAACAACGGTAAAAACAAAGATATAACCAGCACAGTAACACATTCAAACCCGTAACTAGTTTTCAGAGTGCGATATGATTACAGAGCCAGCCTGTGCAATTAAAAGTTGAAGGAAAGTCAAGATAATTTTTTATATGAACTACAAACTTTCTGCATTAGAATTATTCGTTACATAACATTGGTAATGAAGCGCTGACGTGCATTACTCTGTGACTTTATTAGCATGTAAGCTTTCAAGAACTGTGCTGTTAGGTCAGTTAAAGACATAAGAAAGGTTTGTCAGTATTTTTTGTGTTGTGTCAAATGTCTTCCCGTTCTAGTTCTTGTTCTTCTTGTTCTTTCTTCTCGTATATATATATATATATATATATATATATATATATATAATATATTTATATATATATATATATATATATATGTAACCCAGTACTACCTGCCGCATGTGAAGTCCCAACGGCGGATCAGACGGAGGAGGAAACCTTTCCCAACGACTGTGCAGGCGGAAGAGGATGACCGAAGGGCAGGGTGGCTCTTATCCTTGGCTGGAAGTCCTCCTAGGAGTTGGAACTCCGAAGAAAAAACCTGCACTTACCGAGGCCGTTCTACACGTGGCAGTACCTGCACCTGTGGGACTCTGAGCGTCGGTAGGCGAGAGAGTGGAGAAGGGACTGCACAACTCCTCTTCACTTAAAAAAGTCACCTGTGCTTGTCAGGCAACCAGGCTCATGCCGGAACAATGAGGCTAGCCCATCAATACCCAGCTTTCCCAAGCTCTGCGGCGATGGAGAAGTGGTAACGGGTACAGGCAGAGGATGCTGCTGGCAGTTCCTAGTCACGACTCTGCACGCAGGCGGCTGTGGGGTGATGGTCGTCCGCCGTAGACTGGGGCAGATGCGGCGCCCGTATCCTCCTACAGTGTCAGAGCAGCCCTTTTTAGGGACAGCACTGCTCTCCCACACGGGGAAGGGGAGATAAAAGGATCCCTAAACAAAGTCTGCCTCTCTAGTACCTAGTAGGAAACCGCACCCTACTTGGACATCCAACACTAGCGGTCGAAAACAACAGAAGAAAAGAACCAGGAGTCATGCCCTGACTCTGGGTGCCTGGAATGTTCGCACCCTTTTGGACAGAGACGACAGACCAGAGAGGCGTACAGCGCTCATTGCTAGAACGCTTAATCGCTACAAGGTGGACATAGCTGCCCTGAGTAAAACAAGGTTTGCTGGTGAAACCCATCTGGAGGAAGTTGGAGGGGGTTACATCTTCTACTGCATAGGGAAGCCAGATGACACCACAAGAACCTCAAGTGTGGGCTTTGCAATAAAAGCCAAACTTGCACGACAGCTTGACAGCTTTCCACGTGGGATAAACGATAGGCTGATGACCCTACGTCTGAAGCTGTCCAAGGATCGCTTTTCCACAGTCATCAGCTGCTATGCCCCAACGATGACCAACCCTGATGACATCAAAGAAGCTCAATCGCACAATCTCAGCAGTAGACAGAAAGGACAGGCTGATTATCCTCGGGGATTTCAATGCCCGTGTCGGCGTGGACTTCTCCTCCTGGCCAAAAGTAAAACTCCAACGGACTGCTTTTGCTCTCGCTCTGCGCGCAGCATGAACTGACCATCATTAACACCCTGTTTCAACAAGCAGACAAGTACAAGAACACATGGATGCACCCCCGCTCGAAGCAGTGGCACATGCTGGACTACGTAATTGTCCGGCAAAGGGAGAGGAGCAGTCTGTTGGTCGGACCATCGCCTGGTACGCAGCAAGATGAACATCAGACTTGCATGCAAGCTCCAACCAGCCAGGCAGAAACCCCCCAGGAAGCTAAACATCCACCGCCTCCCTATCATCAAGGACGCACTACAGCAGCAAATCCAAGCAGCTTTCCAAGAAACCCCTGCATCGACTGATGTAGAAGAGATGGGGCACATTTAGAGACGCTGTATACACAGCAGCAGCTGACACACTCGGCTTTGTACAGAGGAGCCACAAAGATTGGTTTGACGAGAATGACTCTGAGATCTCCAAGCTCCTGAACACACTGCGCAAACGGCATCAGGATCACATTTCTGATAAAGACTGCCAGAGGAAGAAGAACCAGTACTTGCAAACCAAGCAACTTGTACAGAAGAGGCTGCGTGAGATGAAGACAACTGGTGGGAAAGAAAGTCCGAAGAGCTTCAGTCAGCTGCTGACGCTCATGACATGAAGACCTTCCATGATGGTCTCTGAGCTGTATATGGCCAAGAGCCACAGGATCAACCCCTGTCGGAACCTTGGACCAGACCACCCTCCTGACAGACAAGAAAGACATCCTTACACGCTGGGCAGACCACTTCAACACCCTCCTCAACAGGGACTCATCTGTATCTGATGAGCCAATTGCAGCCCTCCCACAGCTACCAGTCAGTGACTCACTAGCTGCCCCTCCAACAAAGGCCGAGACCTGGAAAGCCCTGAAGCTGACAACGTCAGGAAAAGCACCAGGAGCGGATGGAATCCAGGCCGACATCTATAAGTGTGAAGGCGAGGTGCTGACAGACAAGCTGACCGCCCTTGTTCCAATCTGTCTGGGAGAAAGGGGAGGTCCCCCAGGATTTCAAGATTGCTTCAATTGTCCACATTTACAAACGAAAGGGAGACAAAACATGCTGCGACAACCACCGTGGAATCTCTCTTCTTAGCATCGCGGCAAAATCTTCGCCCGCATTATACTGAACAGACTGATTGACCATGCCTCCATCACAGTCATCCCTGAAGCACAGTGCGGTTTCCGCTCAAGCAGGGGAACATGTGACATGGTGTTTGCAGTACGCCAGTTGCAAGAAAAGTGCCGTGAGCAGAACATGGAGCTCCACATGGTCTTTGTAGACCTAACCAAGGCCTTCGACACGGTGAACCGCCGTGGGCTGTGGAAGATCCTCTTAAAGTTTGGTTACCCAAAGAGCCTAATACAGCTGATTGCGTCACTCCATGATGGCATGCAGGTGAGAGTACAGGAAAATACTGACATGTCGAATCCATTTCCTGTGGTAAATGGAGTGAAGCAGGGCTGCGTCCTGGCACCCACACTGTTCTCTGTTCTCTTCTCTGCCATGCTGATTGACGCCTTCCAAAACTGTGACAGGGGCATCTACACTCAGTTTCGCACTGATGGCAAACTTTTCAACTTGCGGCGACTCCATGCTAGATCCAGGGTGTCTGAGGCACTGTTGAGAGAGTTCCTCTTCGCTGATGATTGCGCGCTTACCGCACACACCCATGAGGACATACAGTTCATTATTGACCGGTTATCTACCTCCTGCAGGCGCTTTGGACTCACCATCAGCCTCAGTAAGACCGAGTCCATGTACCAACCGGCTATTTCACAGAACGCCAGTGCCTTCCCCCCACCTGCAGTTAAGATCGATGACACAGAGATCAGGTCAGTCAACAAGTTTTGCTACCTGGGCAGCTCCCTCTGCAGCAATGGAACCCTTGATGCAGAAGTTACAGTGCGCATCGCCAAGGCCAGTTCTGCCTTCAGCAGACTCAACAACAGGCTGTGGAACAACAACAGGCATCAGGCTCAGCACCAAAATCAAAACTTGCAGAGCTGTCGTGCTGACCACCTTGTTGTACTGCTGTGAAACATGGACGACGTACTGCCGTCACATTGAACAGCTTGAGCAGTTTCACCAGAGATGCCTACGAAAGATCCTCGGAATAAAGTGGCAAGACAGGGTCTCAAATCCTCCAGGTCCTAGAGAAGAGCAGCCCGCCCAGCATCGAAAGCCTACTGATCAAGTACCAGCTACGCTGGACAGGACACATTGTCCGAATGACAGACAGCAGGATCCCAAGGATGCTATTGTATGGCCAGGTGAAGGAAGCCCTCCGAAAACTTGGAACACCCTACAAAACGCTTCAAGGACACCTTGAAGACAAACCTTAAAGCCTGTGACATAGACATCACTACCTGGGAAACTGATGCCTTTGATTGTTCTCCCTGAGGATGTTGTGCTCCAGTGGCATAAAGACGTTTGAAAACAAGAGAACGCTGGCCATTAAGGAGAAGCGTGAGCGAAGGAAGCAGGGCTCAACTTCTGGAGACGTTTTCCCTTGCAACACCTGTGGGAAGTGCTGTGCATCCAGAATCGGCCTCTTCTCCCATAATGAGGATACATTCTGACAGATAGGCCTGCCTGCCTGCTCATCCGTTGATCCGACGGGAGACTCCATCATATATATATATATATATATATATATATATATATATATATTATATATATTGTGTGTGTTAGTTTGAAAATATTGTATATTTGTGTGTGTGCGTGCGTGCGTGTGTGTATCTGTGTGTGACAGAGACAGAGACAAAGAGAGGGAGGTAGAAAGAGACAGACAACCAGACAGATAGAGAGACACACCTACCGACAGACAGACAGACAGACATACACACACACTTACACACACTCACATTTCGTCTAATATCACTTTGATGTGAACAGATGTAAAACCCAAGCCATAAAACACTCACATATACATATACACTCACATACACACTCACATACACACACACACACAAAACACACACACAATACATACTAACACTCACACATTAACACACACACACAACACACACACTATCACACACACAAACACACACTAACCCACATTAGCACACACAAAACACACACTAACACACACACACACACACTTTTACACACACAAACACACACTATCACACACACACACTTTACACACACAACACACAATATCACACACACACACACACACACACACACACACACATGATCAATTTTAAGCATGTTTCCCTTTTGGTCCCACACGCTCAATAATTAATCAGGTTTTAATTAGCCTCCCTGATTGGAGGACACAATTAGTCTCTCGAGAGATCCGGAGATCATGAGGTCTTGGAGACCCAAGGAGATGTCCAGGCCTGTGTGTGTGTGTGTGTGTGTCATTGATGGAGATTATGTATCAATCACTCTCTCTCTCTCTCTCTCTCTCTCTCTCTCTCTCTCTCTCTCTCTCTCTCTTCTCTCTCTCTCTCTTCTTCCTCCTCTCTCTCTCTTCTCCTCTCTCTCTCTCTCTCTCTCTCTCTCTCTCTCTCTCTCTCTCTCTCTCTCTCTCTCTCTCTCTGGCTGTCTGTCTGTCTGCCTGTTTGTCTGTCTCTGTCTCTGTCTGTCTCTGTTTGTCTGTCTTGTATCTGTATTTGCATCTCTCTCTCTCTCTCTGTTTCAGTCTTTTTGTCAGTCTTTCTCACTCTTCTCTCTCACTCACTCTTTCTTTCTTTCTCTCTTTCTTTCTTTCTTTCTTTCTTTTTCTTTCTTTCTTCTTTCTTTCTTGTTTTCTTCTTTTCTTTCTTTCTTTTCGTTCTTTCTCTCTGGTCTCTGTCTCTGTCTGTCCTGTCTGGCTGTCTCTGTCTCTGTCTCTGCCTGTATATCTGCATCTGTCTGTTTCTCTGTCTCTGTATCTTTGTCTCTCTGTATTCTTGTCCCTTCCTCTCTCTCTATCTCTGTGTATCTCTTTGTCTGTCTCTCTGTCTGTCTGTCTGTATGTCTGTCTGTCTATCTGTCTGTCTGTCTGTCTGTCTGTCTCTCTCTCTCTCTCTCTCTCTCTCTCTCTCTCTCTCTCTCTCTCTCTCTCTCTTTCTCTCTCTCTGAGCATCAAGAATAAAGAGGCATGCAAGAGTATGACCTTGCATTCAGAAGTGGTCATGCATATTTAAGCGTGTGTGTGTGTGTGTGGTGTGTTTGTGTGTGTGTGCGTTTGTTTGTGTGTGTGTGTGTGTGTTTGTGTGCGTGTGTGAGTGAGTGAGTGCATACGCATGTGTCTGTGTGTGTTTGTTTTTGTATGTATGTGTGTGCATGCGCGTGCGTGCGTTTGTGTGTATATGTGTGCGTGCGTGTATTTGTATGTGTGTGCACGAATGCGTGTGTGTTTTTGTGTTTTTTATTTTAATCTATTATATCGAGGATAATGGAATAAGCAATCATGTGTTTTTACATCCAGTCTCTGTGTGTATGGGGTTTTGTAAATTTTTTCATCTGTTCCCACCAGCACACAATGGCCTACTCGTACGAAAAGCGGAACAGGATTTAACGAGTGCGCAAGATGTTCTGCGTGCGTTCGCACACGGGGCCTCTGTTTATAGTCTCATCCGAAGGACTTTTGGGGAGAGTAGAGTTGGCATTGATGTTAACTCTAGCTTTTGTGTGTGTATTTGTGTGTGTATGTTTGTGTGTGTGTGTGTGTGTGTTGTGTGCGTGTGGTGTGTGTGTGTGTGTGTTGTGTGTGTGTGTGTGTGTGTGTGTGTGTGTGTGTGTGTGTGTGTGTGTGTGTGTGTTTAAAGGGAATACGAGACAAATGGAAAGACAAAGCAAAATCAAGCTCGAAAAGCCTAGAAAAAGTTAATAGTGCAAAAATGTTTCCAACAAATTTGACTAACAGAAGCAACCGTTAACTCACTTAAGGTATTTTTTCTCATTGTATTTGTTATTCCAAGAATAGGTAGCCTTGTAATTGTCTGATAACTTCGTATGAGTTTCCCAGTAACAACACATAAGATAGTTGCTGCTATTTTATCACTCTTCCTTATACTTATTTGTCGAACGCTCACACAGCCACGTTGCACTGCCGTTAAGCGCCTGACAAGTGAGGCCTAGCACATCCGACTTGGACGTGGGAAAGAGTGGTTATCTTTTAAACGTCTTTCTGGGGGGAAAAAGGGCAGGAGAATGGACCAAGAAGACAGTAAAGCGGAAGAAAAGAAGAAAATGGAACAAGGCAAAAACAAGGGGAAGGATAGAAAAGAGGGAATTTTTAGCTTGGAATTTTCAGAAGGCTGGGATGCTATTTATATTGACAGGTGCCCTGCATTCCCACGGGAAATTTGATTGCATGCTCTCATTATGTGTGTCTGTGTGTGTCTGTGGCGGGGGGAGGGGGGTCGGTACCAGTGTGTGTGTGTGTGTGTGTGTGTGTTGTGTGTGTGTGTGTGTGTGCGTGCGTGCGTGCGTGCGTGTGTGTGTGTGTGTGTGTGTGAGGGGGGTATGCGTGTGAGTGGACAGGTGTGTGTGTGTGAGGTGGGGTGTGGGTGTGGGTGGGGGTTTTGGGTGTGTGTGAGTGGGGGTCTGGGTGGGTGTATGCGTGTGTGTGGGTGGGGGGGTGGGGGGAGGGTGAGTGGACGGGTGTGTGTATATGTGTGTGTGAGGGTGAGTGGACGGGTGTGTGTGCATATGTGTGTGAGGGTGAGTGGACATGGTGTGTGTGTGTGTGTGTGTGTGTGAGGTGAGTGGACGAGTGTGTGTGTGTGAGGGTGAGTGGACGGGCGTGTGTGGTGTGTGTGTGTGTGAGGGTGAGTGGACGAGTGTTGTTGTGGTGTGTGTGTGAGGGTGAGTGGACGAGTGTGTGTGTGTGTGTGTATGTGAGGGTGAGTGGACGAGTGTGTGTGTGTGTGTGTGTGTGTATGTGAGGGTGAGTGGACGAGTGTGTGTGTGTGTGTGTGTGTGTGGCATTTGTGGAGGCGTGCGTGTGTGTGTGTGTGTGTGTGAGGGGGTATGCGTGTGAGTGGACAGGTGTGTGTGTGTGAGATGGGGTGTGGGGTGTGGGTGGGGGTTGTGCGTGTGTGTGGGTGTGGGTCTGGGTGGGTGGGTGGGTGGGTATGGGTGTATTGCGTGTGTGTGGGTGGGGGGTGGGGGGAGGGTGAGTGGACGGGTGTGTGTATATGTGTGTGTGTGAGGGTGAGTGGACGGGTGTGTGTGCATATGTGTGTGAGGGTGAGTGGACGAGAGTGTAACAATAACAATAACAATAATTTTAATTCAGTTTTTGCAGGCCATATGGCCCATAGGAACAACAGTTAATCATATACTTTCATGTAAGGTGAACATCCTTACTTCTGATATCTAAACATTTCATCATCATCATCATCAGACCCGTGACCTTGGCGGTCGTGGGGGAGACATGAAAGACGATGCCGTGGTAAGCCTCCTCCATCCATCTCGGTCCTCGGCTCTGCGCAGTAGTGCCGAGTCATTCATCCTGGTCCATTCTCTGATGTTGTCCATCCATGACTTGTTCTGTCTTCCCCTCCTTCTGCCACCTTCGAATGTTTCCTGCAGTACTGTTTTGGGCAGAGTGTTGTGTGGCGGGTGACGTGGCCGAACCATGTCAGCTTTTTCTTCTTGACGATGGTGAGAAGGGGTTCCTGTGGACCTGCCAGCTGTGTTATTTGACTCTTGACAAATTCATTGGTCTTTCGTTCTCTCCAAGATATGCCCAGTAGTTTTCTATGGCATTTTGTTTCGAATGACTGGATTCGCTTTGCTGTTTCAGCAGTCAATGTCCAGGTTTCACTTCCGTACAGCAGGATTGACTGAATTAGGGCTTTGTAGAGCTTTAGTTTGATTGGGAAACTGATCTCTTTACTTTTCCATATGGTGGTGAGTTTTGTCATGGAAGATGTTGCCATGGCTTTTCTGACTTTGATTTCTGTCGTCGATCGCCCGTCCTTTGTGAGTGTAGCGCCGAGGTATTTAAAAGCATCTACCTCTCCAGTTGTTGGCGTTCATGTAAATTTTAGCGGTGGCATTGCTCGTGCTGTTCACAAGTACTTTACTTTTCTCCGAGCTCACCTCCATCCCATATGCTCCAGCTCTGTTCTCAAGTCTGGTCGTAAGATCTTGCAGCTCTGTGTTACTTCCGCCCATGAGGTCAATGTCATCGGCAAACGAAGTTGTTGAGGGGTCTGCCGCCAATGGAGATGGTAGAGTGGAAGTCATGGAGGGTCTCTCTCATAATGTTTTCCAAGAACAGATTGAACAGGACTGGAGATAACAGGCATCCTTGTCGGACCCAACTGTGGTTTTGAAGTAGTCTCCGACTGATTGTTCAGAGGACTGCACTGCTTGCAGTGTTGTATAGTGCTTGGATGGATTGCACTAGTCCTTCTTCAATGCCAAACATTCTGAGGACTGCCACAGGCCTTCGTGCCATACTCTGTCAAAAGCCTTCTTGAAGTCGATTGAAGTTGTGGAACAGGTCTCTCTGATGTTGAAGATGTTTTTCCATCAGGATGTGGCAGTTAAAAATCTGTTCGATTGTGCTCCTGCCTGCCCTGAACCCAGCTTGTTCCTCTGCAAGGTGTTCTTCTGCCTCCTTCTTGAGTCGATTCAAAATAACTTTGAGCATGATCTTGCTGGCGTGGCTGATGAGGCTGATTGTTCTATAGTTTTGGCATTGGCGTAAATTCCCCTCTTGGGCAGGGGTATGATGAGTGATTGTGTCCATTCTGTTGGCCACTGTTTTGTCCCCAAATCTTTGACAGATAGCTGTAACATATGTGATGACTGTTTCGCCACCATGCTTGAGCAGCTCTGCTGATATATTGTCTGCTCCTGGGGACTTTCCTACTGGTAAGCTGCGGATGGCTTCTTCCACTTCTTCCCTCAGTATAGGTAATGGCGAGGGTGCTCTTGATGTTGCTGCTTTCTCTTCTATTATGCTCTTGTCAGGTTGTATTGGGTAGTTGTACAGTTCTTGACAATATTCAGACCACCTGTTCAATGCAGCTGAGCTTTCTGTGAGGAGGTTTCCGGAGCTGTCTTCAATGACTGATGATTTGGTTTGAAGTGGTTTTGTGAGTTTCTTCAGGGTGTCGTATGCCTTTTTACTGTTGCCCACTTTCATGTTTTTTTCGATCTCATCACATTGATCATTAATCCACTTCTCTCTGGCCTTTAACATTGACTTCTTCACGAGATTGTTGGCCTCCCGGTATTCTTTAGGGTTGGAAGACCTGGTTGGTTTCAGTGCTCTTCTTGTATCGCAGAGGTCCAAGATGTCATTGGTAGTCCATGGCTGGTGTTTTATTCCTCTGACGACCGAGATACCTCCTCTGCTGTTTCTCGGACTGCCTCATTGAAGTTGTTGGTGAGGTCATTGATGTCATTGTCCAGGAGGGTTAATGCCGCAAAACGTCCGCCAAGCTTAGCTTGGAAGACCTCCTCGACATCTGGATCTTTCAGTTTGTCCACGTCAAATTTGATACGTGGGTTTGCAGGCTGTTTGTTTTTCTTCAGCTTCATTTTGAATACCAGCAGCACAAGGTCGTGGTCGCTGCCTATGTCAGCTCCAGGGTATGTTCTTGTTCTGGCTCTGTTGATGCTGGATTTGAAGCGCCGTGGTGTTAAGATAAATCTATTTGGTTATGGATCTTGCCGTTTGGCGCATGCCAGGTTGTCCTCCTTGACTGCTTGTGGGGATAGAGGGTATTGGCAATGGTAAGTCTGTGGGTGCAGGCAAACTCCAGCAGACGTAGTCCCCTGTCGTTGGTCTCCGCAGTTCCAAACTGACCAACTGTTCCGGCCCATTGGTTGTAAGAGTCAGGACCTACTTTGGCGTTAAAATCCCCTTGGATGATGATGATGTCCTTCTTGGGTATTTTCTTAATGGTCACTTCAAGATCTTCATAAAATTCTTCTACTTCTTCATCTGTATGGTCAGATGATGGTGCATAGATTTGTATGATGGTGATGTTCTTGGGCTTGGCCGACACCCGGATGCTGATAATCCTGCTGGAAGCCGGTGTACAGCTGATAATGCACCCCACTACTTCCTTTCTGACAATAAATGCCACTCCATGTTGGTGATGTTTCTCTTGGCCACTGTACCAGATCTTGTTGCCTTCTTCAGTCAATGTCTCACCAAATCCTGTCCATCTCACTTCTCCTAGTCCAATAATGTCCCAAACATTAAACATTTAGTAAGAAATAATCCAACTTTAAACATCAAACTAGGTTTAGTGTTCATACAAAGAAGCTGCACTTTCAGATTCGATGGAAAT
>CM054152.1:50420429-50430429 GCA_028751875.1 Rapana venosa
AGAGGGCTACATACATCACCCTGTTTGACTCCAGTGGTGCAGTATATTATGTCCGTCAGCTTAGATCTACATCTTATTCTGCTTTTGATATTCTGATACATAGCTCTCAAACAACGTACTAATTTACCCTTCACGCCATTTTTCAGGAGAATAGGCCATAACAAGTTTCTATTAACAGAATCAAATGCCTTTTCAAAATCAATAAATGCTACAGGTCAGGTCAGAGACTCCCTCTGCTACTGGTAACCATGTAACCCAGTACCACCTGCCACATGTGGGGAGTAAACCTAACCAAAAAATCCGACCTGGAGAGGGATGGGCTCCGCCAGGTTTGATTTGCCCAAGATACACCAATGACAAAGACAGTCGAATCTCCATACCGGATCGGTCGTCGCCCGGGTTACCAAGGACCGCGCCTTCTGTTGCTCATCAGGACAGATGTCGAAAGTATGCTACTGATGTAAAACGCAGCAAAATTCGTGCCAGAAACAACACCATCATTGGCACATGGAATGTACGGACACTAAGAGCTGCAGGCAAGTGGAAGAACTGACACATGAGATGTCCAGATATCAATGGCCATCTTGGGCTCTGCGAAGTCAGGTGGAAAAACATGGGAGAAACAACGACCCAGGAAGACCACAAATTATACTACAGTGGAAAACAGGATAAACATGAACATGGCGTGGGGTTTCTCGTTCACAAAGACACCGTGAACACCGTCATGAGCTGTCAGCCTGTGTCCAGCAGACTTTATTACCATCCGCCTGAGAGCAACCCCCTTTAACATAACTATAGTACAGGCATACGCCCTACATCAGACTGCACAGATGAAGCCGTAGAAGAATTTTTATGACCAGCTACAAGAGGTTCTGAATCAAACACCCAAGAAAGACATCCTCGTTGTGCAAGGCGACTGGAACGCCAAGGTAGGAGAAGATGCATGGAAAGAACTGGGAGGCGTTTTTGGGCCACATTGTAATAACCAATCAAATGAAGAGGCTTGAGACTCCTGGAGTTTGCCAGTAACAACCACCTCCAGCTAGTGAATACACTTGGCCCACACAAGAAATCCAGAAAATGGACATGGCATAGCCCAAATGGAGAACACCACAACCAAATAGATTACATCATGGTGAAAAGACGGTTTCAGTCTAGCGTTAACATCGCACAGATACGAAGCTTTCCAGGAGCAGACATAGGGAGTGATCATGATCTTGTGATGATGACTTTCCGACTACGTCTAAAGAAAATCCACAAGCGGAACAACATCAGGATCAAATTTGACCTCGAGAAGCTGAAGGACCCAGAGGTATTAGAAATTTTTCAAGCAAGGATAGGTGGAAAGTTTGCAGCACTCACTGTGATAGACTCAGACATAGATACACTGACGAATAGTTTCAATACAGCGGTGACTGAAACAGCAAACGAGCTTCTTGGCAAACGCCGACCAGTCAAAAAACCATGGGTCACACCTAACATCCTACAACTATGCGACAAGCGTAGAGAGTGAAGAAAAAGAAAAATGAAACAAAAGAAAGAGCAGAACAATATAGGGCAGTCAACAAAAGAATCAGGAAGTCCATGACGGAGGCAAAGAGAAATGGATCGTGAACAGTGCCAAGACATTGAAGAGAACATCAAGAAAACAATAGCAAGAAAGCATATCAGCTGGTGAAAGACCTGACTAGCACGAAACAGAGAAAGGTTTAACAATCCAAGACAAAAATGGGAAGTGTCTCACTGACGACCAGGATATTCTGAACAGATGGACAGAATACTGCTCCGACCTGTATAACTATAGAACCGCAGGAGATCCAGAAGTCCTTAATGTACCCGAAAGCAAAGACACAGACAGTCACCCTATCCTCCGAGAAGAAGTGGAAACAGCAGTCAGATCGCTGGAAAAGGGGAAGTCAGCAGGGGCTGACAACATTCCAACTGAGTTGGTCCAAGCTGGAGGGGAAGCCATGATCAGCACCCTACTAAGAATCTGCAACAAGATCTGGCAGACAGGAAAATGGCCAACACCATGGACGCAGTCACTCATCATCACCCTCCCCAAGAAAGGAAATCTACAACAATGCCATAATTACCGCACAATCAGCCTCATATGTCACCCAAGCAAGATCATGCTGCAGATAATATTGAATAGACTGAAGCCACAAGCAGAGACCATCATTGCTGAGGAACAAGCAGGTTTCAGAGCAGGGCGCAGCACAACAGAACAGATATTCAACCTCAGAATACTATGTGAGCGGTACCTTCAACATCAACAAGACCTTTACCACGTATTTATCGATTTAAGAAGGCATTTGACAGGGTGTGGCATGCAGCTTTGTGGGCAACCATGAATTTGTACAGCATCAATGCAAACCTGATCAGAGTCATCAAACAGCTGTACAGCGAGGCCACCAGTGCAGTGTACTACAACAACAACATTGGAGAATGGTTTCGAACAACAGTTGGAGTAAGGCAGGGCTGTCTACTCTCACCCACTCTTTTCAACATCTTCCTTGAGAGAATCATGCTGATGCACTGGAACATCATGAAGGATCAGTCAGCATTGGTGGCAGAACGATCACAAACCTCCGCTTCGCAGATGACATTGATGGAAATAGCAGGATCAGAAAAAGAGCTTGCCAGCCTAACAGAACACTTGGATAAGGCCTCCAAAACATACGGCATGGAAATCAGTGCAGAGAAGACCAAAACTGATGACTAATAACACCAAAGGCATTAGCACTGATATCAGGTTAATGACCAGAAGCTGGAAACAGTTCAAAGCTTCAAGTACCTGGGAGCCATTGTATCCGACCAGGGATCCAAGCCAGAAGTAGTATGCAGGACTGCACAGACAATAACAGCTTTGTCAAAACTAAACACCATCTGGAGAGATAAGAATATCTCACTTATCTCCAAGATCAGACTAATGCGCTTCCTTGTCATATCCATATTTCTGTATGCCTGTGAATCATGGACCCTGACTGCAGATTTGGAGAGAAGAGTACAGGCAGTGGAGAGAGATGCTTCGGAGACTCCTTGCATCTCCTACAAAGACCACATAAGCACGAAAGCTTGCATAACAGAATCCAGCAAACCTTGGACCCTATGAGAACTTCTAACGATTCGTGAAAAGCGTAAACTTAAGTGGTATGGACATGTCACAAGATCCCAAGGAATTACAAAGACAGTTTTGCAAGGCACTGTCCAAGGAGGAAGAAGAAGAGGCAGACCAAGGAAGAGCTGGGAGGATAACATCAGCGAATGGACAGGCCTAGAACTCAACAAAACCCTGAGAAGGGCAGAACAGAGAAAGGAATGGAGGGAACTGGTTGCTGAGTCTTTGAGGGTGCCCCCACGGTCGTCAGACTCCGGGACAGATAGATAGATAGAAATGCTACATAGAGCTTACGGTTATGAGCAAACTGTTTCTGGATAAATGCAAGTAAAGAAAACATATGATCTATAGTGGAATACCCTTTCTTAAAACCAGCTTGGTGTTCACCTGTAATGTTGTTTTTCTTAACCCATTCCTGTAACCTATTATTAATGATGGTACTGTACAGTTTACTACTTATATCACTAAGAGAGATTCCCTTGTAGTTATTAGGGTTGTCAACATCACCTTTTTGTGTAATGTTAGAATGATAGATTCAGTCCAGTTATCTGGAAAAGATCATTATCAAAGATTTTGTTGAATGATTTTAGCAGAGAGAGCACAACATTTTCACCACCATTTTTTAGTAATTCTCCAATGATTTGATGAGGGCCAGCTGCTTTATCATGTTTAAGTTTTCTAAGTGCCAATAATATTTCATCTTTAGATATGGGACGATCAAAATCTTCCTCAGTTTCTTCATAGTCACCATCAGAGTTCATGGAGTTGTCTAATGAGTCTTTCTCTAGCAGGGTTTTGAAGTGCTGCAACCATCTGTCGACAGATATATTATTCTTTAGCTGACTCTTTCTAAATGAAGCCTTCTTAATATTCTTCCAGAACTGAACTTGAGTAATTTCTTGTTATACTCTTTCTTTTTCCTTACAAGCATGTATTTATATTCCCTTCTTGTGATGCAATACAAGTTTTTGTCTTCATTCTTTAACGTTTTACAGTAAGACTTCAGAGGTTTGCTGACCCTATATTTCATTCTTTTACATTCAATATCATTCCATGTATCATTTGATAGACTTTTATTGATATGAACCTGTTTCTTCATACACACAGCACTGGTTTTTATGAGATCATTAAATAAATCTAGAGCTTCATCAATGTTCTCATCAATCATCTGGGAGGCATTTAGAAATTGTTCACACATGTTCTCTTCACAGAGATTTTCTTTATAAACTGATAGTTTGTTTTCATCCCACACAAACTTTTCCACAACTGCTGGCTCCTCAGTTACGGTACATGTATCATATACTGGATTAATATGTAATTCAACAGGAAGGTGATCAGAATCAGAACGCTCAGCAACAAACAAGCAACATGAGTCAAAACTCTGAAAGAACAAATCATCTGACACTAAAAAATAATCATTAACACCGCATCCTCCTTCAGAAATGAATGTATAGCGTCCTAGCTGGTCACCATTGCATACACCATTTATAATTTGTAACCCAAAGCAGTGCACATATTCAATAATAATTTCCATAATTATTGATACCAGAATCTTCAGAATTACGAGTACTACTGAGAGGCATGCTTTTACTATGGGAATCTGAATTAAAGTCATTAGGTACATGATAAGAAGAAAAGTTTGATGTCCTGCTGTTTAAGTCTCCACACAGTATTATATCTACTTCATCTAATGACACCACACAATTGACTAAACATTCTTCCAGCATAGCAATTCCATTATCATTGTCAAACATGTTATAAAATGGTGAACCTTCAGGTGATATATACACACATACCAATAATACATTCCTTGAAGTACACAACAAATGTTAGAATAAGGAACATCTAAACATTTCACAAGTGTAGCTAACTCATACTTTATTAAACAAACTAACCCACCAGATCGTCTCCCTTGATGACTAACTTTAATTGCAGACTTACAAAAGGTCTTATAGCCACTAAAAACATCTGGCTGGATATTTTCCAGGAACGTTTCTGTCAGACATATAAAATCGAAGCTACGCACATAAGATACAAAATCCCTGTCAATGAGTTTAGAAAGCAACCCATTTACGTTCCAAGATAAAAAAAGAAAACGTTTTATATGTTTCATTTTTATTGCTATGATTCAATGTGTCTACATCATCTAAACTGACACTATCACTATTTATATTGATGGGACTAGAAACCAAGTTAATGCTATCATCAGTACTGCCATCATCATTTATTAACACAGGCTCTTTATTGGAGGGCAGCCTACAACCAGACAAATCTTTAGGGATAGATGTTTATCCTAAGCGTAGTACACCTTGGTCAGACCTGTCTTTGTCCTGCTTCTTAAGGCCAGTTGTGTGTCTGTCACCTCCACAGCACAAAGCCTTATTGCATCAGGCTCTAGGCCTACAGCACAAAGGGGGATTGCCTGTGTGACTGACTCTGGCCCACTTATAATAATAATAATAATAATGTATGGAATTTATATAGCGCTGAATCTTGTAAAGCAACAAATCAAAGCGCTCAGATTTTATTTCATACCACTTTAAGTCACGGCAGATTTCTCTCCGTGAAATTCGGGCTGCTCTCCCCGGGGAGAGCGGGAGAACGCGTCGCCACTTAGCGCTGCGCCACCCTTTCACCCTTTTTTTTTCTGCAGCTGTATTTGTTTCCCTATCAGAGTGGCTTTTTTCTAAGAATTTTGCCAGGGACAACTCTCTTGTTGCCGTGGGTTTTTTTACGTGCGCTAAATAATTACGTGTAACACACGGGACCTCGGTTTATCGTCTCATCCGAAAGACTAGCGCCCAGACCACCACTCATGGTCTAATGGATGGGGGAAAAATTTCCGGTCCAAACGGGGTACGAACCGCCGCACACTTCAGACCCGGACTTTTCGCTTTCTAGACAGGCGCGTTACCTCTAGACCACCGATCCACCAATGACTTATGACTGGTGTAGGTTTACTTTCTGGCTTACCCTGTGAATTTCATCTAGGGACAGATGTGTGTATGGGCCGGCCAAACAGCTATTCCTTTCTTTGGAGATCATTGAGGGTCACCTTTTCTCTGTTTATAATCAGATGGTCAAAAACCATTCTTACTTGTTTCCCCTCTGCTCTAGCACTCTTTAAAGATGGGGTCAATTTGCGCCTAATTAACCTAACAGACTGAGAAAAATCTTCATCTACAAAAGTACTAGAGCCTTTCAGGCGAGATTTTGCCTTCATTATTCTAATCTTATCCTGAAAAAAACAGCATCTGGCAATAATAGGAGAGTTAGCTTTAGAATTGATACGGGCCACTCTATCAAACTTTACATCCTTGACATCCATTTTTTCAGAAAGAAGATTTTTCACAGCCATCTCACAGTCAGCACCACTCTCATTTGATTTCTTTTCTAAGCCATGAACAATGATGTTGTTCCGCCGTGATCGTCCTGCTTCGTCAGCCCTCTTTTCCAGCTTATCCACTCTGTTTGTCAGTTCTGTATTTGTCTGTCGTAGTTTTATGTTTTCAGTTTTGAGGTTGTCCATGTCTCTTCTTAGGTCGCACATTTCTTCTTTCAAAACACCAACACTGTCTGTCAACACCTGAATCTCACTTTTGAAACAGTCCACTGTAGACTTCAATAGGTTTTCCAACTTCACTATTTTGTCTGTCATCATGTTCAGTGTCAGTTCCTGGGAGTTGCTACAGGAGAGGAATCCTGTCTTGTGTTGTACAGTTGTAGGTGTGTTGGCAGCCACCTCTGCACTAGTTTTGGTTCTGTGAGAAGGCTTCCCTGCCACAGTTTGACCACCACCAGTTGTCAAGATTGTTTGTCTCAGCTTTCGTCCTGGCCAGTAGATTTAGGGTGGGGGGGTGGGGGGGGGGGTCCAGGTTGGTCTCCACATCACCACACAGCAATAAAAGTCCCCCCCAAAATAGATAGGTGAGGGTCAGTCCTAACATGACACCGTCTCGCCAGCTTTTCAGTGTCAGGATGGAGGTACCCATGGCAGATTTGAATTCTGCCCGTTTGGACATAAAATAGGCAAATACTGCGCAAATGTCCCACAGACAGCCCTCTATAGTTGCACTGAAATTCCCATCCTCCTGATCTAACTACCTGCCAACAATGAGAAACTAAAACCACTTAAAACTAGTTACTATTTCACAAAAATACCGGAGCAATTTCAGTACCTCTTCTCCTTCACACATCACGTGATGCCGAGAGAGAGAGATACAGACAGACAGACAGACAGAGACAGAGAGAGAGGGGGGAGAGATATATTTTAATCTTTTATACCGAGGATAATGGAATAAGCACTCATGTCCTTTTTTTTACATCCAGATCCAGTGTGTATGCGGTTTGGTAAATTTTGTCATCTTTTCCCACCGGCACACAACGACCTACACTTTCGAAAAAGCGGAACGGGATTTAACGTGTGCGCGAGATGTTCTGCATACGTTCGCACACGGGACCTCGGTTTACAGTCTCACCGGAAGGACTTTCTGGGGAGAGTGGAGTCTGCACTGGTTAACTCTAGAGGAAAAATCCTCTTGAACGAGATTGGAACCGGGTCAACAGATCACGAATACATCACTCTAACCATCAGGCTATCCCGTCCCCCTTCCCTTTCCTTGTGTCTGGCATCAGCATTGCCTTTCTTCTGAAACTGTGTGTTGTTTCCTGAACATTGATGTCCATTGTTCTCCTGTCGGGGCCCAGTGCCTTGGTCTGAGAGAAAGGGAAAGGATTTCTGTTTACCTATAATGGCTTTGTGAAGAACGATGCGGTGTGTGTGTGTGTGTGTGTGTGTGTGTGTGTGTGTGTGTGTGTGTGTGTGTGTGTGTGTGTGTGTGTCAGTGTGTGTGTGTGTGTGTCAGTGTTGTGTGTGTGTCAGTGTCTGTGTGTGCGTCAGTGTGTGGGTGTGAGTGTGTGTGTGCGTGTGCGTGTGTGTGTGTGGGGGGGGGGGGGGGTGTGAGTTTTTTTATTTAATTTATTTATTTTACTCTTTTATATCGATGATAGAAACATTAGACTGGGAGGGCGTTTGTGGGCCACATTGTAATAACCAATCAAATGAAAGAGGCTTGAGACTCCTGGAGTTTGCCAGTAACAACCACCTCCAGCTAGTGAATACACTTGGCCCACACAAGAAATCCAGAAAATGGACATGGCATAGCCCAAAGGGAGAAAAACCACAACCAAAAGATTACATCATGGTGAAAAGACGGTTTCAGTCTAGCGTTAACATCGCACAGACACGAAGTTTTCCAGGAGCAGACATAGGAGTGATCATGATCTTGTGTTGATGACTTTCCGACGACGTCTAAAGAAAATCCACAAGCGGAACAACATCAGGATCAAATTTGACCTCGAGAAGCTGAAGGACCCAGAGGTATTAGAAATTTTTCAAGCAAGGATAGGTGGAAAGTTTGCAGCACTCACTGTGATAGACTCAGACATAGATACCACTGACGAATAGTTTCAATACAGCGGTGACTGAAACAGCAAACGAGCTTCTTGGCAAACGCCGACCAGTCAAAAAACCATGGGTCACACCTAACATCCTACAACTATGCGACAAGCGTAGAGAGTTGAAGAAAAAGAAAAATGAAACAAAAGAAAGAGCAGAACAATATAGGGCAGTCAACAAAAGAATCAGGAAGTCCATGACGGAGGCAAAAGAGAAATGGATCGGTGAACAGTGCCAAGACATTGAAGAGAACATCAAGAAAAACAATAGCAAGAAAGCATATCAGCTGGTGAAAGACCTGACTAGCACGAAACAGAGAAAAGGTTTAACAATCCAAGACAAAAATGGGAAGTGTCTCACTGACGACCAGGATATTCTGAACAGATGGACAGAATACTGCTCCGACCTGTATAACTATAGAACCGCAGGAGATCCAGAAGTCCTTAATGTACCCGAAAGCAAAGACACAGACAGTCACCCTATCCTCCGAGAAGAAGTGGAAACAGCAGTCAGATCGCTGAAAAAGGGAAGTCAGCAGGGGCTGACAACATTCCAGCTGAGTTGGTCCAAGCTGGGGGAAGCCATGATCAGCGCCCTACTAAGAATCTGCAACAAGATCTGGCAGACAGGAAAATGGCCAACACCATGGACGCAGTCACTCATCATCACCCTCCCCAAGAAAGGAAATCTACAACAATGCCATAATTACCGCACAATCAGCCTCATATGTCACCCAAGCAAGGTCATGCTGCAGATATTATTGAATAGACTGAAGCCACAAGCAGAGACCATCATTGCTGAGGAACAAGCAGGTTTCAGAGCAGGGCGCAGCACAACAGAACAGATATTCAACCTCAGAATACTATGTGAGCGGTACCTTCAACATCAACAAGACCTTTACCACGTATTTATCGATTTTAAGAACGCATTTGACAGGGTGTGGCATGCAGCTTTGTGGGCAACCATGAATTTGTACAGCATCAATGCAAACCTGATCAGAGTCATCAAACAGCTGTACAGCGAGGCCACCAGTGCAGTGTACTACAACAACAACATTGGAGAATGGTTTTCGAACAACAGTTGGAGTAAGGCAGGGCTGTCTACTCTCACCCACTCTTTTCAACATCTTCCTTGAGAGAATCATGGCTGATGCACTGGAACATCATGAAGGATCAGTCAGCATTGGTGGCAGAACGATCACAAACCTCCGCTTCGCAGATGACATTGATGGAATAGCAGGATCAGAAAAAGAGCTTGCCAGCCTAACAGAACACTTGGATAAGGCCTCCAAAACATACGGCATGGAAATCAGTGCAGAGAAGACCAAACTGATGACTAATAACACCAACGGCATTAGCACTGATATCAGGGTTAATGACCAGAAGCTGGAAACAGTTCAAAGCTTCAAGTACCTGGAGCCA
>CM054152.1:50432929-50445429 GCA_028751875.1 Rapana venosa
TCAGGGGTATAACTTGAGTCTTAATTTAAAACTCTCAAAGAAGAAGAAGAAGACTGAAGAAGAAGAAGAAGATGTCTTAGTTGAGCGCTGACAAATGCTACTGTGCGCTGAAGGCCCTTCAGGGGTATAACTTGAGTCTTAATTTAAAACTCTCAAAGAAGAAGAAGAAGACTGAAGAAGAAGAAGAAGAAGAGAAGAAGAAGAAGAAAAGAAGAAGAAGAAGAAGAAGAAGAAGAAGAAGAAGAAGAAGAAGAAGAAGAAGAAACAATTCCTTCAGGGAATAATGGCTGATTGACTGGAAGAGAGTATTCACCAACTTTGAGAAGAAATTCTCTCTCTCTCTCTCTCTCTCTCTCTCTCTCTCTCTCTCTCTCTCTCTCTCTCTCTCTCTCTCTCTCTCTCTCTCTCTCTCTCTCTCTCTCTCTCTCGGGGTGTTGGGGTGATCTCCCTTGGATATAGGCAGGGTGAAATTTTGCTGCGTACATTTTTTGTTTAAATTGCCAAATAAACCAGCACCATGCCAGTTGTCGGGTTGCCAACAACGCTGGAAGTGACACTAGGTGCCCTGCTGCAACAACACTGCATCACCTCATGGAAGGTCTGTGGAGAAGGCGAGCAAACGACAGTTGTGTTGCGACTGAAGGCTGGCTCAAGTGAAGGAAACATGGCGGGTCAACAAACCCCTGTGTACTTCCGCAGAAAGCCGTCCAGTCAGACCAACAGGGACCGAAGAAGGACAGTGGAGAGGAGACAGGCAGAGAAGAGGAGACTGGCAGAGGAGAGGAGACAGACAGGAGACGAGACAGACAGAAGAAAAGCAAGAAGACAAGGCAAGTGCATTGTTGGCATCGGAAAATTTACCAAGTTTGTTTATGCCAACACCCCCCATCACCCAGTCTGTCTCACACACCAACACCCCAGCCTCTCCAAACCACACGCCTTCGCAATTGCTGCTTCCCGCACGTGATTATCGCCGTGCGTCACGTGCTGGCACGGTGTTGGAAGCTGACACAGTGGCTGAGCAACAAGGTGGATTTGACCTGGTTGAGGTGCCTGTACCTGACATCAGGATGGAGGGGGATGACTGTGAGAATATTTAGATCAGATTCGGGATGCAGGCTACAGTGGAGATACTATAAAGAACTATGTGAGTGGCTGAGAAACAGATCCCTGCAGAGAAATCTCAGGGACCTTTCTAGAAACAAGGACTTTCTTCATGTGTATACCTCTGATGACGTACCTGACACTATCATTTGTGAAAGTGAAGATATGATTTTTCAGTTTATCTGGACAGATGACACTTACAACCCTGCAGATTACTTTGGTTTGCAAAAAAGAACATCAGGCAGATGACTCGAGAGGAGAAAGACATTTATTCCAAGCTGCAGCTGTGGACACCTGCCGATCGTGAAAGAATCAAAGACAGAATTAATGCCGGACTGGATGTTTTACATGTTATGATGGATGTGATCAGATTTTTCTGGGTTAGATGTGACTCTGGTTGCCTGTATATGTGCATGTGTGTATGTGTGTGTGTGTGTGTGTGTGTGTGTGTGTGTGTGTGCGCGTGCATGGGCACCCTCTTGTGCGCGCGTGTGTGGATGTGTGTGTGCGTGCGTGTGTTTGTGCGTGCGTGCGTGTGTGTGTGTGTGTGTGTGTGTTGTGTGTGGCGTGGGCGTGTGTGTGTGTGCGCGGGCTTGTGTGTGTGTGTGCGTGCGTGTGTTTGTGCGTGCTTGTGTGTGTGTGCGTGCGTGTGTTTGCGCGCGTGTGTGCGTGTGTGCATGCGTATGTGTGTGCATATGTGAGAGAGAGAGCAAAACAGGACGGTTAGGCATATTGTGAGTTAGTTTTTCACGTGTTGGAAAGAGCACGAGTTACCAGATCAGACGAAACGTAGGACAGGGAAGCCCTGTCACAGACTCGGTGTTTATATGTTTGTGGTTGTTGTTACCCTCTCCCCTTTCCCCATTTGCAATGGGCGAAAGTGTTAGGCACCAATTAATCTGAATGAATCTGAATCTTAATGTAAAACACTTCACCATGTCGTGGAATCCATGCCATGTCGACCATTTGGGGTGTAAAAATTATACATCTGTATTTCTGAAATTATGTTTTGTGCCCGTTCCTTTCCCACTGTCCCCTTGTAAATGGGCTTTAACAGCTTATTACAATAAAATATTGTCAATATGTCATTTTCTCTCTCTCCTCTCTCTCGTCTCTCCTCTCACTCTCTCTCTCTCTCTCACTCTCTCTCTCTCTCTCTCTCTCTCTCTCTCCCCTCTCTCTACTCAGATTGCTGTAGGCTACATGCCTCCTGGATTGTCACGAGTTTATCGCGTGTTTGCTATATAAAGTTGCACAAGCCATTGGAAAAGGGAAGCATAGACATTGTGACCTAGTTTTCTTGTTGCAGACCAGATTGTTGTTGATTTTGAATGTGGTACAGTTTTGTAGAAATTCTGCCTCCTTTCCAATTCCTTTTTGGAAGCGCCGACCAAAGTTAATGTACAAACAAATCTGAATTGTAATGTCTCCTATAACCATGTTATGGAATCCTTATCATGATGACTATTTGGGCTGAAATCAATTTAAGTTCTCAGTGTATGAGTCAGTCAGGTCAGTCAGAGAAGTTCTCTGTTACTGCTACTGGTATCCATGTAACCCAGTACAACCTGTCGCATGTGGGGGAGGAAACCCCAATAGAAAAAAACCCCAAAACATATGGAGACTTGGAGAGGAGATTGGCGCCACCAAGGAATATCCTAAGCCCACAGAAAAAACATGAAAGACAAATGCAAAGCCAATATGATACCGGATCGGTCGAGGCCCGGGTTACCAACGACGCGCTTTCCATTGATCAACACCAGGGTGGAAGTGACAAATCAGCTACTAGAGTTAAAACATTACTTAAGCTCCCTAGAGAACAGATCACCATTGGTACATGGAACGTCCGTACACTCTACCAGTGCGGAAAAATCAAAGAACTAGAGTACGAGCTTAGCCGCTATAAATGGGACATTATTGGACTAGGAGAAGTGAGATGGACAGGATTTGGTGAGACATTGACTGAAGAAGGCAACAGGATCTGGTACAGTGGCCAAGAGAAACATCACCAACATGGAGTGGCATTTATTGTCAGAAAGGAAGTAGTGGGGTGCATTATCAGCTGTACACCGGCTTCTAGCAGGATTATCAGCATCCGGGTGTCGGCCAAGCCCAAGAACATCACCATCATACAAATCTATGCACCATTATCTGACCATGCAGATGAAGAAGTAGAAGAATTTTACGAAGATCTTGAAGAGACCATTATGAAAATACCCAAGAAGGACATCATCATCATCCAAGGGGATTTTAACGCCAAAGTAGGTCCTGACTCTTACAACCAATGGGCCGGAACAGTTCGTCAGTTTGGAATTGGAGAGACCAACGACAGGGACTATGTCTGCTGGAGTTTGCCTGCATCCACAGACTTACCATTGCCAATACCCTCTATCCCCACAAGCAGTCAAGGAGGACAACCTGGCATGCACCAAACGGCAAGATCCATTACCAAATAGATTTTATCTTAATACCACGGCGCTTCAAATCCAGCATCAACAGAGCCAGAACAAGAACTTACCCTGGAGCTGACATAGGCAGCGACCACGAACTTGTGCTGCTGGTATTCAAGATGGAGCTGAAGAAAAACAAACAGCCTGCAAACCCACGTATCAAATTTGACGTGGACAAACTGAAAAATCCAGATGTCGAGGAGATCTTCCAAGCTAAGCTTGGCGGACGTTTTGCGGCATTAACCCTCCTAAACAATGACATCAATGACCTCACAAACAACTTTAATGAGGCAGTCCGAGAAACAGCAGAGGAGGTACTTGGTCGTCAGAGGAATAAATACCAGCCATGGACTACCAATTACATCTTGGACCTCTGCGATACAAGAAGAGCACTGAAACCAACCAGGTCTTCCAACCCTAAAGAATACCGGGAGGCCAACAATCTTGTGAAGAAGTCAATGTTAAAGGCCAGAGAGAAGTGGATCAGTGATCAATGTGATGAGATCGAAAAAAGCATGAAAGTGGGCAACAGTAAAAAGGCATACGACACCCTGAAAAAACTCACAAAACCACTTCAAACCAAATCATCAGTCATTGAAGACATCTCCGGAAACCTCCTCACAGAAAGCTCAGCTGCATTGAACAGGTGGTCTGAATATTGTCAAGAACTGTACAACTACCCAATACAACCTGACAATAGCATAATAGAGAAAGCAGCAACATCAAGAGCACCCTCGCCATTACCTATACTGAGGGAAGAAGTGGAAGAAGCCATCCGCAGCTTACCAGTAGGAAAGTCCCCAGGAGCAGACAACATACCAGCAGAGCTGCTCAAGCATGGTGGCGAAACAGTCATCACACATATTACAGCTATCTGTCAGAAGATTTGGGAGACAAAACAGTGGCCAACAGAATGGACACAATCACTCATCATACCCCTGCCCAAGAAGGGGAATTTACGCCAATGCCAAAACTATAGAACAATCAGCCTCATCAGCCACGCCAGCAAGATCATGCTCAAAGTTATTTTGAATCGACTAAAGAAGGAGGCAGAAGAACACCTTGCAGAGAAACAAGCTGGGTTCAGGGCAGGCAGGAGCACAATCAAACAGATTTTTAACTGCCACATCCTGATGGAAAAACATCTTCAACATCAGAGAGACCTGTTCCACAACTTCATCGACTTCAAGAAGGCTTTCGACAGAGTATGGCACGAAGGCCTGTGGCAGGTTCTCAGAATGTTTGGCATTGAAGAAGGACTAGTACAAACCATTCAAGCACTATACAACACCGCAAGCAGTGCAGTCCTTCTGAACAGTCAGGTCGGATACTACTTCAAAACCACAGTTGGGGTCCGACAAGGATGCCTGTTATCTCCAGTCCTGTTTAATCTGTTCTTGGAAAACATTATGAGAGAGACCCTCCATGACTTCCACTCTACCATCTCCATTGGCGGCAGACCCCTCAACAACTTGCGGTTTGCCGATGACATTGACCTCATGGCGGAAGTAACACAGAGCTGCAAGATCTTACGACCAGACTTGAGAACAGAGCTGGAGCATATGGGATGGAGGTAAGCTCGGAGAAAAGTAAAGTACTTGTGAACAGCACGAGCAACGCCACTGCTAAAATTTACATGAACGGCCAACAACTGGAGGAGGTAGACGCTTTTAAATACCTTGGCGCTACACTCACAAAGCACGGGCGATCGACGACAGAAATCAAAGTCAGAATAGCCATGGCAACATCTTCCATAACAAAACTCACCACCTTATGGAAAAGTAAAGAGATCAATTTCCCAATCAAACTAAAGCTCTACAAAGCCCTAATTCAGACTATCCTGCTGTACGGAAGTGAAACCTGGACATTGACTGTTAAAACAGCAAAGCGAATCCAGTCATTTGAAACAAAATGCCATAGAAAACTACTGGGCATATCCTGGAGAGAACGAAAGACCAATGAATTTGTCAAGAGTCAAATAACACGGCTGGCAGGTCCACAGGAACCCCTTCTCACCATCGTCAAGAAGAAAAAGCTTACATGGTTCGGCCACGTCACCCGCCACAACACTCTGCCAAAAACAGTACTGCAGGGAACACTCGAAGGTGGCAGAAAGAGGGGAAACCGAACAAGTCATGGATGGACAACATCAGAGAATGGACCAGGATGAATGACTCGGCACTACTGCGCAGAGCCGAGGACCGAGATGGATGGAGGAGGCTTACCACGGCATCGTCTTTCGTGTCTCCCCCACGACCGCCAAGGTCACGGGTCTGATGATGATGATGTATGATATTACATGTTTTGTGCCCAGCCCCCTTCCCACTGTCCCATTGTGAATAGGCATCTCGCTTATCACAATAAACCTTTCTCTCTCTCTCTCTCTCTCTCTCCTCTCTCTCTCTCTCTCTCTCTACTCTCTTCTCTCTCTCCTCCTTCTCTCTCTCTCTCTTGTGTCTCTCTTTCTGTCTGTCTGTCTGTCTGTCTGTCTGTCTCTCTCTCTCTCTCTCTCTCTCTCTCTCTCTCTCTCTCTCTCTCGCTCTCTCTCTCTCTCTCCCACAGACTTCAGACTTTTACTTGCATCGGCCTTAGGCCACAATACAAAAGAATGATTGGCAAACGGAGAGGGCAAATAACATAAGTGCTATAAACACATTACTATCAACGTATACACATATTAATTAGAATAGATATATGTGTTTAACACTGATGTCATATGCCCACTCCGTATGTCAATCTTTTATTTGTATTGTGGCCTAAGGCCGATGTACAGTATAAGTCTGAAGTCTGAACTCTCTCTCTCTCTCTCAAGATTCAAGATTTTATTTCAAGAAAACCCCCAAGGGGTACATGAAATTTAACAAAATCACGACTTGCGGATGTGGGCGTGTGAAAAAATACTCACAACACAAATTCGTTCCAAAATGAAGAGCATAAATTATGGACATGAAAAGTGAAATAGCATTTACAATACAGGAAAGGTATGATAAATCAACATGTTTGGATACATGTGTCAACAATCAATTGCACACACACATCTCTCTCTCTCTCTCTCTCTCTCCTCTCTCTCTCTCATCATCTCTCTCCTCTCTCCAATCACGTGCAACACAAAGGCATCTATAAGCACACACACACATACACACACATCGCGTGCGAACATCTATGACAAAGAAGAAAATTTTCCTTCACTATACAGAATATTCTTCATTCATTTCTCAGGAGGTTCAAGTACAGACAAGAGCAGGATCAGCCTAGTGGTTAGAGCGTTGAACTCGTGATCTGACAGCCGGAATGGAGCCACCACTGAGGCACCTCTTCAAGGGAGTTTCACCCCGGATTTAACATCAGTACCAACATCAACATCCCCTCCTCCCCTCCCTCCCTTCCCCCGAAAGTCCTTCAGATGAGACCGCAAATCGAGATCCAGAGTGCAAACGCATGCAGAACAACCTAAGCACATGTTAAAACCCGTTCCGGCCTTTTGAGATTAAAGATTCAAGATTTATTTCAAGAATACCCCCAGGGGCACATGGAATCCAACAAAGCCACAACTTGCGCCGTGGGCGTGCAAAAAAACACTCCACAACACAAACTCGCCCCAAAACGGAAAGCAGAAGGGAAAGCACAAACTATGGACATGAAAAGCAAAAGATCATTCACAATACAGGAAAGGCACAACAAATTAACATGATTCCTGAATACATTACCAGCAACCAACTGCATATTTTTCTTTTCTCCTCTCTCTCTCTCTCTCTCTCTCTCTCTCTCTCTCGTTTCTCCAACATAGAGGTCGCATTTCAACCGACAGAGCAGTTTGTTGCCAAAAGCTATGGCCCCTGAACTACAAACTCCCAAACTTTACTCCCCCCTCCCCCCCCCCTTTCTGTCCAATACACAAAACAGGTCAATGCCTTGCTGTGTGTGGCCGCTTTTGCTTGACCTGACCACGAACTATCTGTTTTCAGTGAATGGACACTGGCCAGCAGGAAACCAATGTCTGCCATGACAAAGAAATGCCTATAATCCATCGTGACACTCAGTGGGCAAAGTACCACTTCTAACTTTTGGATCCCATCATTTGATTCCGAAACAAAAGTTATGTGAATTTTTGTTTCCCCAAAAAATCCTTTTTTTTTATAAAAACGGCAAAAAAGGAAGTATCTTCCTTGAAATGGGCATGTTCGCTCATATAACAGACAACAAAAGTTGCTCTCTGAGTGTTGGATGAAGACAAAATGGCCAGAAGCGTGTTGATATGTCAGTAAATACATGGAGTTGTATTATTATTTTGATGGTGGATTTTTTTGCAGTAAGTAAAATTTCAACCAATACACTTAACATGTTGTTAAGAGTAGGTGAAGTTTTATACATTTCACTCATGTGCACTTACAATGAGTGAAATGCTGTATATTACACACGTGCACACACACACACACACACACACACACACACACACACACACACACACACACACAAACACACACACACACACACACACACACACACACACACACACACACACACACACACATGTTGACAGTTGGTGAAATGGTACGTCACTCTATGACATGTTTGACAATTGGTGAAATGGGATAAAGTACACCATGATATGTTAAGGATTGATAAATTGGTATGAATTACACCAAAGCACGTTTGATCATTGGTGAAATGGTATAAATTACAGCATGTTATGTTTGACGATTGGTGAAATGATTATCAATTACATCGTGATAATCATTGTGTAAGAAATTGGTGAAGTGGTATAAATTACACCATGATATGTTTGTCAACTGGTGAAATGATAAGCAATTACACCATAATAATTATTTGGTTTGATGATCCATGAAATCGTACAAATTACAGCATGATGGGTTTGACGACTGGTGAAATGAAATCAACTACACCATGATAACCATCATGTTACAACACTGGTGAAATCGAATAAATTACAACTGGTGAAATGGTGTGATATACACCATGGAATGTTTGATGATCGGTGAAATAGTATAAATTACACCATGATATGTTTAACAACTGGTGAAATGATTGTCAATTACTTCATGATAATTATTTTGTTAAAAAAAAGGTGAAATGGTATAAATTACACCATGATATATTTGACAACTGGTGAAATGGTATGAATTACACCATGATAATTATTATGTTTTAATGATCGGGGGAAATGGTATAAATGACACCATGGTAGTTTGATAACTGGTGAAATGGTATAAATTACACCATGGTATGCTTGATAACTGGTGAAATGGTATAAATTACACCATGGTATGTTTGATAACTGGTGAAATGGTATAAATTACACCATGGCATGTTTGATAACTGGTGAAATGGTATAAATTACACCATGGTATATTTGAGATTGGTGAAATGATTGTCAAGTACACCATGATAATTATTATGTTAAAAATGGTGAAAAGGAATAAATTATATCATGGTATGCTTGACAACTTGTGAAATGATTGTCAATTACACCATGATAATTATTATGTAAAAAAAAATGGTGAAATGGAGTAAAATACACCATGATAGTATTATGTGTGATGATTGGTGAAATGGTATGAATTACACCATGATATGTTTGATGATTGGTGACATGTTTTAAATAACAGCATATGTTTGACAATTGCTGAAATTAGATTTTTAAAAATATGTTAAAACATTATACCATGAAATGTTTGACGATTGGAAAAATGGACTAAATCACACTATATGTTTGACAGTTGTTGAAATCAGTATCAGTTTCGCCAATGCATGTTTGACGATTTGTAACATGGCATAAAGTGCACCATTATATCTCTGATGATTGGTAAAATTGAATAAATCACACCATGAAACTGTATAAATCCCACCATGATGTTTGACTCTTGGTAAAATGGGATATAAAAAAAAACCTCACACCATGAGAATATTTTAGGCTTAGTGAAATGGATAACAAATATTATAACTCACATCACGATAGTATTTTACGCTTTGGTGAAATGATTATCAGTTACACCAATGTATGTTTGACAATTTTTAAAATTGGTATCGGTTTACACTAAGCTAGGTTTAACTATTGGTAAACTGTTTAACAAATGCTGAAATAATATACACTACACGAAGATTTTTTTCTGTTTAAAAAAATATATACCATTATTGTACTAGGATATATTTCCACGAATAAGTCGACAAACCATTACCTGACAAGTAAAGCAGTATGAAGACCTGCTGACCACAGTCAAGAAAAGAAAGCTCAGATGGTATGGGCTTGTGACAAGATCAGATGGGCTCTCCAAGACCATACTGCAAGGAACAGTGCAGGGGAAGGGAAGGCGATGCAGGCCGAAGAAGAAATAGGCAGACAACATCACTGAATGGACCAGGAAGAGCTTCTCCACAACCCAGGCACTTGCAAACAACCACCGCAAATGGTGCAACGTTCATCACTGCAGTGCCCCTACGACGGGAGCAGATGAGATGAGTTGAGATATTTCCATACTAACTGATTATAGTAATCACTGCACTAAGATAAATAGTCTACTTTCGTCATGCATTGCATTGAAATAGCTGTTGACAACACGTTGAATACTATTCGTGGCACACTCGTAGTTTTTGACAAGAAGTAATACGCTAAAAATACGTTCAGATGAACAGTAAAAGAGGAAGAAGAATAACAACAATAACACAACTACGGCAAGTACAACGCAACTACAAGTAATAGCAGCCACAATATCAACATAACAACTAGAACGACACAAAATTAGTGAAATTCACTGATGCTATTTTATCAATTCATATCCTGATTCATCTTCACCTTCACTTTCACTTATCCTCACTCCCTTGGACCGTGGGGCACCAATGAAGATTTTGGCAACCAGCTTCCTCCACTCCCCGCGGTCCTCTGCTTTCCGTAGCAATTCGTTCCACTCAAGGCCAGTTCACTCTCTGATGTTGTCTTCCCATCGTTTTCTCTGTCTGCCTCTTCGTCACCCTCCTTGCACTGTTCCCTGTAGGACAGTCTTGCTTAAGTGTGTTAAATACCTCCCAAAGCTATCAAGCCAGCCACATTTTCACAGACAATCAGATATTGGATGCCCTCGCTCTTTAACCAAGCAGTTCACCTGGGTCTCTCAAATCATAACAACCTTTTAAAGACTCATCATCTTTCAGAGACTCTTATGAACTCCGATTAAACAGCAACTTGATCAACGTCAAGAGAAAAGGTAGTCGTCTGGAGGTGCAGAGATTAGCATATTACATTTCAGACTTCAAGGTTGTGGATTCCCATCAGTTGGAGAGAAGGATATTGTGATGGGGCTTTTTGGCGTTCTTTACATTGCTACTAAAGCTGGAGGGGGGAGAGGGGTGCGGGATAGCTTGGTAGTTAGAGTGGTGCGTATTGCGCTTGTGATCTGCTGACCCGGTTCGAAACTCGCTCTAGATTATATTTTTATCTGGAGTGCCGACTCCACTTTCCCCAAAAAGTCCTTCGGATAAGACTGTAAACTGAGTCTCGTGTGTGAACGCGTGCAGAACATCTTTCGCAGAATTAGTCCCTTTGCACCTGACCCACTTTTCTGCTAGGAGGCAGTTTAGGCAGGTGGGGCGAGGGGGGGGGGGGCGGTGTCAGAATTTCGATTTTGAGATTTTGACCGATAAGAAAAGTATAGTCATTATTCTAATTTATACTGAAATATCAAGGCGTAACTTTGTTTCCTTCTAATTTAAAACGTGTTTTAAAACTACCCAAGCCCTCATTCTGACCGCCTAATACGATGCTAAACTAATCGATTTCTCATTTTGGTTCCTTCCTGCAGTCGATCATTTCAATTTGCAATACCCTTTTATCGAATTGTCCGATTTCTGATCTGTTTATTGCATTAGATAGCCCTTTTATTGCAAAGTATTCACATGTCAGTAACTACAAATTGGCCTCTGGTGCAATGCGACTTATTATGTGGTAGAGAATCACAAAAGTAATGTTACAATTGTCTTCAACCCTGAACAGTTCTTAGTATATCAACCTGTACCCTCCATTAAAGAGGGGGGGAGAGACCCTCCATTAAAGAGGGGGGAGGAGAGACAGACAGAGAGAGAGAGAGAGGAGGGGTAGAGAGAGAGAGGGAGAGAGAGAGGGAGGAGAGAGAGAAAGAGAGAGGGATGAGAGAGAGAGAGAGGGAGAGAGAGAGGGGGGGGGGGGAAGAGAGAGGACATCATTTGAAATTGAAGTATGGGTGCCTATACTACAAGGTATTGCAAAACACTATACACTGAAAACTATCATGCAACGGATACTTACGATTTCACAGGGAGACGGGATAGCCTAGTGGTTAGAATATTGCGCTCGCAATCTGACGACCCGGGTTCGATTCCCGTTCAAGTGGATATTTTCCCCTGGAGTTAACATCAGTGCAGACTCCACTCTCCCTACAAGTCCTTCGGATAAGACTATAAACCGAGGCCCCGTGTGCGAACGCACGCAGGACATCTTGCGCACACGTTAAATCCTTTCCGCTTTTCGTAAAAGTAGACCATTGTGTGCTGGTGGGAACAGATGACAGAATTTCCAAAACCGCATACACACGGGGACTGGACAAAAAAGCACATGAGTGCTTATTCCATGATCCTCAATATAAAATAAAATAATAAAACTTATATTGTGTTTCGTTACCAGTGGCTAAAAACAACAACACAAACAGCAACAACAACAACAACGGTAGCAACAACAACAAAAACAATGTCAGGAACAACAGCTACAATTACAGCAATTACAACAACAACAAAGGGGACGGGATAGCTCAGTGGTTGGAGCACTCGCTTTCCCCCAGCCAAGTTAAGCAGCGTCGAGCGTGGTTACCAGTTGGATGGGTGACCGTTTGCGCGCCTTGGCTTCAGTACAGTTCCCCCAGTTCACCCAGCTGTAAATGGGTACCTGCCCTCTTTAGGGTC
>CM054152.1:50450429-50457929 GCA_028751875.1 Rapana venosa
ATCTATCTATCTATTCATCTATCCATCATTTTTCGTATATATCTATCTATCATTCTATCCATCTATCGATCGATCGATCTATAACCTGGGTTTTATTTCCTTTGTTTCATTTCATATCTTCTTTATTTTGTCTTTATTTTTTGACAATTTGATTTTAAGGCTTTTCGTGGGATTTTGTACATATATATTTCTGTCTTGTAGAGGTGCGGGTGTCTTTCTTTCTCTATTTCCTTCTCTTTTTTTCCTTTCTTTCTTTCTCTTTCTTAGTTTATTTTCATTCATTCTTTCTTAATGTTTTTTCTGTCTGTCTGTCTATCTTTTTTAGTTGTTTATCCTTCTTCCTTTCCTTCTTTCCGCTTACTTTTATTCTACCTATCTCGTGATGATGTCAGTTTCCTGATCTGCTGACGTCAGATCACGTGGTTGATCACGTGGTTTCCACAAGACAGTTCAGTCAGTTTTACGGTGGGTGGAGGGTCAGTGAACTGTAATGGGATGAGGTGGGGGTTTTCATGGACAGAACATTTCGAAAGCACAGACATGACTTGTTTCTTAGATTTATTTCTCTTTGATTTTGTAAAGTTTTTGGTTTGCCTGATTTACTGTTTGTCGGTCTGTCTGTCTGATTGTCTGTATGTTGTCTGTCTGTCTGTCTCTCTGTCTATCTGTCCGTCTGTATCTCTCTCTGTATCTCTCTGTGTCTATCTCTCTCCCCCTGTCTACCTATCTGTCTCTGTCTCTGTCTCTCTCTATAGCTCTCTCGAAAGATTACCCCACAGAGCATATAAACATGTTATTTGAATTGAACAGATGTGGCAACAGTTGTTGGGTTACAAATGTGAGAGAGATTCTGTGTGAGGCTGGGTATGGTCTTGTCTGGTTGTAGCAAGGAGTGGAAATGATAGAATGTTTTTGAGAGCATTGAAACAAAGACTTGTTGACTGGTTTATTCAGGAATGGAATGGAACTATTAGAGAGCGTGAAAGATACCAGATATATAATTCATTTAAAACCGTTTTTGAAAGAGAAAAAGATGTTAACGACATGGACATTTATTGTTTCCGTGTTGCTGTTACCAGTTAAGATTTGGTGTACTTCCAATAAATAATAACATTCATAGATATAGTGAATCTGTCCAGGTTAGAAATTGTTCTTTTTGTGTTAATCAAGTTGAAAATGAACATCATCTCTTGTTTGATTGCAGCCTTTACACAGACCTTCGGAAAAAAATTCTTAAGGAATCATCAAAAGTATCTTTTCATGCACTGCTTAAATCATCAAATGAAAATCACAGGCACAATGTATCCAGGTTTATTGTTCATGCAATCAACAGAAGGAAAACAGTACTTGGCTTACAATGAGAGGCAGCTGAAACTGGTTCATGACGTTTGGTAAATCATGTCAACTGATAAAAATTTGAAATTGTCACTATTTTGTATATTGTATCACAACATCTTTGTTTTGGTTTTCCCCCCTGGTGTGTGTGTGTGTGTGTGTGTGTGTGTGTGTGTGTGTGTGTGTGTGTGTGTGTTGTGTGTGTGTGTGTGTGTGTGTGTGTTCTTATTATTAGTTTGAAATTACATACTTGGTATTTTGTTTGGAAAGGAAGTAAGATTCGTATTCATGATGCAGTTTACCTAAACTCACCAATCTCCACACTGCCTCCCCCCCCCCCCCTCCCATGACCCTCCCCCCTTACCCCACCCAGTCATTTCAACTGAATGCTTTACTCTGAAGATTTGGTATTTCTTCTGCATTAATTTTATTGAGTAGATTATGATTAAAGATGATTATGATGACATTGATGATGCTATGTTGTTATTGTTCAGTATAATGGTACTTAAGTTTGTTTGCTAGTGGTTTATTTATGTTGAAAAAGATGTCGATTATCCACCAACTTTATACATGTGTATATCAGGCAACGCTCAATATGTGTGTATGCTGATATTCCTAGCTATTATGGATGTAGTAAAACTGCATGAATGTTGCAATAAGCAGATAGTCTCACATGGAGAGTTAGAAGTGTTTGTATACACATTGACTATAGTATGTGTGAAATTCATCCCATGCTTTCATTTGTCATACATAAATTATGTGTGAAATTTATCCCATGCTTTCATTTGTCATAGATAAAGTATGTGTGAAATTCATCCCATGCTACCATTTTCCACTGCTACAGTGTGGGTGAAATGTATCCCATGCTACCATTTTCCACTGCTACAGTGTTGGTGAAATTCATCCCATGCTACCATTTTCCACTGCTACAGTGTGGGTGAAATTTATCCCATGCTACCATTTTCCACTGCTACAGTGTGGGTGAAATTTATCCTATGCTACCATTTTCCATTTCTATAGTATGTGTGAAACTTATCCCATGCTTTCATTTGTCATAGTTACAGTATGTGTGAAAATTATCCCATGCTTTCATTTTTCATTGCTACAGTATGTGTGAAAATTATCCCATGCTTTCATTTTTCATTGCTATAGTATGTGTGAAAATTATCCCATGCTTTCATTTTTCATTGCTATAGTATGTGTGAAGTTTATCCTATGCTTCCATTTTTCATTACACTCACACCCCTGCCCCCCTCGCCCCCCTCACCTGGTGTATTGTGGCCTAAGGCCGATGTACCATTAAACCAGTTCAGAGTTCTCTCTCTCTCTCTCTCTCTCTCTCTCTCTCCTCTCTCTCTCTCTCTCTCTCTCTTCTCTCTCTCCTCTCTCTCTCTCTCTCTCCTCTCGCCTCCCTCTCACTCTTCATGGGTGGTGAGCCAAGGAGAGAGAGACAGACAGACAGACAGACAGACAGAGACAAAGACATGGACAGACAGAAAGACCGACAAGGCAGTCAGTCAGAGGGAAAGCAAGCAAACATAGGTGATGGGACACAGGAAAACAACAACAACAACAACAACAACAGAAATAACAAAACAAAACCAGGCGTAGCTATCTGTTTCTGAATATTCTGCAAGCAGACAAATAGCTTGATAGTGAAGAGAGAAAAGAGACTCCATAACGATGCGACAGAAGCCTGTTTTATAGGCAAAAGCTCATTAGGCCATTCATAACACTGATGGGGGAAAATGAAGAGAAATGTATTCAGAACATTATGAAAATGACACAGACTCGCCCAACCAATCACCACCGATTTTAGAAATTTATAATAAAAATATGGTTTCCGGGGGAACTGGAAGTGATGATGTCAGTTTCCTGATCTGCTGACGTCGGGTCACGTGGCATTGTCACATTGCTTTCAACAAGACAATCCAGCCAGTTTTAGGGTGGTCATAGGCCCACTGAGAAAGAGACAGAGACAGAGAGACAGAGAGAGACAGATAGAGAGAGCGAGAGAAAGACAGGTATAGAGAGAGCTTCTCTCTTCATCCCAATTAGAAATCTGCTTCAGTCGTCATGCACTCTAATAGAAACTGCATTATGATACAACTCTTTGAAAAGGTGATCCATCCATTCCTCGAGTCTTCATTTAAATCAATTTGCCATCCCCTAACCATTTTCTCAAAACTCCTCATGATGCTCAATTTTTCTTCTTTCTGGCACTCATTTCTGAAAAGAAAGCATTATTCTTAGTTGATTTCCGTTTGTTTTTTTCTAGGTATGATTCATTTAAATTGTATCATCCTGATTACCAGTCGAGATGATCTGATTATGTTCACTCATGGGCAATGCAAGTTCTAAAGGCTCCATTTTTCAACTGTCAAAGGCTTTATTTTCCTGCCTCGTAAGCATCTTCACCTGCCACAGTGAGATGCCCTTAAGCTTCCAAAAAAACCTGTGGCATCAGTGTTACTGACAGATAGCTTAATAAGAAAGAAGAAAATGGAAAACGTGATAACATTATCGTAAATTGATGGAACATGAGAGATTCAAGGGAAATCGTAGGGAAAAATAATAGAAGGTCTTGGATAAAACTCTAATACGTGAAGTGTTCGATAGAAGGTGGATGGATGGATGGATGGATGGATAGATAGAAAGATAGGTAGATAGATAGAGAGGTAGGTACTTAGGTTTGGATGGATGGATGTATGGAGAGGCAGAGAAGGACAGACAGACAGAAACACAGACATACAGAGACACAGACAGACAGACGGCCAATTAAAAGCAGAGTCACCAGGACATTAGAAAGCAAAACAGAACTAAAAGAACACCAAAACAGGCAGAGCATCTAGTACTGAACAGTAGCCATGCAGACAAATAGTTTGATAGCCAAGAAAGAAAAGAGACTCCTGAATGATGCCACAAAACCCTGTTTTATGGGCAAAAGGTCATTATCCCATTCATAAAACTGATGAAGAAAAATGAAGAGAAATGTATTCAGAACATTAAGAAAATTAAAGACTCACCCAACCAATCACCTCCAGTTTTAGATATTTACAAAAACAAGAAAAAAAAATGGTTTCATGGGGAACTGGAAGTGACGATGTCAGGGTTTTTGATCTGCTGACATCAAATGATGTCAATTTCCTGATCTGCTGACATCAAATGATGTCAAGATCTGATCTGCTGACATCAGGTCACGGGGCATGATCAGTTTGCTTTCAAAAAGACAGTCCAGTTTTAGAGGGGGTGATGGCCATGAATTGTAATGGGGGGGGTTTTTTTTTTTTTTATGGACAGAAAAAATTTTCAAAACCACAAAATGTTTTTGTTTCTTAGATTTTTCCCTTTTTGATTTTGTAGGGTTTTTGGGTTCTTGCCCCCCGTCTCGTCGTATGTTCTGTCTGTTTTCTCTCGTTCTACCTTTTTTCTCTCTTCTTCCTCTCTCCCCTTATATCCTCTCTCAAATTCTCTCTGTTCTCTTCTAGTCTTCTCTCTATCTCTACTTTTCTCTCTCTTTCATTCTCTCTCTCTTCTCACCTCCCTCCCACTCCATTTCTTCTCTCTCTCCTTCTCTACTAACTCTCTCTCTCATCTCTTCTCTCTCTCTTCATCTCTCACTCTCTCTCTTTTATTACACTAATAGTTCTAGAAATATATCTATCATAACAATAAATTTTATAAAGAGTGTTGACAGTGGTGTGATGGAAGAACATTTCAGAATCATATCATATTTTTTTTTTTTCTTTTTTTATGTTGTTTCTGTTTGTCTTGTTTGTTTACAACAAAAAGCATATCTTTCACACACACACACACCACACACACACACTCACACCATCCACACACACCACACACACACACACTTCCTCACCCACACACACACACCACACACTCCATCCTCCCCCTCCCTTCTCCCACTCTCTCTCATTTCTTTCCTCCCCTCTCTCACTCTCTTACTTGCAATGTTAGTTTTCATTTTATGACTCAAGTGATTTTTCATACCTTATTTTAAAGAGTGTTATGGTATTGACTTTTTTGTTTTCATGACATTCATTTTGAAATGTATATTCGAAAACATTTTGATGTTGGTTGTTATACTGGCTGTCTTGAACATTAATATAATTAGTATAACCTTAACACACACAACACACACACACACACACCCCACACACACACACACACACACACACACACACCACACTACACACACACACAAGACTACACACACACACAAAACCATGAGCTAATCAAACTAAGTTTGCAAGGATGGTGATCGTGTGACTGTTTTGAGAATCATATATTTAGTACCATCTCTGAAACACACACCCACACACACACACCACACACACACCACACACACACACACACACACACACACACACACACACACACACACCCCACTCATCTCATCTCTCTTCTCTCTCACCTCTCTCGTCATCATCACCTCTCCTCTCAACTCTCTCTCTTCTCTCTTTATCTGTATTGTGCCTAGGCCATATGCAATTAAATCAATCTTCTCCCTCTCTCCTCTCACCCCCCTCAAACTCTCTCCCACTCTCTCTCCTCATCTCTCTCTCCTCTCTTCTCTCTCTCTCTCTCCTCTCTCTCCTCTCTCTCTCTCTCTCTCTCCTTCTATATTGTGTGTCCTCTACTAAAGGGCTTTTTCTACGTTCATTTCATATTATTTGGGCTTGCTGACTGACTTGACTCCAGTAAATGTCTATTCATTCTTATTATTACGCGTAACTACTATTTACTATTCTGCAATAAAGGTGTTTCTCTTTTATGATCTATAAGTTTGGCTTACCTCTCTCTCTCTCTCTCTCTCTCTCTCTACTCTCTCTCTCTCTCCTCTCTCTCTCCTCTTCTTTTCTCTAGCTCTTTTCATACTGTTTTATTGCTTGTTTTGGTGTGTTATTTCTAGTAAATCCTTAACACACTTATACCTTGTAAACTGTTTCCATTTCATGTAAGGTTTTTAGATCATTGTTGATATTTTCCTCTCTCTTCTCTCTCTCTCTCTTTTCCTCTCTCTCTCTCTCTCCTCTCTCTCTCTTTCTGTTGTTATTGCTGTTTGTTTTTCTATTAAAATTTGGTTTTTCTTTTTTTTTTTGTTGTTTCTCTTTCTCCCCCTTCTCTCTCTCTCTATCTCTCCATCTCCTCTCTCTCTCTCTCTCTCCTCTCCTCTCTCTCTACTGCTCTGTTGTTTATTGCTGTTGTTAGTGCTATTGATTTGGTTTTTTTTTTGTCTGTTTGTTGTTTTTGTTGTTGGTGATGTGTGCGGTGGGGGTGGGGGGGGGGGAGGGTTGACGTGTTGGGTTTTTTGGGGGGTTTTTTTTTTTCTCATTTGTTTGTTTCTGTTTCTTGTTTTTCTGTTTGGTTGGCTGGTTGGGGATGGTCTTTTTTTTTTTTTTTTTTTTTTTTGGGGGGGGGGTTCTGGGGTTTATTTTGTTTCTTGTTTGTCTGGGGTTGTTTGTTTCCTTTTTCTCTCTTTTTCTTTTTTTAAAGTTTTTCCCTTTTGCTTCTACTGTTTGAAAGTATGAGTACTGAGTTCATTATTAACATGTGACCCTACGGGCGGGGACTGGATGTAAAAAGCACATGAGTATTTATTCATTATCCTGGAAAAAAAAGAATTTGTCTCTATTACTTACAAGTGTTTAGATGTTCTTTTTAGACTTTATTGAGGTTTCCCCCTCTCATTTATTGTGGTGAGTGTATGGGTATTGCACTTATTTTTATTATCATGACATTCAATTTGTATGTGTATAATTAAAAAGTGTTGGTGTTGATGATCGTGTGCTCTGTGAGTATTATATATTTAGTATTATCCCTCAAACACACACACACACACACACACACACACACACACACACTCACTCACACACACATACACACACACACACACACACACTCACTCACTCACTCACATTCTCTCCCTCAATGACTGTATAGGCTTAGATTCTTCTTTTGTTTTGTTTCTTGTTTTTATTGTGTGAATATATGAATATTGAGTTTATTTCATTATCATGACATATAATTTGAATCGAGTATAATCAAAAATGAGTGTTGATGGTGATCGTGTACTGTTTTGGGAATTATAATTGGATATTATCTTTGAAATACACACACACACACTCTGTCTCTGTCTCTGTCTCTCTCTCT
>CM054152.1:50462929-50495429 GCA_028751875.1 Rapana venosa
ACCCGGACTTTTCGCTTCTAGACAGGCGCGTTACCTCTAGGCCACCGATCCACACACCACACAACACACACACACACACACACACACACAACACACACACACACACACACACACACACACACACACATATATATATATATATATATATATTATATATATAATATATATATATATATATATATACATATATGTGTGAGAGAGAGAGAAAGAGAGATAAAGACAGATAGATAGATTGATAGATAGATAGAGAGAGATAGATAGATAGATAGTAGATAGATAGATAGATAGATAGATAGATAGATAGATAGATAGATAGATAGATAGATAGATAGATAGATAGATAGATAGATAGATAGATATACAAAGATAAACATGTTTTAAACAGAAGCACATCAATGGACTACCTAAAGTATGTTATTCCGCCTATTGCTTGCATAAGGCATATCGAGGTAGATTATACTATCTGTGGAGATGAGCATGGCTGTGAACAACATGCGCAAAGGAAGATGCGCACAAAGTTAAATCCTCGGTGCCCGGGGGGAACGGATGACAACATTTACAAAACTGAACAAAAGGATAAATAAACCTTAAATTAAAATCATTACACACACCCACCCCCTATTAACTCTTACCTCCACACCCCCTTCCTCCTATACATCTCAACCATATACACCCCCCCCATACACATTCTCTTCCTCCAAACAACTCCAACCCACAAACATCACAAAAATAACACAAAATAACTTATATACAATTAAATATACCCAACACTATCCAAAACATCACAAAACAAACACAAAAATATTAATAACAACATACCAAAATCAAAACAATAAACTAATCAAAAAATAATAAAACCAAACCAAACATACCATCCAATAACTACCCTCTACCTTACAATTAATACCCCACAATATTAAATACTTATCTCTCTTCACTCTCCCCACTAACCCAATTTTCTACACAATCTTTTAAAACAATATAAACAAAATCCACCTCTTCTTAAACCAAACCAATATTAAACCAATTTTCATACATCTTTCTATTACTTCAAAACAATTAAATCAAACAAAACCACACCACCACCACCACCATTTCCAACACACTCCCCACACACAATCCCCCTCCACCCCCCCCCCTCTCCTCAAACCCACACCAACCCCTTCATCCCCACCCCACCACCACTACACACTAAAAACCCCCACTCACATTAATCTATCCTCCCCAAACAATCCAACCAAAAACCCAATACACCATAAAACCTCACCACACCCCACCCCATTTAAACATAACCAAACTCCTTTATCATTCCCTTTTTAAATAATCATTTTAATAAATAAATCCACATTATTTTTTCACAAAATTAATATAAAAATCTCATAAATCTTATCAACCCTATACAACACACTTAAACATTCTCTTCTATCTATTTTCTCAAACCCTACTAATTACCCCTCCCAATCTCACTACTCTTCTTCCCCTTTATTAAATTAATCTAAAAATCTACTTCCAATTACACATCATAATCTCTCTCTTTCCTATCCTATATACCCTATCCATCCATCACACTCTTAATTCATTTATCTACAATACTGCTCCAAATACCCTATTTACATCTAAACAACAATACCAACATATTACCTTTCATATTCTCTCACTCAACTCTATTTTAAAATTTACCTAAAATACTAACTATTATAATACCTATCTCTTATCAATTCAAAACTTATAATTTATATTATTAATTTTCTATAATCATTATATATAACTCCTTATCACATACCTAACCTATTACACAACCCAACTCCTAATTTCACATTCCCTAACCCTTCATGTAATACCTATCAATCCATAACAACCTAAAAAATTTAATTAACAACAATAGAACAGCACTCAACCTTCTCAACTTATTAAGTTCTCAATATATACAATAGTTATATCCTAATAATTACAAATATAAAAATAAAATCACATAAATCAACAATAAAACACAACAACATTTAACTTCACAACTTTAATGTCATAACATAAGAAACATATAACTTATCTATTACTTTTAACATCATGAATTAACATAACAATTCACCCCTCTTAAGAATACCAACCTTAACCCCCCTTCTACTCCTCCTCCCTCCCCCCTCATCTTCCTCCTCTCACATCTCTTCCTACCCCTACATCTCACACCCCTTCTTCAATCTTTCCCTCTTCTATCCCCCTATCTCTTTATATCTATCTATCCACCCTTTTCCAACTCCCCTCATCTCCCTCTCTTCATACTCTCTCCCTATCTCCTTCTTCCTTTTCCATCCTCCTCTTTTTCCCTCTCATCTCTCTCTCTCTATTATCTCTATAATCTCTTCTCTTCTCCTTTTCTAATTTTCTTCTCTCTCTCTCTCACTATCTCTTCTCTCCACTCATCCCCCCCCCCCCCCCCCCCCCCCCCCCCCCCTTCCTTATACACATCATAACCACCAACCCTCAAACCCCTCAATTTAAACCTACATAACCTCCACAATAAATCAACATATTCCCCCCTTCCCCCCTCACAACCCCTCTCACAATCCTACCCATATCTCTCTTCCTTACATCCCCCTAACTCCCTCCCCTTCAATTTATCCTACAACACAACTTCCCACCAATAAATAAACAATATTTATATATATATTTTTTTTTTTTCTATTACTATATATACTTTTTTTCTTTTTTTCTTCATTTTTCTTTTATTAATATCATTTTATATATATATATATATATATATATATATATATATATATATTCATCTCTATCTCTCTCTCTATCTCTCTCTCTATAATATATATATTTATATATAAATATAATATAATATACTATATATCAAAAAAATATATACTATATATAAATATATCTATCTTTCATCTATATAAATATTATATATATATATATATATATTTATATATATATATAATATATATAATATTTTTTTATATATATAAATATTTATATATCTATATAATATTAATAATATATCCTACTATATATATCTATATAATATATTATTTATATAAATTATCTAATTATTATATATATATATATATATATATATATAATATATAATATCTAAAAATATTATCTATATTATCCATCCCATCCCCTATATATATACTATATATATCAAAAAATAAAAAAAACATTTATAAATCATAAACAACATATTTAAATATATTATAACATCCCTTTTAAATCAACAAACTACACCTAACATATATATTTAAAACAAAATTCAAATAAATAACCGAACCTACCATACACCCCCCCATAACTCAATCTTATTTAACCCCAAACAAAAAATAAAACGTTTACTAATAATACCCCACCACCCCCTAACACACAAAAACCATAAAAACCCCCCACTCCACAACCACCAACAACTCACCCCTCTCACCTTCCCTCACAACACCACATCCAACTCACCATCAACATATCTCATTAAATTATAATACCTATCATACAACAACCAATCTCTTAAACAACATCCCCAAACCCTCAACTTTCAAATAATTACATCCCCAACCTTAATCCCTATTATTATAAATCTCCCAAAAAAAAATAAAACTCTCTTTTATATAAATAAAATCCACCCCACCCCAAATTAACCAAATCAATTCATATAAAACCTACATCCAAAACCCCCTCCCACCTCATAATATTTAAAAACATCAACCCCCCTAATAAAATAAATAAACTCTATATAACTACCTATAAAATACCCCCCCCCACAAACAAATAAATCAAACCCCTCCAACCAAATACACAAAAACCCCCACCAACACAAAATCATCATCATAATCACCATCATATCATCATAATCATCAATATATATCAACAACACAACAACAAACAACATTATACTACTACTATAAATATTATTATTATTAGTTATTATTTTTTTTCTTTATTATTATATTATTATTAATTACACCCTTACACACCCACCCCCACCATTATAAAACACCACCACCTACTCATCCCTCCTCTCTCTCTCCCCTCTCTCCTCTCTCTCCTCCCTATATATACTACTACTACTAACTATACCAATAATAATAATAATAATAACAAATACCTCCAACAACTACTACACTACAACATTTCCTCCCTTCTTCCCTTCTTCCACCTTCCCCTCCTCCTTCCCTCCTCCTCCTCCTCTCCCTTCTCTCTTATCCCTAACCTACTTACACCCATAACCCTTACCCTTCTACCCCCACATCTTATAACTTTTCTCTCTTCTCTCACCACCCAATACTTTTTTCCTCACAATCATTTTTTCCCCACAAACACACCCTATCAAAAAACCATACACCCTTTTCCCTTACCCCCCCAAACCTATTTATCCCATTTTTTCATAAATCCTCCCCCCTTTCTCCTTACCCCCAACCCATTACCCCATCATCCCTCATAACCAATTATTTTTTCTTCTCTATATTCCCCTCAACATAACCCTCACAAAAAACACCTCTACCCTAACAACATCCCACTACTCCCCTACTAATATTCCAAAAAAATATAATAACTTTTTTTTTTTTACACCCAACCCCCAAAAACACTATAAATAACATAAATAATACATAAATAACACAATACATACCTAATAATACTAATAATACATAAACCCCATACCCATAAAAAAAAATAATTTATAATAATTAATACATCCCATATATAATAAACATACATAATCTTAATCAATAAATAATATTCTATCTAATAATACATCTATACATCTATTAAATACATACTCTATAATACATAATAATCTATAATCTATAAATAATACTCTATAATACATACAAACCACTATAATCTATAAAACCCAACCAACACCACCACAACAACAAACACACACCCACAAACACACACCAAAACCAAACCACCACAAACACCACACACACAACAACCACAAACCACACACAAAACCCACACAAACCAACCCACTCACACCACCACAACAACCACAAACACCAACACAACCAACCAACACACACCCCACCACCCACAAACACCCACCACACACACAACAACAACCCAACCACCACACCCACCACCTCCCAACAACAACCCCCACCACCACCACCACCCACCACACACACACCACCAACACACACCCACACCACCACCCAACACCCACACCACCAAACCACCACCACACACACAAACCACCAACACCACACCACCACCACCCACCCCCCACCCACCCCCCCCCCCCCCCACACCCCCCCCCCACCCCCCCCCCACACCACCACCACCACCCCACACCACCACCCCCCCCCCCCCCCCCCCCCCCCACCCCCCCCCCCACCCCCCAACACCCACCCCCCCCCCACAACCCCCACAAAACCCCCCCCCCCCACCACCACCCCCACAAACCCAACCAACCAACCCCCCACAAAACACCCCACCAAAACCCAACAACACCCACAACCCCACCACCCACCACAAACCCCCCCACCACCAACCACCAAAACACACCCCACACAACCCCCCCACCCCATCACCCACCCCACCCCCACCCACCCACCACCCACCCAACACACCAAAACCCACCACCCACCCACACCCACCCATCCCTCCCACCCCCCCTACACCTCAATCCCATAAACACACAAACCAAAAACATTAAACAACACCAACAAACCAAACAAAAACAAACAACAAACCCAACAAACCACACACCAACTCCCAAACACCACCCCAAACCAAAACCACTCCCCAATAAAAAATCCCCCAACAAAAAAAATCCCAACCCAACTTCCCTACATCCAAACCAACCCCATCATCAATCCATCCCCATTCACCAACCCATACACTCAACCTATAAACCCCTCCATACAAAAAAACCCAAAAACCATAAAAAATCACACAAAACACCTACAAAATTCACCAAATAATAAACACCCAATCAAACCCCCCCCCTAAATTCCTCAATAAATCAACCAATATCCCCTCCCACTAAAAAAACCATCTAACTAATAAAAATCCCCCTACCCCCCAAAAAAAAAAAATACACCAATCCCCTCAAATAACCCCACAAATCCCAACCAAAAAAAAAAAAACTTCCAACAACTACAATCCATAAACTCCCAAACAACCAAAAACACCCTAAACCCACCCACCACCATACACCACCCTACCCCCCCCTAAACAACAATCCCCTATCACAAACAACAAAATACCTTTACACCTCTAATCCCACTCAACTCAAAAAACCCCCCAAACACCACCACACCACAACACACCCCCAAAAATAAAAAATAAAAATAACCACCCCCAACCAATAACCATAACCCCAAACATACTATCACACCACAAATAACCAACAAACCACCACACAAACCCAAAACAACAACACAAACAAAAACCCACAACCCAAAAAACCCAAACCACAAACCCCCCCCAAAATCCCCAAAAACACACAAATTCCCCCACATACCCCACATCCACCATCTTCCACACTACAAACAAACTAAACTCCACCATCCCCCTACCACACAAAACACCCCTCAACCACCCACCCAACATATCCAAACACACTTACCAAATACAACCCCACAATACTAACCACCACAAAACAACCAACAAACAACACCAACACTTCCACACATAAAATCACCAACTCCAAACCCCCAAAAACACACACCCAAAAACCCAAAACACACAACACCCCCAAAACCCAAAACAACAAACACCAAGACAAACCCCACCCCACAAACCAAAACACCCCAACTATCCCCAAACCCCCATCCAAACAAAACTATACTCTATCTGTAGCACTTATTACTTGACTATCAAAACTCCACTCATAAACAAGTGACACTCAGCGATAATTCTCAGACAAAACACTTTATTTTCCAACTAGACTCACCTATTATAACTAAACTCTCTATAACAAAATAACTGATATCACATAGTACTACCCCTCTCATCATATAGATGTCTCCTCAATCGTCAATCAATCACCTACTTTGTCACCCCACCCCCCCCCCCAACCCCACCACCACTCTAATGTACTCACCTCCTCTACTATAAGTGTGTGAGACTGCATTCTCGTCAACCCGACAATAATAGTCACCCGTGCATTATACCTAGTGTTCTCTCATTCGGTTATCTATTTCCCTTGAGCGACCCACTCAACATTCACAGCCTTCCTCACCCATACTGACTCAAATAAACTCATCTCATTTAACCAACGTCACACCTAGTATAAAAACGACTCCTGAGTTAAACAGTATTCAATCTCCTCAAACCTAGCCCATCTCACATTAGATGTCCACAATACATATACCGGTACACACAAAATAGAAGATATATGATCATACATTGACCTGCCCTCTCATTATTGATATTCACTATATCCTAAACGTGTACCCTTGATCACCCACACCCCACAACTCAAGAATAGAAGACCCCCCCCCCTACCTGTTGATTGCCCTAATTTTATCTCCTCCACTACGTTCACACCAATACTATCCTCGTATCATATTGATATTGACACCAAACATCATAATGAGTGTATAGAGAAAATGTCACAGCAAAGCTAAACCCAGATCAATAAACACATACTCCTCACAATACCCTAAACATATAATCATACATATACAGATAATATCTGTGTAACTGAAAATGTGACAAGCATTTAAGACACCATTCCACATCAAATGACTAGATGTGAGAGTAACAACCAGTAAATGAAGCGCGTCTATCATCAAGTCTCCCAACACATGCTACTCCGACAAAACACACACATCCACGATCGCACTTCCTTTGAAACCTTACTCTTTCCCTGCGCCTCGTGAATAACACACACCATCAGTCGATTAACTCAGAGATGAAGTCTGCTGTATTTACCATAGATCCAAATGTCTTTCCACATCCATACGTCCAGAACCAACCCAGTCTACTATACACATCTGTCAATGACTTACCTCTTCCGTCCACTCATGAACCTAACCATGAACAATGATGGTCAATGCAATACACCACAAACAAAATCAAACCATCACTCACCCAATGCATACCTCGAGAGAGTACACGAGTCAAGACTACCTGACAACACACCCCCCTCGCTCCCGCTCAATTTAAGGAGCAACACATATAATGACTCTGCCGATGAATAGAATCTCCTATTGACATATTGATGACTTCACATTGTCCTATGTGCAAGAATGTGTCACTACCCAGTGTATACAGAGTACATATCGAGTGTACATACATTGAGAATGCAAAATAATATATCCCTCCCAAGACACACTCGCCTCCTCTACCAACCGTCCATAGTCACTCTATGATGCCCTCATCAATCTCATAATTATCACTATAGTAAGAAGGACACTCACTAATGTTGTTAAAGCTGATAGAAAATGTAAAACCTTACCGAGATGTAACTATGTGCCATGTCCCTCGAGTGCTAGAACCAGTGTAACCCACTCTAAGTGTACGACCGTCACGATCGCTGTACACCGTCACACCTTTGTCACCTATTACACCATTACACACTGGCTCTCGGTACACAACATAATCAACTCGCACTACTCCTCCTTCACATATCCTCTACCACTAATATACACAATGTATAATATTAATTCTAACATCAAACAAAAATACATTCTAAAACACTACAAATCCGTAATATAATGGTCCTATGTGATACCATATACCATGAATCACTGAGTATACCTACGTATTAGTCACACACTGCAAAATATTCTTATTACTGTATTGTTATATCTCACTACTATCTCATCGACTATCACTCTCCCGGCAATCCCTAGTTCGACTATAGGAGTGTGCACCCACATCTAACCAACTATAACATACAGAACACAATATCCTCTTCTAACCATATAAGTGTAGTATCACTCATCATATATCAACTAATCATATTCCACACTCACAAAAACCACACTATTATCACATTAAACAATCAACTACTCATTAAATACTTAGAGATCTCCTCACTATATCAAGACAATCATATCATCAAGTGATAGCAAAATCCCTCCCGTCGCTCCGCACACGATATGTACACTAATCTGTTAAAGAGTCATTACATACAACGTGCACAAACAGCATCTCAACCTGTTCTATATGCTCAGTAACATCTCGATCACATATATAAGGACAAGAAAATTATCCATAAACTCAGCTCTAGGCTCGTCTCTCTCGCGCGAGCGTCAGTCTCAAGAGTAATTCTTTATACACTTCTCTCTTAAACTAAAGTTCACACACAGCACATAGAAGATCCCGCAGCGTGTGCAACCACACCCAACCCGTGTATTATGTGATTCTACTCGTATCTCTTATGTCTGATCACATCTCATCTAACTCATCTCACACCTAACGAGAGCTATAATAAACACACACATATATACCCTACTCTGATATACCGTGCTCTATCTACTACCGATAAACATGAATCCTATGCCATCCACAAAAATCACTCTATCGCTATCCACAATATCTCACCACTCCTAACTAGATCTCACCCAGACATAAGCTGACTTCATACGACTCCTCACTCTCCGACCGAGAGTACATATTCTCGAGTACATCGATAGTCATCTATTCTCAACTCATTCAGCCGCCATTGACCATATCGACCTCGTCCACACGGATCAATCATCAGTACTCCCCATTGATCATCTCTCACTAAGATATCTACTGTTCCCACACCCATATATACTTCTACCAATGTCCGTGTGAACACACCCACATAACGGCCACATTACAATGAGACACCTCATACCCATCTGAAAACCTTCCTCCTCAAACTTGATCTAGTAAACATACCTCTAATAATAACAGTGCACAACCTCCATCTTAACACAACGAACTCTACACTCAACCCGGCGAATCGCTTATACACGACCTGATCTGTAACTCACATACACACATTATCATCAATAACGCTATCTCTCCTCTCTAACCTATCCCTTCCGTTAAACATATCATCTACACATCGAATTGAATTCGCACATTTCACTCTCACTCCTCACTGACTCCCTCATCCCTCATCTATATCTCACATCACGCGACCTTTCCAAGATATGTGCATCGGAGACTAATCGACTGTCTCACACTCACTCCAGTACTCACTCACTATCGCACACTTACATCCCCCAACAACTACTCCACGTACCCATCTCAAAACTCCTATTAAGCACACCCCCCCTTCTCTAAACAATCTAGGCACCCCACCCTACTCCGCTAGTAATAGATCTCGCTCTCTCTCCACTCATCCCCTATAGATATCTCACTCCAATTAATCTCGCATCTCCATGTGATCGTCTCAAATATCACTCACGCATGTATACTTTTATCTTACATAATATGCACGCAAGAACTCATACTACATACTACCTACACAGCTTATCCTACATACTCATCGCTATATCTAACATAGACACACGAGCCCATGTCATCTTCCCACCTTCATAAAGCCACCACTCTTCACAACAAGCCCTCATATGGATGCTACCTCCGTGAGCTCCACATCAGCTCTATAATCTCATCAAGCCTACTCATCGAACCCCCAATCCAACTTGCTCTCAACTCTTCAATTTACAACTTCCCTTGCCTCGCTATTGACTCACTTACGCACAGCACCCTATAGCGATACAGCTCGAGTATCGAGCATACCAGCACGATCCATCGCTCGCCATACTCTAATACATGTAACATGAGCAACAGAGTTAGACCTCTCCCCATACTACATCTCACAACCACGTCAACGCTATTACCGCACCCTAGTAATATACGTCAAAGACCTCCAAAGAATATCAACCCACCCTCTTCTCCCCACAAGTACCTCCAAACTAACCCATACCGAGATAATATCCATCCATATACACCCTGCCACACTCACACAATTCCACTCACCAATGTGAAGAAATCAAGACTACCATCGATACCCCCAGAGATCTCTCAAAAAGATACTGCCGGTCCCATCCCTCTACCAAACTCTCCACCCCACCTACTCTCTCTCGCACTCATACACCATACTACACCAACGGCGAAGGTCCCCTCCACGCCTAGTACTTTTCCTCCCCCAGCTGATATTCTGACTTTCACTCATGTCCCTATCTGATCTGCATAATAATAGACCAATACCTTCGACGTCCTATCCCAACCCAGTCCCCCTAATATCCTATACGAGACCCCCACCCTAGAGAAGTGACTACGCTCCCGACCACCGATCTCACACTACCGAGAAACATCGCTCCTGTCTCACATAGGCTCAACCAATAATAACCAGCCTCCTACGCTTATCAGTCTCTCCTTACTCGATGTGCCTGATGTCGCCAGTCCATACACTCATATGAGACGAATACTCGCTTCTCCCTGCAAGAGTGATTGAGGATTCCAGCATAAAGGGCCATAATATACAGTAGAGATGAGGCTTACATATACAGAAACAGACTCCACATCACCTCACATGCGCCGCAGATTGATGCGCGAGCCGAATAGCGAGAGGACCATATACACTCCTTACTCCATACGGTAGCGCGCAAACTCCACCGCACTCCACTATGCTCACTATGACATCTATGACACACATTCGTACCTCCTTATGCAAGAAACATCTGCGAGACCCAGGACACGCACAGAATGCACTCTAAGTTAGGCGCCACGTAATCCACAGCGCCGACTAAAAAAACTCGACCTCACCTGTGATCATGCCATCACCAAAGATAAGAAGATTAGTCTAAATGATCATGCCCTACCTGTCAATCACTACATCCCTACTACTCCGAGTGTAAAAGCCTTCCAACAGAAGATGTCTCACCCATACCTCCAAGGGTGTAGAGATGAAGGCCACACCAGCAAGAGACGCTCCAGCTTAATAAAGGGTACACCACGACTCACCAGATACGCGCCCCAGACCCTTTGATATACCGAACACGAGACACCCACCACACATAGTCGCATCGCGTCCCCGACTATAATACCCACCCTCCCCCCCCCCCCCTCCCCCCCCCCCCTCCCCCCCCCCTCCCCTACCCTATGTCCAAGCGTGCTCTCAGAGGTTCGCGAGGATAGCAAGCCCCAGTGCCCCTCTACCTAGTAGCTGCCTCACTCACCAAGCTGATGCCTCATGACTCACAACAGTACTCATAGAGTCATGCATCTAGCATCAGCGCCACACTGCACCCCATTCGTACGGACTCAGTACCACTAGCCACCACCATAGATTCCCTCCTCCGAGACAGCTATGAAGCTCCGAGAGCATAGCCTGCCATCCCCGCGCTCTCCATTCAGCGAACACTCGCTCCTCACCCTCTATAAGTCTTACTCGATCGACTTACCCGCTGTCTTCTCATGGACGTGATATGTGTGAAGATGTCCAGACAGGCGCCCATATGTAAATGTATCTGTCCTCTCACCCGCTATAACTTCGCCTTGAAGCAGAGACGAAGGAGGACTTACTGATGTCACGGATCTCTAGTCAGAGTAAGCTTTGGGTGTCTCTGTGAGGTGAAAGTCCCGCGTCACTGACGAATATAATCGACCTCCAAAGACGCTGAGTCTGCCTCGCACCGAGCTAGAGTCGACTACTCAATCAAGTAGACCCGACCCCTCGCGATCCTTTTGGCGATCAGTAATATTGCTGTCTCCGCATCATCTCGCTTTCTATCGCACCCGAATCGTCCACCACCTCTCATATCTTCCTCAGCGCTGATAGTCGACTGCGCCGAGCAGATCCAGCCATGCTAACTATCGCTGACCTCGCGCCAGTCGCTGTTACGCACCGCTGCAACCTTGGTTCTGAGAGAGATGGTTCCGGTATTTACATATGGTCTTGAGCTTTGCCATTGCTGGCTACGGTTTGTGCAGCACTTGACGAGTGATTTCGGTCTAGCAATATGTATAAATTCTAGCTACTGGTAGAATATTACAGATAAAACTCTTTTAACCCAGAGTTACTATTTTTAGTTGTGAATCTTCCACACAGCTAAATGATGCAGGCGCTATGCTGAAGATATGAGTCTCACAGTCAGTGTAACCCATATGGAAAACAGACGGAGTGTCTAGCGTGACGTCACACGTCATTGGGACCCAGACGAAAAACACACAGCGTAAGCTCAAGCGGTGTTGCTGTAAAGGCTGATCAAGTGGCCCCAGTTGCAATTTTTACGTAGAAAAGAAAGACACATTTTTCCACCCTTGTGTTTCTAAGCTCTGAAAAAGGTTACCTTCCCATGGGGTGAGTTACTTCACATGCACAAGCTCAAGTATACCGGGATGAATTGCATTGTCCTTCAGAGTGTTTCCATTAAAGGCAGGGTTTCGAGGTTTTTAAAGCTCTCTCTCTCCCTCGCTCTCTCTATTCTTTATCTAGTATGTGAAGATAGGAGATAAAGGCGAACTAGCTTGTTCCTTCATTTAACCATTTCTCTTTTACCTGTGCAGTGCTAGAGATTTCCTTATGTAACCTATTTTTGCTCTTTGTGTCTGTTGACACATTAAAAGTTTTTCAAACATTGATCAAAACTCTGTTTGACAGGATCACAGTATTGTTTACCTGATCACAATATGGTTGTCAGTAATCCACAGTATGTTTGACATTGATCACCTTTATCGTTTGCATTGATCACCATATGGTTGAAATTTGATCATAATATGTTCGACATTGTTCATAATATTTTTAACATTGATTTCAATATGTTTAACATTGACAGAATATAGTTATAAATTGATTAAAATTTATTTAATTGGATCACATACAGTTTAACCTTGATCACCAATTTGGTTGAACACTGATAGACATATGTTTGGCAGAGATATCAATAATGTCTTTTGTATTGGTTATTAATCACAATAAAATAACACCCTGCATGTTTGGAATTAAACCTGAAATCTGTAAGCAGGGGGACTGGTGGACCTGATTCATCTCATGGAGTGCACGTTTATAAAACAAAAAAAACTACAAAATAGTAGTTTAGAAACATCATTCTTTTTTCTTCAATTCAGTAGTAAAAAACAAACAAACAATCTTTGACCAACCAAACGACTTATTCTGATCGCATACATATTTCATAAGATTGAGTTTGCAAATTAATGGAACATGGACCAATAGACAAGAATGAAAAAACACATACAAAACCTAAAGCTATGCGAGACATTAAGATGAAACCAACGAAGCTAAGAGTTCTTCATTTATGATAACCTTCTTTGTAGTCATGATTCCTTGTTTTTTTTCCTTAAAAAAAGATGTGGAGGGAATTTTTTCAAGAGGTGTACTTTTTGTTTTTCTATTTTCCATCGTCAGTAGCTGGTATGAATTAGAAATAAAGTCAAAGTTAAGTCAAATAAAACTTTTACTCAGTAGTCAGCTGACAAAGGAGTGATGAACTACTTTACAGAGACAAAATGGGACACTGGTCACAGCACTGTAGTTTTTGGTTTTTTCTGAATTAAACCAAGGTTTTTTTTAATACTTAAATGGTTATTAAAGAGAATAAAAAGAAAGAAGGAAGGAAAGAAAGAAAGACACGCGAAAGGAAAGAAAGAAAGGGGGGAAATAAAAAGAAAGAGAATATGAAAGAGAGAAAGATGGAAGGAAGGAAGAAAGGATGGAAGGAAGGGAAGGAAGAAAGAAAGAAAGAAAGAAAGAAAGGAAAAAACAAAGAAGGAAAAGAAAGTAAAATTACGATAGTTAGATAGAAAAAGAGAAAAGAAGAAAGAAAAAATAAAACAACAGTAAAAAGCCGAGAAGAAAAAACAAAGAAGGAGGAAAGAAAGGAAAATTAGATAGATAGATAGTAAAAGGGAAAAAAAAGAGAAAAGAAAAAATAAACAACAGTAAAAAAGCAAGATAAATTAAGCAGACAGAAGAGTGGTGTGTGTGTGTGTGTCGTGTGGGGTGTGTGTGTGTGTGTGTGTGTGTGTGTGTGTCTTTTGTGTTTGTGTGTGTTTGTGGTGTGTGTGTGTGTGTGTGTGTGTGTGATTGTGTGTGTGTGTTATGTGTGTGGGGTGTTTTGTTTTTTGCTTCAGAGGACAGAGACAGAGAGGAAGAGGAGAATTAATATGGCCCATCACAATTATCTGACCACAAAGACTACGAATGAATTCTTTCACCTCTTTAAAGAAAAAAGGGTCTATTACTTTGCGACCTATCGTCTTCAGATTTTCTTTTTACTCAATGTCCTTTCATTTTTTTACCTCCCGACATCATTTTATCTGCGAATCTTTTTGATGTTTCACCCGTAATATTGCATCTACGTTCTGGATCAACGGATATCACTCTTTATTTATTTATTTTATTTATTTATGTATTTATACCACTTTAAGTCACGAGATTTCTCTGCGTGAAAATTCAGTCGCCACAAGCAGCAGCAGGACGCATCATTTTCTTGGGGGTAAGGAATGTATTTGTTTCCCTTTCAGAGTGGAATTTTTCTAATGGAATTTTGCAGGGACAATCTCTTGTTTGCCGTGGGTTCTTTACGTGCGCGGAATAAATTTGTTAACACACGGGACCTTCGGTTTATCGGCTCATCCGAATGACTAGCGACTAGTACTCCACTCCATGGTCTAACTGTATGGGGGGAAAGTTTTGGGCCCAAAAAGGATTCGAAGCACCGCACCTATCCGACTTAGGACTTTTCGCTTCTAGACAGGCGCGTACATCTAGGCCACGGTCCCATATCGGTTTTAGTTTACTTTAGTCTTTCTTCTTTTGTTTATGCAGAAATGAGCGGTCTGAGTTCATTGTCCGCATCTGTTACGTATGTGCTAAAAAATTATTGTTATGTTAGAATGTCTGTTTCATTCTGTGGTTCGCTTCGCCATTGGTGTTTCTTGTGTGTCCAAAAAATTCATTATTGTGTTGTCGTGTTTTTGTTATCATACTGGTCATGTGGACATATGGGATCGGTGGTCTAGTGGTAAAGCTCCTGCTAGATGGCGGAAATTCCGGGTCGGAAGTGTGCGCTGGTTTGATCCCACGTTTGGATCAGGATGTGGTGGTCTGGGTGCTCGGTCTTTCGGATGAGACTCGATTAAACTGGAGGGTCCTTTGTTTGAATCATAATTATTTTTAGCGCACGTCTAAAAGAACCTATGGCGAAATTGTCCACCGGCAAAATTCTGTACAATAGGCCCTTTGATAGGACAACAAATACAGTTGCAGACAAGAAAGAAAAAAATTATAGGTGGAACTGCTATTGTGGCGACGCGCACTCGTCGGAGAGAGCAGCACGATTTCAAAGCATAGAAATCTGCATTGGACTTTAAGTGGTTTATTTTAAAAGTAAATGTATGAGTCATGGGAAAAATACTCTCTGTAAGCCATTCTCCTTCTGAGTAGTGTTATTTGTCTAGTCCCTTAGAGTCAAAGTATGGTTGATTATCTTCCCGTGTAGTTTCTTGTACGCTTGTATTATATCATATTGTATTTGTACTGTATTTGTGTTGTTGATGTATACAACTTTCAGTCTTGGCAGATTTTTTTTTCTCTGCTTGATTTTTAGGCCTTCTCCCCACCAAAAAAAACAACAACAACATCAACAAAAAACAAACAAAAACGTGTTTGTTACAGGAGTAGATTTCCCATTTTTCTTCTGAATAATCTGTGTGTATGTGGTATTGTTTCTCTGGAACATTGGCCTTTTACCCTACGGGATTTTTTTCTTGCACAATCTACTTTTGTAGGGGACGGGATTAGTCAGTGGTCGGAGAGCATAGAATCGCTTTCCCCAGCAAGTTAAGCTGCGTCGAGGGGTTACCAGTTGGATGGGTGACTGTTTGCGCTCGCCTTGGCTTCAGTACCAGTTCCCCAGTTCCACCTGCTTGTAAATGGGCTACCTGCCCTCTCTCTTTAGGGTCAGGAAGGTAAAAGCAGCGAGGATGTGGAGTGGGATGGGCGCCGCATTCAATAGCTGGTCCCTAGTGAAGTGAGGTCCTGACGCCTAGCTTCCCTTTAATCTTAATAAATAAACCTTAAATTAAAATCATTACACACACCCACCCCCTATTAACTCTTACCTCCACACCCCCTTCCTCCTATACATCTCAACCATATACACCCCCCCCATACACATTCTCTTCCTCCAAACAACTCCAACCCACAAACATCACAAAAATAACACAAAATAACTTATATACAATTAAATATACCCAACACTATCCAAAACATCACAAAACAAACACAAAAATATTAATAACAACATACCAAAATCAAAACAATAAACTAATCAAAAAATAATAAAACCAAACCAAACATACCATCCAATAACTACCCTCTACCTTACAATTAATACCCCACAATATTAAATACTTATCTCTCTTCACTCTCCCCACTAACCCAATTTTCTACACAATCTTTTAAAACAATATAAACAAAATCCACCTCTTCTTAAACCAAACCAATATTAAACCAATTTTCATACATCTTTCTATTACTTCAAAACAATTAAATCAAACAAAACCACACCACCACCACCACCATTTCCAACACACTCCCCACACACAATCCCCCTCCACCCCCCCCCCTCTCCTCAAACCCACACCAACCCCTTCATCCCCACCCCACCACCACTACACACTAAAAACCCCCACTCACATTAATCTATCCTCCCCAAACAATCCAACCAAAAACCCAATACACCATAAAACCTCACCACACCCCACCCCATTTAAACATAACCAAACTCCTTTATCATTCCCTTTTTAAATAATCATTTTAATAAATAAATCCACATTATTTTTTCACAAAATTAATATAAAAATCTCATAAATCTTATCAACCCTATACAACACACTTAAACATTCTCTTCTATCTATTTTCTCAAACCCTACTAATTACCCCTCCCAATCTCACTACTCTTCTTCCCCTTTATTAAATTAATCTAAAAATCTACTTCCAATTACACATCATAATCTCTCTCTTTCCTATCCTATATACCCTATCCATCCATCACACTCTTAATTCATTTATCTACAATACTGCTCCAAATACCCTATTTACATCTAAACAACAATACCAACATATTACCTTTCATATTCTCTCACTCAACTCTATTTTAAAATTTACCTAAAATACTAACTATTATAATACCTATCTCTTATCAATTCAAAACTTATAATTTATATTATTAATTTTCTATAATCATTATATATAACTCCTTATCACATACCTAACCTATTACACAACCCAACTCCTAATTTCACATTCCCTAACCCTTCATGTAATACCTATCAATCCATAACAACCTAAAAAATTTAATTAACAACAATAGAACAGCACTCAACCTTCTCAACTTATTAAGTTCTCAATATATACAATAGTTATATCCTAATAATTACAAATATAAAAATAAAATCACATAAATCAACAATAAAACACAACAACATTTAACTTCACAACTTTAATGTCATAACATAAGAAACATATAACTTATCTATTACTTTTAACATCATGAATTAACATAACAATTCACCCCTCTTAAGAATACCAACCTTAACCCCCCTTCTACTCCTCCTCCCTCCCCCCTCATCTTCCTCCTCTCACATCTCTTCCTACCCCTACATCTCACACCCCTTCTTCAATCTTTCCCTCTTCTATCCCCCTATCTCTTTATATCTATCTATCCACCCTTTTCCAACTCCCCTCATCTCCCTCTCTTCATACTCTCTCCCTATCTCCTTCTTCCTTTTCCATCCTCCTCTTTTTCCCTCTCATCTCTCTCTCTCTATTATCTCTATAATCTCTTCTCTTCTCCTTTTCTAATTTTCTTCTCTCTCTCTCTCACTATCTCTTCTCTCCACTCATCCCCCCCCCCCCCCCCCCCCCCCCCCCCCCCTTCCTTATACACATCATAACCACCAACCCTCAAACCCCTCAATTTAAACCTACATAACCTCCACAATAAATCAACATATTCCCCCCTTCCCCCCTCACAACCCCTCTCACAATCCTACCCATATCTCTCTTCCTTACATCCCCCTAACTCCCTCCCCTTCAATTTATCCTACAACACAACTTCCCACCAATAAATAAACAATATTTATATATATATTTTTTTTTTTTCTATTACTATATATACTTTTTTTCTTTTTTTCTTCATTTTTCTTTTATTAATATCATTTTATATATATATATATATATATATATATATATATATATATATTCATCTCTATCTCTCTCTCTATCTCTCTCTCTATAATATATATATTTATATATAAATATAATATAATATACTATATATCAAAAAAATATATACTATATATAAATATATCTATCTTTCATCTATATAAATATTATATATATATATATATATATTTATATATATATATAATATATATAATATTTTTTTATATATATAAATATTTATATATCTATATAATATTAATAATATATCCTACTATATATATCTATATAATATATTATTTATATAAATTATCTAATTATTATATATATATATATATATATATATATAATATATAATATCTAAAAATATTATCTATATTATCCATCCCATCCCCTATATATATACTATATATATCAAAAAATAAAAAAAACATTTATAAATCATAAACAACATATTTAAATATATTATAACATCCCTTTTAAATCAACAAACTACACCTAACATATATATTTAAAACAAAATTCAAATAAATAACCGAACCTACCATACACCCCCCCATAACTCAATCTTATTTAACCCCAAACAAAAAATAAAACGTTTACTAATAATACCCCACCACCCCCTAACACACAAAAACCATAAAAACCCCCCACTCCACAACCACCAACAACTCACCCCTCTCACCTTCCCTCACAACACCACATCCAACTCACCATCAACATATCTCATTAAATTATAATACCTATCATACAACAACCAATCTCTTAAACAACATCCCCAAACCCTCAACTTTCAAATAATTACATCCCCAACCTTAATCCCTATTATTATAAATCTCCCAAAAAAAAATAAAACTCTCTTTTATATAAATAAAATCCACCCCACCCCAAATTAACCAAATCAATTCATATAAAACCTACATCCAAAACCCCCTCCCACCTCATAATATTTAAAAACATCAACCCCCCTAATAAAATAAATAAACTCTATATAACTACCTATAAAATACCCCCCCCCACAAACAAATAAATCAAACCCCTCCAACCAAATACACAAAAACCCCCACCAACACAAAATCATCATCATAATCACCATCATATCATCATAATCATCAATATATATCAACAACACAACAACAAACAACATTATACTACTACTATAAATATTATTATTATTAGTTATTATTTTTTTTCTTTATTATTATATTATTATTAATTACACCCTTACACACCCACCCCCACCATTATAAAACACCACCACCTACTCATCCCTCCTCTCTCTCTCCCCTCTCTCCTCTCTCTCCTCCCTATATATACTACTACTACTAACTATACCAATAATAATAATAATAATAACAAATACCTCCAACAACTACTACACTACAACATTTCCTCCCTTCTTCCCTTCTTCCACCTTCCCCTCCTCCTTCCCTCCTCCTCCTCCTCTCCCTTCTCTCTTATCCCTAACCTACTTACACCCATAACCCTTACCCTTCTACCCCCACATCTTATAACTTTTCTCTCTTCTCTCACCACCCAATACTTTTTTCCTCACAATCATTTTTTCCCCACAAACACACCCTATCAAAAAACCATACACCCTTTTCCCTTACCCCCCCAAACCTATTTATCCCATTTTTTCATAAATCCTCCCCCCTTTCTCCTTACCCCCAACCCATTACCCCATCATCCCTCATAACCAATTATTTTTTCTTCTCTATATTCCCCTCAACATAACCCTCACAAAAAACACCTCTACCCTAACAACATCCCACTACTCCCCTACTAATATTCCAAAAAAATATAATAACTTTTTTTTTTTTACACCCAACCCCCAAAAACACTATAAATAACATAAATAATACATAAATAACACAATACATACCTAATAATACTAATAATACATAAACCCCATACCCATAAAAAAAAATAATTTATAATAATTAATACATCCCATATATAATAAACATACATAATCTTAATCAATAAATAATATTCTATCTAATAATACATCTATACATCTATTAAATACATACTCTATAATACATAATAATCTATAATCTATAAATAATACTCTATAATACATACAAACCACTATAATCTATAAAACCCAACCAACACCACCACAACAACAAACACACACCCACAAACACACACCAAAACCAAACCACCACAAACACCACACACACAACAACCACAAACCACACACAAAACCCACACAAACCAACCCACTCACACCACCACAACAACCACAAACACCAACACAACCAACCAACACACACCCCACCACCCACAAACACCCACCACACACACAACAACAACCCAACCACCACACCCACCACCTCCCAACAACAACCCCCACCACCACCACCACCCACCACACACACACCACCAACACACACCCACACCACCACCCAACACCCACACCACCAAACCACCACCACACACACAAACCACCAACACCACACCACCACCACCCACCCCCCACCCACCCCCCCCCCCCCCCACACCCCCCCCCCACCCCCCCCCCACACCACCACCACCACCCCACACCACCACCCCCCCCCCCCCCCCCCCCCCCCACCCCCCCCCCCACCCCCCAACACCCACCCCCCCCCCACAACCCCCACAAAACCCCCCCCCCCCACCACCACCCCCACAAACCCAACCAACCAACCCCCCACAAAACACCCCACCAAAACCCAACAACACCCACAACCCCACCACCCACCACAAACCCCCCCACCACCAACCACCAAAACACACCCCACACAACCCCCCCACCCCATCACCCACCCCACCCCCACCCACCCACCACCCACCCAACACACCAAAACCCACCACCCACCCACACCCACCCATCCCTCCCACCCCCCCTACACCTCAATCCCATAAACACACAAACCAAAAACATTAAACAACACCAACAAACCAAACAAAAACAAACAACAAACCCAACAAACCACACACCAACTCCCAAACACCACCCCAAACCAAAACCACTCCCCAATAAAAAATCCCCCAACAAAAAAAATCCCAACCCAACTTCCCTACATCCAAACCAACCCCATCATCAATCCATCCCCATTCACCAACCCATACACTCAACCTATAAACCCCTCCATACAAAAAAACCCAAAAACCATAAAAAATCACACAAAACACCTACAAAATTCACCAAATAATAAACACCCAATCAAACCCCCCCCCTAAATTCCTCAATAAATCAACCAATATCCCCTCCCACTAAAAAAACCATCTAACTAATAAAAATCCCCCTACCCCCCAAAAAAAAAAAATACACCAATCCCCTCAAATAACCCCACAAATCCCAACCAAAAAAAAAAAAACTTCCAACAACTACAATCCATAAACTCCCAAACAACCAAAAACACCCTAAACCCACCCACCACCATACACCACCCTACCCCCCCCTAAACAACAATCCCCTATCACAAACAACAAAATACCTTTACACCTCTAATCCCACTCAACTCAAAAAACCCCCCAAACACCACCACACCACAACACACCCCCAAAAATAAAAAATAAAAATAACCACCCCCAACCAATAACCATAACCCCAAACATACTATCACACCACAAATAACCAACAAACCACCACACAAACCCAAAACAACAACACAAACAAAAACCCACAACCCAAAAAACCCAAACCACAAACCCCCCCCAAAATCCCCAAAAACACACAAATTCCCCCACATACCCCACATCCACCATCTTCCACACTACAAACAAACTAAACTCCACCATCCCCCTACCACACAAAACACCCCTCAACCACCCACCCAACATATCCAAACACACTTACCAAATACAACCCCACAATACTAACCACCACAAAACAACCAACAAACAACACCAACACTTCCACACATAAAATCACCAACTCCAAACCCCCAAAAACACACACCCAAAAACCCAAAACACACAACACCCCCAAAACCCAAAACAACAAACACCAAGACAAACCCCACCCCACAAACCAAAACACCCCAACTATCCCCAAACCCCCATCCAAACAAAACTATACTCTATCTGTAGCACTTATTACTTGACTATCAAAACTCCACTCATAAACAAGTGACACTCAGCGATAATTCTCAGACAAAACACTTTATTTTCCAACTAGACTCACCTATTATAACTAAACTCTCTATAACAAAATAACTGATATCACATAGTACTACCCCTCTCATCATATAGATGTCTCCTCAATCGTCAATCAATCACCTACTTTGTCACCCCACCCCCCCCCCCAACCCCACCACCACTCTAATGTACTCACCTCCTCTACTATAAGTGTGTGAGACTGCATTCTCGTCAACCCGACAATAATAGTCACCCGTGCATTATACCTAGTGTTCTCTCATTCGGTTATCTATTTCCCTTGAGCGACCCACTCAACATTCACAGCCTTCCTCACCCATACTGACTCAAATAAACTCATCTCATTTAACCAACGTCACACCTAGTATAAAAACGACTCCTGAGTTAAACAGTATTCAATCTCCTCAAACCTAGCCCATCTCACATTAGATGTCCACAATACATATACCGGTACACACAAAATAGAAGATATATGATCATACATTGACCTGCCCTCTCATTATTGATATTCACTATATCCTAAACGTGTACCCTTGATCACCCACACCCCACAACTCAAGAATAGAAGACCCCCCCCCCTACCTGTTGATTGCCCTAATTTTATCTCCTCCACTACGTTCACACCAATACTATCCTCGTATCATATTGATATTGACACCAAACATCATAATGAGTGTATAGAGAAAATGTCACAGCAAAGCTAAACCCAGATCAATAAACACATACTCCTCACAATACCCTAAACATATAATCATACATATACAGATAATATCTGTGTAACTGAAAATGTGACAAGCATTTAAGACACCATTCCACATCAAATGACTAGATGTGAGAGTAACAACCAGTAAATGAAGCGCGTCTATCATCAAGTCTCCCAACACATGCTACTCCGACAAAACACACACATCCACGATCGCACTTCCTTTGAAACCTTACTCTTTCCCTGCGCCTCGTGAATAACACACACCATCAGTCGATTAACTCAGAGATGAAGTCTGCTGTATTTACCATAGATCCAAATGTCTTTCCACATCCATACGTCCAGAACCAACCCAGTCTACTATACACATCTGTCAATGACTTACCTCTTCCGTCCACTCATGAACCTAACCATGAACAATGATGGTCAATGCAATACACCACAAACAAAATCAAACCATCACTCACCCAATGCATACCTCGAGAGAGTACACGAGTCAAGACTACCTGACAACACACCCCCCTCGCTCCCGCTCAATTTAAGGAGCAACACATATAATGACTCTGCCGATGAATAGAATCTCCTATTGACATATTGATGACTTCACATTGTCCTATGTGCAAGAATGTGTCACTACCCAGTGTATACAGAGTACATATCGAGTGTACATACATTGAGAATGCAAAATAATATATCCCTCCCAAGACACACTCGCCTCCTCTACCAACCGTCCATAGTCACTCTATGATGCCCTCATCAATCTCATAATTATCACTATAGTAAGAAGGACACTCACTAATGTTGTTAAAGCTGATAGAAAATGTAAAACCTTACCGAGATGTAACTATGTGCCATGTCCCTCGAGTGCTAGAACCAGTGTAACCCACTCTAAGTGTACGACCGTCACGATCGCTGTACACCGTCACACCTTTGTCACCTATTACACCATTACACACTGGCTCTCGGTACACAACATAATCAACTCGCACTACTCCTCCTTCACATATCCTCTACCACTAATATACACAATGTATAATATTAATTCTAACATCAAACAAAAATACATTCTAAAACACTACAAATCCGTAATATAATGGTCCTATGTGATACCATATACCATGAATCACTGAGTATACCTACGTATTAGTCACACACTGCAAAATATTCTTATTACTGTATTGTTATATCTCACTACTATCTCATCGACTATCACTCTCCCGGCAATCCCTAGTTCGACTATAGGAGTGTGCACCCACATCTAACCAACTATAACATACAGAACACAATATCCTCTTCTAACCATATAAGTGTAGTATCACTCATCATATATCAACTAATCATATTCCACACTCACAAAAACCACACTATTATCACATTAAACAATCAACTACTCATTAAATACTTAGAGATCTCCTCACTATATCAAGACAATCATATCATCAAGTGATAGCAAAATCCCTCCCGTCGCTCCGCACACGATATGTACACTAATCTGTTAAAGAGTCATTACATACAACGTGCACAAACAGCATCTCAACCTGTTCTATATGCTCAGTAACATCTCGATCACATATATAAGGACAAGAAAATTATCCATAAACTCAGCTCTAGGCTCGTCTCTCTCGCGCGAGCGTCAGTCTCAAGAGTAATTCTTTATACACTTCTCTCTTAAACTAAAGTTCACACACAGCACATAGAAGATCCCGCAGCGTGTGCAACCACACCCAACCCGTGTATTATGTGATTCTACTCGTATCTCTTATGTCTGATCACATCTCATCTAACTCATCTCACACCTAACGAGAGCTATAATAAACACACACATATATACCCTACTCTGATATACCGTGCTCTATCTACTACCGATAAACATGAATCCTATGCCATCCACAAAAATCACTCTATCGCTATCCACAATATCTCACCACTCCTAACTAGATCTCACCCAGACATAAGCTGACTTCATACGACTCCTCACTCTCCGACCGAGAGTACATATTCTCGAGTACATCGATAGTCATCTATTCTCAACTCATTCAGCCGCCATTGACCATATCGACCTCGTCCACACGGATCAATCATCAGTACTCCCCATTGATCATCTCTCACTAAGATATCTACTGTTCCCACACCCATATATACTTCTACCAATGTCCGTGTGAACACACCCACATAACGGCCACATTACAATGAGACACCTCATACCCATCTGAAAACCTTCCTCCTCAAACTTGATCTAGTAAACATACCTCTAATAATAACAGTGCACAACCTCCATCTTAACACAACGAACTCTACACTCAACCCGGCGAATCGCTTATACACGACCTGATCTGTAACTCACATACACACATTATCATCAATAACGCTATCTCTCCTCTCTAACCTATCCCTTCCGTTAAACATATCATCTACACATCGAATTGAATTCGCACATTTCACTCTCACTCCTCACTGACTCCCTCATCCCTCATCTATATCTCACATCACGCGACCTTTCCAAGATATGTGCATCGGAGACTAATCGACTGTCTCACACTCACTCCAGTACTCACTCACTATCGCACACTTACATCCCCCAACAACTACTCCACGTACCCATCTCAAAACTCCTATTAAGCACACCCCCCCTTCTCTAAACAATCTAGGCACCCCACCCTACTCCGCTAGTAATAGATCTCGCTCTCTCTCCACTCATCCCCTATAGATATCTCACTCCAATTAATCTCGCATCTCCATGTGATCGTCTCAAATATCACTCACGCATGTATACTTTTATCTTACATAATATGCACGCAAGAACTCATACTACATACTACCTACACAGCTTATCCTACATACTCATCGCTATATCTAACATAGACACACGAGCCCATGTCATCTTCCCACCTTCATAAAGCCACCACTCTTCACAACAAGCCCTCATATGGATGCTACCTCCGTGAGCTCCACATCAGCTCTATAATCTCATCAAGCCTACTCATCGAACCCCCAATCCAACTTGCTCTCAACTCTTCAATTTACAACTTCCCTTGCCTCGCTATTGACTCACTTACGCACAGCACCCTATAGCGATACAGCTCGAGTATCGAGCATACCAGCACGATCCATCGCTCGCCATACTCTAATACATGTAACATGAGCAACAGAGTTAGACCTCTCCCCATACTACATCTCACAACCACGTCAACGCTATTACCGCACCCTAGTAATATACGTCAAAGACCTCCAAAGAATATCAACCCACCCTCTTCTCCCCACAAGTACCTCCAAACTAACCCATACCGAGATAATATCCATCCATATACACCCTGCCACACTCACACAATTCCACTCACCAATGTGAAGAAATCAAGACTACCATCGATACCCCCAGAGATCTCTCAAAAAGATACTGCCGGTCCCATCCCTCTACCAAACTCTCCACCCCACCTACTCTCTCTCGCACTCATACACCATACTACACCAACGGCGAAGGTCCCCTCCACGCCTAGTACTTTTCCTCCCCCAGCTGATATTCTGACTTTCACTCATGTCCCTATCTGATCTGCATAATAATAGACCAATACCTTCGACGTCCTATCCCAACCCAGTCCCCCTAATATCCTATACGAGACCCCCACCCTAGAGAAGTGACTACGCTCCCGACCACCGATCTCACACTACCGAGAAACATCGCTCCTGTCTCACATAGGCTCAACCAATAATAACCAGCCTCCTACGCTTATCAGTCTCTCCTTACTCGATGTGCCTGATGTCGCCAGTCCATACACTCATATGAGACGAATACTCGCTTCTCCCTGCAAGAGTGATTGAGGATTCCAGCATAAAGGGCCATAATATACAGTAGAGATGAGGCTTACATATACAGAAACAGACTCCACATCACCTCACATGCGCCGCAGATTGATGCGCGAGCCGAATAGCGAGAGGACCATATACACTCCTTACTCCATACGGTAGCGCGCAAACTCCACCGCACTCCACTATGCTCACTATGACATCTATGACACACATTCGTACCTCCTTATGCAAGAAACATCTGCGAGACCCAGGACACGCACAGAATGCACTCTAAGTTAGGCGCCACGTAATCCACAGCGCCGACTAAAAAAACTCGACCTCACCTGTGATCATGCCATCACCAAAGATAAGAAGATTAGTCTAAATGATCATGCCCTACCTGTCAATCACTACATCCCTACTACTCCGAGTGTAAAAGCCTTCCAACAGAAGATGTCTCACCCATACCTCCAAGGGTGTAGAGATGAAGGCCACACCAGCAAGAGACGCTCCAGCTTAATAAAGGGTACACCACGACTCACCAGATACGCGCCCCAGACCCTTTGATATACCGAACACGAGACACCCACCACACATAGTCGCATCGCGTCCCCGACTATAATACCCACCCTCCCCCCCCCCCCCTCCCCCCCCCCCCTCCCCCCCCCCTCCCCTACCCTATGTCCAAGCGTGCTCTCAGAGGTTCGCGAGGATAGCAAGCCCCAGTGCCCCTCTACCTAGTAGCTGCCTCACTCACCAAGCTGATGCCTCATGACTCACAACAGTACTCATAGAGTCATGCATCTAGCATCAGCGCCACACTGCACCCCATTCGTACGGACTCAGTACCACTAGCCACCACCATAGATTCCCTCCTCCGAGACAGCTATGAAGCTCCGAGAGCATAGCCTGCCATCCCCGCGCTCTCCATTCAGCGAACACTCGCTCCTCACCCTCTATAAGTCTTACTCGATCGACTTACCCGCTGTCTTCTCATGGACGTGATATGTGTGAAGATGTCCAGACAGGCGCCCATATGTAAATGTATCTGTCCTCTCACCCGCTATAACTTCGCCTTGAAGCAGAGACGAAGGAGGACTTACTGATGTCACGGATCTCTAGTCAGAGTAAGCTTTGGGTGTCTCTGTGAGGTGAAAGTCCCGCGTCACTGACGAATATAATCGACCTCCAAAGACGCTGAGTCTGCCTCGCACCGAGCTAGAGTCGACTACTCAATCAAGTAGACCCGACCCCTCGCGATCCTTTTGGCGATCAGTAATATTGCTGTCTCCGCATCATCTCGCTTTCTATCGCACCCGAATCGTCCACCACCTCTCATATCTTCCTCAGCGCTGATAGTCGACTGCGCCGAGCAGATCCAGCCATGCTAACTATCGCTGACCTCGCGCCAGTCGCTGTTACGCACCGCTGCAACCTTGGTTCTGAGAGAGATGGTTCCGGTATTTACATATGGTCTTGAGCTTTGCCATTGCTGGCTACGGTTTGTGCAGCACTTGACGAGTGATTTCGGTCTAGCAATATGTATAAATTCTAGCTACTGGTAGAATATTACAGATAAAACTCTTTTAACCCAGAGTTACTATTTTTAGTTGTGAATCTTCCACACAGCTAAATGATGCAGGCGCTATGCTGAAGATATGAGTCTCACAGTCAGTGTAACCCATATGGAAAACAGACGGAGTGTCTAGCGTGACGTCACACGTCATTGGGACCCAGACGAAAAACACACAGCGTAAGCTCAAGCGGTGTTGCTGTAAAGGCTGATCAAGTGGCCCCAGTTGCAATTTTTACGTAGAAAAGAAAGACACATTTTTCCACCCTTGTGTTTCTAAGCTCTGAAAAAGGTTACCTTCCCATGGGGTGAGTTACTTCACATGCACAAGCTCAAGTATACCGGGATGAATTGCATTGTCCTTCAGAGTGTTTCCATTAAAGGCAGGGTTTCGAGGTTTTTAAAGCTCTCTCTCTCCCTCGCTCTCTCTATTCTTTATCTAGTATGTGAAGATAGGAGATAAAGGCGAACTAGCTTGTTCCTTCATTTAACCATTTCTCTTTTACCTGTGCAGTGCTAGAGATTTCCTTATGTAACCTATTTTTGCTCTTTGTGTCTGTTGACACATTAAAAGTTTTTCAAACATTGATCAAAACTCTGTTTGACAGGATCACAGTATTGTTTACCTGATCACAATATGGTTGTCAGTAATCCACAGTATGTTTGACATTGATCACCTTTATCGTTTGCATTGATCACCATATGGTTGAAATTTGATCATAATATGTTCGACATTGTTCATAATATTTTTAACATTGATTTCAATATGTTTAACATTGACAGAATATAGTTATAAATTGATTAAAATTTATTTAATTGGATCACATACAGTTTAACCTTGATCACCAATTTGGTTGAACACTGATAGACATATGTTTGGCAGAGATATCAATAATGTCTTTTGTATTGGTTATTAATCACAATAAAATAACACCCTGCATGTTTGGAATTAAACCTGAAATCTGTAAGCAGGGGGACTGGTGGACCTGATTCATCTCATGGAGTGCACGTTTATAAAACAAAAAAAACTACAAAATAGTAGTTTAGAAACATCATTCTTTTTTCTTCAATTCAGTAGTAAAAAACAAACAAACAATCTTTGACCAACCAAACGACTTATTCTGATCGCATACATATTTCATAAGATTGAGTTTGCAAATTAATGGAACATGGACCAATAGACAAGAATGAAAAAACACATACAAAACCTAAAGCTATGCGAGACATTAAGATGAAACCAACGAAGCTAAGAGTTCTTCATTTATGATAACCTTCTTTGTAGTCATGATTCCTTGTTTTTTTTCCTTAAAAAAAGATGTGGAGGGAATTTTTTCAAGAGGTGTACTTTTTGTTTTTCTATTTTCCATCGTCAGTAGCTGGTATGAATTAGAAATAAAGTCAAAGTTAAGTCAAATAAAACTTTTACTCAGTAGTCAGCTGACAAAGGAGTGATGAACTACTTTACAGAGACAAAATGGGACACTGGTCACAGCACTGTAGTTTTTGGTTTTTTCTGAATTAAACCAAGGTTTTTTTTAATACTTAAATGGTTATTAAAGAGAATAAAAAGAAAGAAGGAAGGAAAGAAAGAAAGACACGCGAAAGGAAAGAAAGAAAGGGGGGAAATAAAAAGAAAGAGAATATGAAAGAGAGAAAGATGGAAGGAAGGAAGAAAGGATGGAAGGAAGGGAAGGAAGAAAGAAAGAAAGAAAGAAAGAAAGGAAAAAACAAAGAAGGAAAAGAAAGTAAAATTACGATAGTTAGATAGAAAAAGAGAAAAGAAGAAAGAAAAAATAAAACAACAGTAAAAAGCCGAGAAGAAAAAACAAAGAAGGAGGAAAGAAAGGAAAATTAGATAGATAGATAGTAAAAGGGAAAAAAAAGAGAAAAGAAAAAATAAACAACAGTAAAAAAGCAAGATAAATTAAGCAGACAGAAGAGTGGTGTGTGTGTGTGTGTCGTGTGGGGTGTGTGTGTGTGTGTGTGTGTGTGTGTGTGTCTTTTGTGTTTGTGTGTGTTTGTGGTGTGTGTGTGTGTGTGTGTGTGTGTGATTGTGTGTGTGTGTTATGTGTGTGGGGTGTTTTGTTTTTTGCTTCAGAGGACAGAGACAGAGAGGAAGAGGAGAATTAATATGGCCCATCACAATTATCTGACCACAAAGACTACGAATGAATTCTTTCACCTCTTTAAAGAAAAAAGGGTCTATTACTTTGCGACCTATCGTCTTCAGATTTTCTTTTTACTCAATGTCCTTTCATTTTTTTACCTCCCGACATCATTTTATCTGCGAATCTTTTTGATGTTTCACCCGTAATATTGCATCTACGTTCTGGATCAACGGATATCACTCTTTATTTATTTATTTTATTTATTTATGTATTTATACCACTTTAAGTCACGAGATTTCTCTGCGTGAAAATTCAGTCGCCACAAGCAGCAGCAGGACGCATCATTTTCTTGGGGGTAAGGAATGTATTTGTTTCCCTTTCAGAGTGGAATTTTTCTAATGGAATTTTGCAGGGACAATCTCTTGTTTGCCGTGGGTTCTTTACGTGCGCGGAATAAATTTGTTAACACACGGGACCTTCGGTTTATCGGCTCATCCGAATGACTAGCGACTAGTACTCCACTCCATGGTCTAACTGTATGGGGGGAAAGTTTTGGGCCCAAAAAGGATTCGAAGCACCGCACCTATCCGACTTAGGACTTTTCGCTTCTAGACAGGCGCGTACATCTAGGCCACGGTCCCATATCGGTTTTAGTTTACTTTAGTCTTTCTTCTTTTGTTTATGCAGAAATGAGCGGTCTGAGTTCATTGTCCGCATCTGTTACGTATGTGCTAAAAAATTATTGTTATGTTAGAATGTCTGTTTCATTCTGTGGTTCGCTTCGCCATTGGTGTTTCTTGTGTGTCCAAAAAATTCATTATTGTGTTGTCGTGTTTTTGTTATCATACTGGTCATGTGGACATATGGGATCGGTGGTCTAGTGGTAAAGCTCCTGCTAGATGGCGGAAATTCCGGGTCGGAAGTGTGCGCTGGTTTGATCCCACGTTTGGATCAGGATGTGGTGGTCTGGGTGCTCGGTCTTTCGGATGAGACTCGATTAAACTGGAGGGTCCTTTGTTTGAATCATAATTATTTTTAGCGCACGTCTAAAAGAACCTATGGCGAAATTGTCCACCGGCAAA
>CM054152.1:50500429-50520429 GCA_028751875.1 Rapana venosa
GTTTTCCCAGTAGATGTGAAGCTTTGTGATCTTGAAGTATTCTATCTCTGTCTGTGTGTGTCTGTTTGTCTGTGTCCGTCTCTGTCTCTGCTGTCTTCTCTGTCTCTTTCTCTTCTCTCTCTCTCTTCTTTCTCTCTTCTCTTCTCTCTCTTCCTTCTCTTCTCTTCACTTCTCTTCTCTTCTCTTCTCTTCCTTCTCTTCTCTTCTCTCTCTTCTCTCTCTTCTCTCTCACTTCTCTCATCTCTCTCTCTCTATCTTTCTCTCTCTCTCTCTCTCTCTCTCTCTCTCTCTCTCTCTCTCTTCTCTCTCTCTCTCTCTCTCTCTCTCTCTCTCTCTCTCTCTCTCTCCCATCAGAGAAATAGATCTTCTTTGCATCTTCTCTCCCTATTTTTCTAGCATTCATGTTCATTTGTGTGATCTTTCTATAGTTTTGAAACTAGATAAGATTTATCGAACTCTGCTTTCTCTGTGATTTCCTTCGAGTACCCTATCTGGACAATTATAATGGAGTTTTATTATGGCAGGATGTTTAAAAAAAAGGTATTGATTTAGAAAGAAGAAAGAATGATATATGATGACGAAGAGGAAGTGGGAGGAGGCCAGGACGATGAACACAACAAGACTGTAGATAGAACAAGATATCAAACTCGCTTACACACACCACACACCACACATCAACACACTACACACATACTATGACAGACACACAAAACAGTTAACACACAACAACACACACACACACACACACACACAACACACAATCCACACAGACACAACACACAAACAGACACACGACATACAACACACAACACACACCCACTAACTAACACCACACACACACACATACACAACCACACACACACACACACACACACACACACACACACACACACACACACACACACACACACACACACCCACACACACCACACACACACACACACACACACACACACACACACACACACACACACACACACACACACACACACACACACACACACCTTGAGTGAACGTACGTTAAATTAAAGAAAGTATAGAGAGACAGACAGACAGAGACAGATAGACAGACAGATAGAGACAGACAGACAGAGACAGACAGAGACAGATAGACAGAGACAGACAAGACAGATAACAGAGACAGACAGAGACAGACAGAGACAGACAGACAGAGACAGACAGAGACAGACAGACAGAGAGGTCTGGTATAACCCACACAACCTTCTTGGCCGTAAGCGAAAGGAATAAAGACGATATCCCTCAGGAAGAATATAGCCTCTCCTTCGTAACTTCCTCCCTCTGACTTTCCGATTCATTTCCTTTCATTTCTCGGTCCCGACTGTACGCCAGCTTCTTCTACTGTGTCTGTTTAAATAGATCGGTGGTCTTGAGAGAACAAACCTGCCTAGATTGTTTTTTGTATAAAATCGTGGATTCAATCCCCGTTCTTCCCCGTGGAAATGTCGGGGATCTGTCAGTATATATTATAGCATCAGCACCTTCTGGACGTACTGTGCTAGGGATTCCCTCTTTTCTATCCCTTTCTTTGTTTCCATCTTGTTCCTTCTCTCCCTGTCAACGCCTCCTTCTGTATTTTCTGCTTTCTTGGTCCATACTCCAGCCTTTTTTTCCAGAAAGACTTAAAAGATAATCATTCTTTTCCATGCCGGAGTCAGATGCACTGGGCCTGACTTGTCAAGCGCTTTACGACAGCGCAACACAATTTCGCTCGTATAACAGGAAATAGTTGCTGGCTGAGTGTTCGAAAAACAAGAAGAAGAAAAAGAAAGAATCCCCATTCGAACGTGGAATTTGTCTCTCATCTACTTGACCTTGAGTAGTGGTCTCAGTCGTAGTCTTTCGGATGCGAAGATAAACCAAATTTCCATTTGCAATACACAGTTAGAGCACATAAAAGTACCCACGGCATCAAGAGCGTTTTACCTAGAAAAATTTGTAGGAGAAAGCCGCTCTCATTCGGGAAACAAATGCACTTGCAAATAGGAACATTTTAAGACAAAAATGGGTGGCGCTGTTCTTGTGGCAACGCGCCGTTCCTGAAGTGAGCAGCCCAAATTTCATGCAGAAAAATCTGTGGTGACTAAAAATGACAGACAATACAATACAATACTTTTTAAATCTCCCTCACAACCAGTTTTCCAAAAGTCATGATTCTCATACCCCCTCCCCACCCACACATGTAAATGAAGATGAAGTCCTTCGGATGAGAGTATAAACCGAGGCCCTGTGTGCGAACGCATGCAGAACATCTTGCGCACTCGTTAAATCCTGTTCCGCTGTTCGAAAGAGTAGGCCATCGTGTGCCGGTGGAAACAGATGACAAAATTTACAAAACCGCATACACACGCATAAATATAAAAAAAAGTCATCTGAGCGCTTTGATTTGTTGCTTTACAAGATTCAGCGCTATATAAATTCCATACATTATTATTATTATAAGATACATAGGGTTTTATGACCTATGCAGTCATTAGGATCAAGGAGTCAGAGACTTCAACTTCTCCACGGGCCAGCATATTGAGGTCGGCGTCCATGTCCTCTCTCTTTCGCTGCTTCACTTTCTCTCTCACTAAAGAGGATATGTACCCATTTACAGCTGGGTGAACTCAGGGACTGTACTGAAGCCAAGGTGAACGAACGGTCAACCATCTCTGAGGCAAGCACACTCAACGCTACTTATTCTTATCGTGGGGAGAGCGAGTGCGCTGACCACTGTGCTCTCCTGTTCCCTGTCTTCTGATTAGACACTTCTGAAAAATTGCAGCTATTAATTTGTCTGCGTTTGTCTAGGTGTGCACAAGTGTATATAAAGTACGCGTCTTGGTCTTTCCTTCCGTCCTTCCTTCCTTCCTTTCTTCCTTCTTTCCTTCCTTCCTTCTTTCCTTCCTTCCTTACTGCCATCCTTCCTTCTTTCCATCCATCCTACCTTCCATCCATCCTTCCTGCCTGCCTTCCTTCCTTCCTTCCTTCTTTTTTCCCTTCTTTCCTTCTTTCCTTCCATCCTTCGTTCTTCCTTCTTTCCTTCTATCCTTCCTTTCAACCTTCCTTCCATCTTCCTTCCATTCTTTCTTTCTTCTTTCGTTCCTTCCATCCATCCTTCCTTCCATCCATCCTTTCTTCCATCTTTCCTGCTGTCCTTCCTTCCTTCCATCCTTTCTTTCAACCTTCCTTCATTCTCTTCTTTCCTTCTTTCGTTCCTTCCTTCCTTTCTTCTTTCCTTCCTTCCTTCCTGCCTTCTTTCCATCCTTCCTTCCATCCTTCCTTCCATCCTTCCATTCTTTCTTCCTTCCTGCCTTCCTTCCTTCCATCCATCCTTCCTTCCATCCAGCCTTCCTTCCATTCCTCCTTCCTTTCTTTCTTCCTTCCATCCTTCCTTCCATCTTTCCTTCCTTCCACACTTCCTTCCATACTTCCTTCCTTCCTTCCACCCTTCCTTCCTTCCTTTCATCATTACACGCTTCTTTCCATTCTTCCTTCCGTCCTTCTTTCCTCCCATCCTTCCTTCCTTCCCTCCTTCCTTCCGTCCTTCCTTCCTTCCCTCGTGCTCCACTTCTTTAATACATTTGCCAGGATGCAGATCGCGTGCACCCTGTGTAATATTGCTTCCCACAGAAAGAGCCCTTTCTCTTGTGTGGCTATTCTGCCTACAAACCAATCACTTTTTTCCTGGGGGCCGGATGGCTTCAGGGACACCAGTACAGTGGACTGGGTACTGTGTTGACAGCTGGCCTTTTCTTTCCACAGCCAATGCAACAGTTTGTTTTCTCCAAGTATTCTTTTTTGCCTTTGTCTGTGTGTGTGTGTGTGTGTGTGTGTGTGTGTGTGTGTGTGTGTGTGTGTGTGTGTGTGTGTGTGTGTGTGTGTGTGTGTGTGTGTGTGTGTTTATGTGTGTGTGTGTCTGTCTGTCTGTCTGTCTGTCTGTGTGTCTCTCTGTCTCTCTGTCTGTCTCTTCTTCTCTCTCTCTATCTCTGTTTGTCTGCCTGTCTCTGTCTCTCTGTCTCTCTGTCTCCTCTCTCTCTCTTCTCTCTCTCTCTTCTCTCTCTCTCTCTCCTCTCTGTCTCTTCTCTCTCTCTCTCTCTCTCTCTCTTGCATGTTTCTTGGAGTTCTTCGTTTTTGCTTCATGCCTATTAGCTGTCTAATCTTACCCAAATTTCTCTGGAGACTCCGCATTTGCCTCCAATATCCTCACTGTGAATGTTTCTTCGTGGCCATAAATCCGTCATACAACTGCATAGATATGCTAAAATTATTCCTAGACGCAAAACAAAACAAAACATATTAAAGGTTTTAAAACATCACCTTTCTATCCACCTTTTTAAACCCACAGTCCAATTCCTATTTATCTCAAATTAATCATGTATCACACATGCTAAACTAGTTCTGAGATGCAAAAAAAACACAAAAGTTAATATCTATTTTAAACCAACTTCTATCTTTCTTTATGCCATTGTGAAGCAGCAAATCATGGAGTGTTATTATTAGAAGTGTGTGTATTGTTTAGAAATAGAACAAGAGTATTTGACCAAACTTTTGGTCAAGTGTTTCCACAGTGAACATTGAATGTTGCCATGTTACACTGGAAAATGGTGTACGCAACATTTGGTATTGGTGAGAACATTTTTAAAAATCCAGAAAATCCAGATCAGCTGATGAAGACAATCATGCAACCAAGAAAAGTGAGAATCTTTTCAATGCCAAGTCTTTGTCAGTAAGCACATTTTTCAGAGGCAGATCCTTTGTTTTTTCTTTGTCCATCCTATGAACTAATGGGGACCAGAAATGAAACAGTTTCCCTTGGGGTAAATTTCAATATGAAGACAGAGCTGGTATACTGCTGCATATACACTTGCTGTTGAGTTTTAACCACTTTACATTGTAGGATGTAGAAAGGTGTTTGTACAAAAGTTGGGAAAGAAGAAGAAGAAGAAGAAAGAAGAAGAAGAAGAAGAAGAAGAAGAAGAAGAAGAAGAAGAAGAAGAAGAAGAAGAAGAAGAAGAAGAAGAAGAAGAAGAAGAAGAAGAAGAAGAAGAAGAAGAAGAAGAAGAAGAAGAAGAAGAAGAAGAAGAAGAAGAGAAGAAGAGAAGAAGAAGAAGAAGAAGAAGAAGAAGAAGAAGAAGAAGAAGAAGAAGAAGAAGAAGAAGAAGCAGGAGAAGAAGAAGAAGAAGAGAAGAAGAAGAAGAAGAAGAAGAGAAGAAGAAGAAGAAGAAGAAGAAGAAAACAAAACAACAACAATAACAACAAGAAATAGAAAAGAACAAGAATAAAACCAAGAACAAGATCAAGGGCAAGAGAAAGAGCAAACACACACACACACACACACACACACACACACACACACACACACACACACACACACACACACACACACACACACACACACAAACACACACACACACATGCACATACGCATATACACACACAAACATGCGCGCGCGTGCGACTGTGAGAGAAACAGACAGACAGATTGTCTCTTATAAACCATTCAGAATGACAACAGTATCATAAACCTGACACAAAATAATGATGGTGCCTTACCTTAGGGGGACGGGATAGCTCAGTGGTCGGAGCACTCGCTTTCCCCCAGCCAAGTTAAGCAGCGTCGAGCGTGGTTACCACTTGGATGGGTGACCGTTTGCGCGCCTTGGCTTCAGTACAGTTCCCCCAGTTCACCCAGCTGTAAATGGGTACCTGTCCTCTTTAGGGTCAGGGAAGGTAAAGCAGCGAGGGAGAGGAGATGGGCGCCGCCCTCAATACGCTGGCCCTAGAAAAGTGAGGTCTCTGACGCCTCGCTCCCCTACGACCTTATAGGTTATGGGACACCTTTACCTTTACCTTTACCTTACCTTACCTTTTCAGGCCCCCTTGCCAACATGTTTTAGCTCAAGCCTCTTCATTCACTCAGCCCCCAACCTCTGCCGCTGCTGCCGATTTTTCCTACTCTTTCCATTCACTAAACTACTTCATTCATCTCCTCCTTCATTGTCAATAGGCCTGACCCCCTCAAGTCTCCTCCCTTCTTGGCCCTGATATGAGTGGTTTCTTGTGGTTCATAGTCTACATTCGTGCAGCTGTGTCCTCTAGTGCCTCCCACTCCCCACGGAGTATCCTTGTGTGTCCAGAAACTGGTGTGCCGACATTGACATGGTAATATACACACACCATGTGACGATGTTATGAGTATCACCAAAAGGTATTCTTTTCATCCATTTATTGACCTTGCTATGTGTATGTACTTGAAACCGAGAGTCAAACTCAATACACTCCCGTGGAAGTGGATTGTCAAGAGATGGGTTCTCATCTCTTCTGGCAGTTGAAGGAAGTAGGTTCTGGCTTTGTGTCTCTTTCGTTGTAACCAACCACTGAAAACAAGACAATGCAGGAAAAGGGGTCAGGCTGGAAGTGTGTCTGCTGCATGTAATGATGATCACAAGCCTCCCTTCCCCCCTTGTGCAATATTGCTTTACATAGAGGGAGTGCTTTTGTGTCCTGACTTTCTCATTCATCGCAGAGTCCTGTCATTCTCTCTCTTGGGGAGGGTTACTTTGCAGATGCAAGCAGAGTGCACTTGGCACTGCTCTGTCAGTAAGTTTTTGTTGGAGGTGAAAACTTTATGATCTTCATTTACTCTTTGGTCATTTATCCCTATGTCTGTCTGTCTGTCTTTCTGTCTGTATCTCTCTATCTGTCTGTGTCTGTCTGTTGTCTGTCTTTCTCTGTCTCTGTCTGTCTGTTGTCTGTCTGTCTGACTCTCTCTGTCTGTCTGTGTCTGTTGTCTGTCTTTCTCTGTCTCTGTCTGTCTCTCTGTCTCTCTGTCTCTCTGTCTCCCTGTCTCTCTGTCTCTGTCTCTGTCTCTCTATGCTCTCTCTCTCTCTCTCTCTCTCTCTCTCTCTCTCTCTCTCTCTCTCTCTCTCTCTCTCTCTCTCTGAAGGATCAACTTTTCCCACATGCAGTCTCCTCTTTCTCACGTTCTTCATCTTCATTCCTTTCATCTCCTCTTTCTCACGTTCTTCATCTTCATTCCTTTCATCACAACTTTCTCTCCTTACAAACAGTTGTAGGCACGTTTGTCCTTCATTTCTTCTGGTTGACCATTAAAACTTGTTACTTAGTACAAAGCATTCACACAACTTAGTACAAATAATTCACACAACACGCAAGGCTGAATTAGTTCAGAAGTGCAAATAAAAGGGCAACAGTTTCTCAGACTGATTTAATGATGAGCCCCAACTTTAATTACTAAAATAACAAAGCAGTTAACATGGAAGACATTGACGTAATAAACCCATATCCCTTGCAGTCTGATAGCGTTACCTTAAAGATGGATAAAAAACAGTTGCATACACGAAACTTTTACCATTGGTGAACCTCAGAGCTCCACAATGAAATAAAAACCTGTACAGTCGTGTAAACATACAGAATGATAGTTGCTAAAAAGCAGCAGTTAGATGAACTGACCAGCTGCACCCTAACTGTCCAGAAGAGCAAAGCAGTTGATACAGAAACTACATCATCCATAGCATATAAATGGAGAGAAATGTATGATTGTTCTTTGTATTGATCAACCGTCTTTTAAGAGAGCGGACAATGCTATCGGTAGACCTTGCAAATAGCACATACAGTAGTAGACAAGAGTTAAACTTTGAGAACCAAAGAAGTTACGGAAAAGACTTAACCAAGAAAACCAGGAATTTCTCCCAGTCTGCTACACCTCTCAATATCCATCACTGCTTGGCTTCCCTCGCTCACAAGCGAATTTCAATTTCGAGGGGTACATATTTCATCTACTAGTTTTCTCTTTGAATCTCTGTAACTACTGGTGACTTGAAATTTATCATTTTCCTGGAATAATCTATTGTTTGAAGACTGATATGGGTCCACTGTTTTAACAAGCACACTGTCATTTTGGGGGTGCTTTGTTGAACATGACTTTACAAACTTAGAAGAAGAAAAAGAAGAAGAAGAACAACAACAACAACAGCAAGAGCAACAACAACAACAACGGCAAGAAATAGAAAAGAACAAGAAAAAACCAAGAACAAGAGAAATGGCAAGAAAAGAGCAAACACACACACACACACATGCATGCATGTGCGACAGTGAGAGAGACAGACAGACAGACAGACAGACAGATTGTCTCTTAGGCAACAGTACTATAAACCTGACACAAAATAATGATGGTGCTTTACCCTTTCAGCCTCCCTTGCCAACCTTTTCTGGCTCAAGCCTCTTCATTCACTCAGCCCCCAACCTCTGCTGCTGCTGCTGATGATTTTTCCTACTCTTTCCATTCATTAAGCTACTTCATTCATCTCCTCCTTCATTGTCAATAGGCCTGACCCCCTCAAGTCTCCTCCCTTCTTGGCCCTGATATGAGTGGTTTCTTGTGGTTCATAGTCTACATTCGTGCAGCTGTGTCCTCTAGTGCCTCCCACTCCCCATGGAGTATCCTTGTGTGTCCAGAAACTGGTGTGCCGACATTGACATGGTAATATACACACACCATGTGACGATGTTATGAGTACCATGAAAAGGTATTCTTTTCATCCATTTATTGACCTTGCTATGTGTATGTACTTGAAACCGAGAGTCAAACTGAATACACTCCGGTGGAAGTGGATTGTCAAGAGTTGGATTCTTATCTCTTCCGGCAGTTGAATGAAGTAGGTTCTGGCTTTGTGTCTCTTTCATTGTAACCAACCACTGAAAACAAGACAATGCAGGGAAAGGGGTCTGGCTGGAAGTGTGTCTGCTGCATGTAATGATGATCACAAGCTTCCCCTCCCCCCTTGTGCAATATTGCTTTACATAGAGGGAGCGCTTTTGTGTCCTGACTTTCTCATTCATCGCAGAGTACTGTCATTCTCTCTCTTGGGGAGGGTTACTTTGCAGATGCAAGCAGAGTGCATTGGGCACTACTCTGTCAGTAAGTTTTTGTTGGAGGTGAAAACTTTATTATCTTCATTTACTCTGTGGTCATTTGTCCCTCTGTCTGTCTGTCTGTCTGTCTTTCTGTCTGTATCTCTCTATCTGTCTGTGTCTGTCTGTTGTCTGTCTTTCTCTGTCTCTGTATGTCTGTCTGTTGTCTGTCTGTCTGACTCTCTCTGTCTGTCTGTGTCTGTTGTCTGTCTTTCTCTGTCTCTGTCTGTCTCTCTGTCTCTCTGTCTCTATGTCTCCATGTCTCTCTGTCTCTGTCTCTGTCTCTCTATGTCTCTCTCTCTCTCTCTCTCTCTCTCTCTCTCTCTCTGTCTGAAGGATCAACTTTTCCCACATGCAGTCTCCTCTTTCTCACGTTCTTCATCTTCATTCCTTTCATCTCCTCTTTCTCACGTTCTTCATCTTCATTCCTTTCATCACAACTTTCTCTCCTTACAAACAGTTGTAGGCACGTTTGTCCTTCATTTCTTCTGGTTGACCATTAAAACTTGTTACTTAGTACAAAGCATTCACACAACTTAGTACAAATAATTCACACAACACGCAAGGCTGAATTAGTTCAGAAGTGCAAATAAAAGGGCAACAGTTTCTCAGACTGATTTAATGATGAGTCCCAACTTGAATTACTAAAATAACAAAGCAGTTAACATGGAAGACTTTGACATAAATACCCATATCCCTTGCAGTCTGATAGGGATACCTTAATGATGGATAATAACAGTTGCATACGCGAAACTTTTACCATTAGGAGCTCCACAATGAAATAAAAACCCGTACAGTTGTGTAAACATGCAGAATGATAGTTGCTAAAAAGCAGCAGTTAGACGAACTGACCAGCTGCACCCTAACTGTCCAGAAGAGCAAAGCAGTTGACACAGAAACTAAATCGTCCATAGCATATAAATGGAGAAAAATGTATGATTGTTCTTTGTGTTGAGCATTCGTCTTTAAAGAGAGTGGACAATGCTGTCAGTAGACCTTGCAAATAGTACATACAGAAGTAGACAAGAGTTAAACTTTGAGAACCAAAGAAGTTACAGAAAAGACTTAACCAAGAAAACCAGGAATTTCTCCCAGTCTGATACACCTCTCAATATCCATCACTGCTTGGCTTCCCTCACTCACAAGCGAATTTCAATTTCGAGGGGTACATATTTCATCTACTAGTTTTCTCTTTGAATGTTCATAACTACTGGTGACTCAAAATTTATCATTTTCCCTGGAATAACCTATTGTTTAAAGACTGATATGGGTCTACTGTTTAAACAAGCATACTGTCATTTTGGGGGTGCTTTGTTGAACATGACTTTACAAACTTAGAAGAAGAAGAAGAACAACAACAACAACAACAACAGCAAGAGCAACAACAACAACAACAACGGCAAGAAATAGAAAAGAACAAGAAAAAACCAAGAACAAGAGAAATGGCAAGAAAAGAGCAAACACACACACACACACACACACACACACACACACACACACACACACATGCGTGCACATGCAACAGTGAGAGAGACAGACACACAGACAGACAGATTGTCTCTTATAAACCATTCAGAACGACAACAGTACTATAAACCTGACACAAAATAAGGATGGTGCTTTACCTTTTCAGCCTCCCTTGCCAACCTTTTCTGGCTCAAGCCTCTTCATTCACTCAGCCCCCAACCTCTGCCGCTGCTGCCGATTTTTCCTACTCTTTCCATTCACTAAGCTACTTCATTCATCTCCTCCTTCATTGTCAATAGGCCTGACCCCCTCAAGTCTCCTCCCTTCTTGGCCCTGATATGAGTGGTTTCTTGTGGTTCATAGTCTACATTCGTGCAGCTGTGTCCTCTAGTGCCTCCCACTCCCCACGGAGTATCCTTGTGTGTCCAGAAACTGGTGTGCCGACATTGACATGGTAATATACACACACCATGTGACGATGTTATGAGTATCACCAAAAGGTATTCTTTTCATCCATTTATTGATCATGCTCTGTGTATGTACTTGAAACTGAGAGTCAAACTGAATACACTCTGGTGGAAGTGGATTGTCAAGTGTTGGGTTCTTATCTCTTCCGGCAGTTGAATGAAGTAGGTTCTGGCTTTGTGTCTCTTTCGTTGTAACCAACCACTGAAAAAAAGACAATGCAGGAAAAGGGGTCAGGCTGGAAGTGTGTCTGCTGCATGTAATGATGATCACAAGCCTCCCTTCCCCCCTTGTGCAATATTGCTTTACATAGAGGGAGCGCTTTTGTGTCCTGACTTTCTCATTCATCGCAGAGTCCTGTCATTCTCTCTCTTGGGGAGGGTTACTTTGCAGATGCAAGCAGAGTGCACTTGGCACTGCTCTGTCAGTAAGTTTTTGTTGGAGGTGAAAACTTTATGATCTTCATTTACTCTTTGGTCATTTATCCCTCTGTCTGTCTGTCTGTCTTTCTGTCTGTATCTCTCTATCTGTCTGTGTCTGTTGTCTGTCTTTCTCTGTCTCTGTCTGTCTGTCTGTTGTCTGTCTGTCTGACTCTCTCTGTCTGTCTGTGTCTGTTGTCTGTCTTTCTCTGTCTCTGTCTGTCTCTCTGTCTCTCTGTCTCTCTGTCTCCCTGTCTCTCTGTCTCTGTCTCTGTCTCTCTATGTTCTCTCTCTCTCTCTCTCTCTCTCTCTCTCTCTCTCTCTCTCTCTATCTGAAGGATCAACTTTTCCCACATGCAGTCTCCTCTTTCTCACGTTCTTCATCTTCATTCCTTTCATCTCCTCTTTCTCACGTTCTTCATCTTCATTCCTTTCATCACAACTTTCTCTCCTTACAAACAGTTGTAGGCACGTTTGTCCTTCATTTCTTCTGGTTGACCATTAAAACTTGTTACTTAGTACAAAGCATTCACACAACTTAGTACAAATAATTCACACAACACGCAAGGCTGAATTAGTTCAGAAGTGCAAATAAAAGGGCAACAGTTTCTCAGACTGATTTAATGATGAGCCCCAACTTTAATTACTAAAATAACAAAGCAGTTAACATGGAAGACATTGACGTAATAAACCCATATCCCTTGCAGTCTGATAGCCGTTACCTTAAAGATGGATAAAAACAGTTGCATACACGAAACTTTTACCATTGGTGAACCTCAGAGCTCCACAATGAAATAAAAACCTGTACAGTCGTGTAAACATACAGAATGATAGTTGCTAAAAAGCAGCAGTTAGATGAACTGACCAGCTGCACCCTAACTGTCCAGAAGAGCAAAGCAGTTGATACAGAAACTACATCATCCATAGCATATAAATGGAGAGAAATGTATGATTGTTCTTTGTATTGATCAACCGTCTTTTAAGAGAGCGGACAATGCTATCGGTAGACCTTGCAAATAGCACATACAGTTGTAGACAAGAGTTAAACTTTGAGAACCAAAGAAGCTACAGAAAAGACTTAACCAAGAAAACCAGGAATTTCTCCCAGTCTGCTACACCTCTCAATATCCATTACTGCTTGGCTTCCCTCGCTCACAAGCGAATTTCAATTTCGAGGGGTACATATTTCATCTACTAGTTTTCTCTTTGAATCTCTGTAACTACTGGTGACTTGAAATTTATCATTTTCCTGGAATAATCTATTGTTTGAAGACTGATATGGGTCCACTGTTTTAACAAGCACACTGTCATTTTGGGGGTGCTTTGTTGAACATGACTTTACAAACTTAGAAGAAGAAAAAGAAGAAGAAGACAACAACAACAACAGCAAGAGCAACAACAACAACAACGGCAAGAAATAGAAAAGAACAAGAAAAAACCAAGAACAAGAGAAATGGCAAGAAAAGAGCAAACACACACACACACACATGCATGCATGTGCGACAGTGAGAGAGACAGACAGACAGACAGACAGACAGATTGTCTCTTGGGCAACAGTACTATAAACCTGACACAAAATAAGGATGGTGCTTTACATTTTCAGCCTCCCTTGCCAACCTTTTGTGGCTCAAGCCTCTTCATTCACTCAGCCCCCAACCTCTGCTGCTGCTGCTGCTGATTTTTCCTACTCTTTCCATTCACTAAGCTACTTCATTCATCTCCTCCTTCATTGTCAATAGGCCTGACCCCCTCAAGTCTCCTCCCTTCTTGGCCCTGATATGAGTGGTTTCTTGTGGTTCATAGTCTACATTCGTGCAGCTGTGTCCTCTAGTGCCTCCCACTCCCCACGGAGTATCCTTGTGTGTCCAGAAACTGGTGTGCGGACATTGACATGGTAATATACACACACCATGTGACGATGTTATGAGTATCACCAAAAGGTATTCTTTTCATCCATTTATTGACCTTGTTCTGTGTATGTACTTGAAACCGAGCGTCAAACTCAATACACTCCCGTGGAAGTGGATTGTCAAGAGATGGGTTCTTATCTCTTCTGGCAGTTGAAGGAAGTAGGTTCTGGCTTTGTGTCTCTTTCGTTGTAACCAACCACTGAAAACAAGACAATGCAGGAAAAGGGGTCAGGCTGGAAGTGTGTCTGCTGCATGTAATGATGATCACAAGCTTCCCCTCCCCCCTTGTGCAATATTGCTTTACATAGAGGGAGCGCTTTTGTGTCCTGACTTTCTCATTCATCGCAGAGTCCTGTCATTCTCTCTCTTGGGGAGGGTTACTTTGCAGATGCAAGCAGAGTGCACTTGGCACTGCTCTGTCAGTAAGTTTTTGTTGGAGGTGAAAACTTTATGATCTTCATTTACTCTTTGGTCATTTATCCCTCTGTCTGTCTGTCTGTCTTTCTGTCTGTATCTCTCTATCTGTCTGTGTCTGTCTGTTGTCTGTCTTTCTCTGTCTCTGTCTGTCTGTCTGTTGTCTGTCTGTCTGACTCTCTCTGTCTGTCTGTGTCTGTTGTCTGTCTTTCTCTGTCTCTTTCTGTCTCTCTGTCTCTCTGTCTCTCTGTCTCCCTGTCTCTCTGTCTCTGTCTCTGTCTCTCTATGTCTCTCTCTCTCTCTCTCTCTCTCTCTCTCTCTCTCTCTCTGAAGGATCAACTTTTCCCACATGCAGTCTCCTCTTTCTCACGTTCTTCATCTTCATTCCTTTCATCTCCTCTTTCTCACGTTCTTCATCTTCATTCCTTTCATCACAACTTTCTCTCCTTACAAACAGTTGTAGGCACGTTTGTCCTTCATTTCTTCTGGTTGACCATTAAAACTTGTTACTTAGTACAAAGCATTCACACAACTTAGTACAAATAATTCACACAACACGCAAGGCTGAATTAGTTCAGAAGTGCAAATAAAAGGGCAACATTTTCTCAGACTGATTTAATGATGAGCCCCAACTTGAATTACTAATATAACAAAGCAGTTAACATGGAAGACATTGACGTAATAAACCCATATCCCTTGCAGTCTGATAGCCGTTACCTTAAAGATGGATAAAAACGGTTGCATACACGAAACTTTTACCATTGGTGAACCTGGAGCTCAACAATGAAATAAAAACCCGTACAGTCGTGTAAACATACAGAATGATAGTTGCTAAAAAGCAGCAGTCAGATGAACTGACCAGCCTAACTGTTCAGAAGAGCAAAGCAGTTGATACAGAAACTACATGGTCCATAGCCTATAAATGGAGAAAAATGTATGATTGTTCTTTGTGTCGAGCAACTGTCTTTTAAGAGAGCGGACAATGCTGTTGGTTGACCTTGCAAATAGCACATACAGTAGTAGACAAGAGTTAAACTTTGAGAACCAAAGAAGTTACAGAAAAGACTTAACCAAGAAAACCAGGAATTTCTCCCAGTCTGATACACCTCTCAATATCCATCAGTGCTTGGCTTCCCTTGCTCACAAGCGAATTTCAATTTCGAGGGGTACATATTTCATCTACTAGTTTTCTCTTTGAATGTTCATAACTACTGGTGACTCAAAATTTATCATTTTCCCTGGAATAACCTATTGTTTAAAGACTGATATGGGTCTACTGTTTAAACAAGCATACTGTCATTTTGGGGGTGCTTTGTTGAACATGACTTTACAAACTTAGAAGAAGAAGAACAACAACAACAACAACAGCAAGAGCAACAACAACAACAACAACAACAACGGCAAGAAATAGAAAAGAACAAGAAAAAACCAAGAACAAGAGAAATGGCAAGAAAAGAGCAAACACACACACACACACACACACACACACACACACACATGCGTGCACATGCAACAGTGAGAGAGACAGACACACAGACAGACAGATTGTCTCTTATAAACCATTCAGAACGACAACAGTACCATAAACCTGACACAAAATAAGGATGGTGCTTTACATTTTCAGCCTCCCTTGCCAACCTTTTCTGGCTCAAGCCTCTTCATTCACTCAGCCCCCAACCTCTGCTGCTGCTGCTGCTGATTTGTCCTACTCTTTCCATTCACTAAGCTACTTCATTCATCTCCTCCTTCATTGTCAATAGGCCTGACCCCCTCAAGTCTCCTCCCTTCTTGGCCCTGATATGAGTGGTTTCTTGTGGTTCATAGTCTACATTCGTGCAGCTGTGTCCTCTAGTGCCTCCCACTCCCCATGGAGTACCCTTGTGTGTCCAGAAACTGGTGTGCCGACATTGACATGGTAATATACACACACCATGTGACGATGTTATGAGTATCACCAAAAGGTATTCTTTTCATCCATTTATTGATCTTGCTCTGTGTATGTACTTGAAACTGAGGGTCAAACTGAATACACTCTGGTGGAAGTGGATTGTCAAGTGTTGGGTTCTTATCTCTTCCTGCAGTTGAATGAAGTAGGTTCTGGCTTCATTTCTCTTTCGTTGTAACCAACCACTGAAAAAAAGACAATGCAGGGAAAGGGGTCAGGCTGGAAGTGTGTCTGATGCATGTAATGATGATCACAAGCCTCCCCTCCCCCCTTGTGCAATATTGCTTTACATAGAGGGAGCGCTTTTGTGTCCTGACTTTCTCATTCATCGCAGAGTCCTGTCATTCTCTCTCTTGGGGAGGGTTACTTTGCAGACGCAAGCAGGGTGCACTGGGCACTACTCTGTCAGGAAGTTTTTGTTGGAGGTGAAAACTTTATGATCATGATTAACTCTTTGTTCGTTTGTCCCTCTGTCTTTCTGTCTGTCTGTCTGATTGTCTGTCTCTCTCTCTCTCTCTCTCTCTCTCTCTCTCTCTCTCTCTCTCTGTCTCTCTGTCTGTATCTTTCTGTCTCTGTCTGTCTGACTGTCTGTTGTTTGTCTATCTGAGCCACTCTCTCTCTTTCTCTCTCTCTCCCTCTCTCTGTCTCTGTCTCTCTGTCTCTCTGTCTGTCTGTCTGTCTGTTGTCTGTCTGTTGTCTGTCTCTGTCTCTCTCTCTCTCTCTCTCTCTCTCTCTCTCTCTCTCTCTCTCTCTCTCTCTCTCTCTCTCTCTCTCTCTCTCTCTCTCTCTCTCTCTCTGAAGGATCAACTTTTCCCACATGCAGTCTCCTCTTTCTTACGTTCTTCATCTTCATTCCTTTCATCACAACTTTCTCTCCTTACAAACAGTTGTAGGCACGTTTGTCCTTCATTTCTTCTGTTTGACTATTAAAACTTGTTACTTGGTATAAATCATTCACACAACAGGCAAGGCTGAATTAGTTCAGAAGTGCAAATAAAAGGGCAACAGTTTCTCAGACTGATTTAATGATGAGTCCCAACTTGAATGACTAATATAACAAAGCAGTTAACATGGAAGACATTGACATAATATACCCATATCCCTTGCAGTCCCATAGCGGTTACCTTAATGATAGATAAAAACAGTTGCATGCGCAAAAGTTTCACCATTGGTGAACCTCGGAGCTCAACGATGACTTAAAAACCTGTACAGTCGTGTAAACATACAGAATGATAGTTGCTAAAAAGCAGCAGTTAGACGAACTGACCAGCTGCACCCTAACCGTCCAGAAGAGCAAAGCAGTTGATACAGAAACTACATGGTCCATAGCCTATAAATGGAGAAAATTGTATGATTGTTCTTTGTGTCGAGCAACTGTCTTTTAAGAGAGCGGACAATGCTGTTGGTTGACCTTGCAAATAGCACATACAGTAGTAGACAAGAGTTAAACTTTGAGAACCAAAGAAGTTACAGAAAAGACTTAACCAAGAAAACCAGGAATTTCTCCCAGTCTGATACACCTCTCAATATCCATCACTGCTTGGCTTCCCTTGCTCACAAGCGAATTTCAATTTCGAGGGGTACATATTTCATCTACTAGTTTTCTCTTTGAATGTTCATAACTACTGGTGACTCAAAATTTATCATTTTCCCTGGAATAACCTATTGTTTAAAGACTGATATGGGTCTACTGTTTAAACAAGCATACTGTCATTTTGGGGGTGCTTTGTTGAACATGACTTTACAAACTTAGAAGAAGAAGAACAACAACAACAACAACAGCAAGAGCAACAACAACAACAACAACAACAACGGCAAGAAATAGAAAAGAACAAGAAAAAACCAAGAACAAGAGAAATGGCAAGAAAAGAGCAAACACACACACACACACACACACACACACACACACACACACATGCGTGCACATGCAACAGTGAGAGAGACAGACACACAGACAGACAGATTGTCTCTTATAAACCATTCAGAACGACAAACAGTACCATAAACCTGACACAAAATAAGGATGGTGCTTTACCCTTTCAGCCTCCCTTGCCAACCTTTTCTGGCTCAAGCCTCTTCATTCACTCAGCCCCCAACCTCTGCTGCTGCTGCTGCTGCTTTTTCCTACTCTTTCCATTCACTAAGCTACTTCATTCATCTCCTCCTTGATTGTCAATAGGCCTGACCCCCTCAAGTCTCCTCCCTTCTTGGCCCTGATATGAGTGGTTTCTTGTGGTTCATAGTCTACATTCGTGCAGCTGTGTCCTCTAGTGCCTCCCACTCCCCATGGAGTATCCTTGTGTGTCCAGAAACTGGTGTGCCGACATTGACATGGTAATATACACACACCATGTGACGATGTTATGAGTATCACGAAAAGGTATTCTTTTCATCCATTTATTCACCTTGTTCTGTGTATGTACTTGAAACCGAGAGTCAAACTCAATACACTCCCGTGGAAGTGGATTGTCAAGAGATGGGTTCTTATCTCTTCTGGCAGTTGAAGGAAGTAGGTTCTGGCTTTGTGTCTCTTTCGTTGTAACCAACCACTGAAAAAAAGACAATGCAGGAAAAGGGGTCAGGCTGGAAGTGTGTCTGCTGCATGTAATGATGATCACAAGCTTCCCCTCCCCCCTTGTGCAATATTGCTTTACATAGAGGGAGCGCTTTTGTGTCCTGACTTTCTCATTCATCGCAGAGTCCTGTCATTCTCTCTCTTGGGGAGGGTTACTTTGCAGATGCAAGCAGAGTGCACTTGGCACTGCTCTGTCAGTAAGTTTTTGTTGGAGGTGAAAACTTTATGATCTTCATTTACTCTTTGGTCATTTATCCCTCTGTCTGTCTGTCTGTCTTTCTGTCTGTATCTCTCTATCTGTCTGTGTCTGTTGTCTGTCTTTCTCTGTCTCTGTCTGTCTGTCTGTTGTCTGTCTGTCTGACTCTCTCTGTCTGTCTGTGTCTGTTGTCTGTCTTTCTCTGTCTCTGTCTGTCTCTCTGTCTCTCTGTCTCTCTGTCTCCCTGTCTCTCTGTCTCTGTCTCTGTCTCTCTATGTCTCTCTCTCTCTCTCTCTCTCTCTCTCTCTCTCTCTCTCTCTCTCTCTCTCTCTCTCCTCTCTCTCTATCTGAAGGATCAACTTTTCCCACATGCAGTCTCCTCTTTCTCACGTTCTTCATCTTCATTCCTTTCATCTCCTCTTTCTCACGTTCTTCATCTTCATTCCTTTCATCACAACTTTCTCTCCTTACAAACAGTTGTAGGCACGTTTGTCCTTCATTTCTTCTGGTTGACCATTAAAACTTGTTACTTAGTACAAAGCATTCACACAACTTAGTACAAATAATTCACACAACACGCAAGGCTGAATTAGTTCAGAAGTGCAAATAAAAGGGCAACAGTTTCTCAGACTGATTTAATGATGAGCCCCAACTTTAATTACTAAAATAACAAAGCAGTTAACATGGAAGACATTGACGTAATAAACCCATATCCCTTGCAGTCTGATAGCCGTTACCTTAAAGATGGATAAAAACAGTTGCATACACGAAACTTTTACCATTGGTGAACCTCAGAGCTCCACAATGAAATAAAAACCTGTACAGTCGTGTAAACATACAGAATGATAGTTGCTAAAAAGCAGCAGTTAGATGAACTGACCAGCTGCACCCTAACTGTCCAGAAGAGCAAAGCAGTTGATACAGAAACTACATCATCCATAGCATATAAATGGAGAGAAATGTATGATTGTTCTTTGTATTGATCAACCGTCTTTTAAGAGAGCGGACAATGCTATCGGTAGACCTTGCAAATAGCACATACAGTTGTAGACAAGAGTTAAACTTTGAGAACCAAAGAAGCTACAGAAAAGACTTAACCAAGAAAACCAGGAATTTCTCCCAGTCTGCTACACCTCTCAATATCCATCACTGCTTGGCTTCCCTCGCTCACAAGCGAATTTCAATTTCGAGGGGTACATATTTCATCTACTAGTTTTCTCTTTGAATCTCTGTAACTACTGGTGACTTGAAATTTATCATTTTCCTGGAATAATCTATTGTTTGAAGACTGATATGGGTCCACTGTTTTAACAAGCACACTGTCATTTTGGGGGTGCTTTGTTGAACATGACTTTACAAACTTAGAAGAAGAAAAAGAAGAAGAAGAACAACAACAACAACAGCAAGAGCAACAACAACAACAACGGCAAGAAATAGAAAAGAACAAGAAAAAACCAAGAACAAGAGAAATGGCAAGAAAAGAGCAAACACACACACACACACATGCATGCATGTGCGACAGTGAGAGAGACAGACAGACAGACAGACAGACAGATTGTCTCTTGGGCAACAGTACTATAAACCTGACACAAAATAAGGATGGTGCTTTACCCTTTCAGCCTCCCTTGCCAACCTTTTGTGGCTCAAGCCTCTTCATTCACTCAGCCCCCAA
>CM054152.1:50525429-50530429 GCA_028751875.1 Rapana venosa
GGAATAAACTTGCATCAGCAAAGCACCCAAACCTTCATGAACATAATTATTGTTATGCTGTAAAATGTTTTAGTGAATTTGTATGTATTTATGACAAGTTCCCAGAAAGACAACATGTGTCCACCCTCTATAAAAGGAGAAAGTAAATCCTCTGAAGTTTGAATGTGGCTGACTAAGAGTTGAGGTTTGGTTTTCTCTTTTTTGTTGTTTTGTTCTTCGGCTAGAGCTCCAAGGTTTACCAGTGGTGAGATTTTGCGTATGCGACCGTTTTTCCCACTATTAATACTTGAAATGAAATTAGTCATACCTCCAACATGTTTGTCCATTTTATACCATCAAAGTGATATTTACCAGGTGGGATGAGTTAGACAGAGTGCACATTCTGGGTGACTCCCCGGGAGTGTTTAAGCTGTGGAACACATACACACACACACGCACGCACGCACACACGTGCGCGCGCGAACACTCACACACACACACGAACACATACACACACGAACACACACACACACACACGAACACACACACACACACGTACGCACGCACGCACGCACACACGTGCGCGCGCGAACACTCACACACACACACGAACACATACACACACACAAACACACACACGAACACACACACACAAACACGAACACACACACACACACACACACACACACACACACACACACACACACACACGAACACACACACACACGAACACACGAACACACACACACAGACCCTCGAACAACATAAATAATAGGCTGAAAATAAATAAGTACAGACAGGAATGACCTCAGAACTGTGTCTGCCGTGAACCTTTGATAACGTGCTCTGCTGTACGTGTATGTCATCTTGGCCTACATAGAAAGAATGTTTCCTCCATCTTGGCACTCAGTGCAGAAACCAGTCATATTTTCCGTAGGCAAGGTTGTTCCTCAAACACAGGCAATAGTGTACTCGGTGTTAATTACATTGTCGGTTTGGTTGTACCATTGCGTGTGAAGATTTGTCGTTGGTGTTGTTGTTGTTGGGGTTTTTTGTTGTTGCTGTAAATAACGATGTTATTGCTGCTGTTAGGCGTTCCACAGCTTAACACCCATGAATCGCCCAGAAAGCGCAAGACGTATGATCTGGAAGCATTAATATTCTTTGTCTGTCTGTTTCTTTGTCTCTCGGTCTGTCTGTCTGCCTGCCTCTCTCTCTCTCTCTCAATCTCTCTCTCCGTCCCTCCCTCCCTCCCTCCATTCATATATTTCTCTCTCTCTCTCTCTCTCTCTCTCTCTCTCTCTCTCTCTCTCTCTCTCTCTCTCTCTCTCTCTCGTAGCAGCAGCAGCAGTAAAAGTAGTAGTGGAAGTAGCAGCAGAAGCAGTAGTAGTAGTAGCAACAGCAGCAGCAGCAGTAGTAGGAGGAGGAGGAGAAGCAGCAGCAGCAGCAGTAGTAGTAGTAGTAGTAGGAAGAGGAGGAGGAGGAGCAGGAGCAGCAGCAGCAGCAGTAGTAGTAGTAGTAGGAAGAGGAGGAGGAGGAGGAGGAGCAGCAGCAGCAGCAGCAGCAGTAGGAGGAGGAAGAGGAGAAATAGTAGTAGTAGCAACAGAAGCAGCAGTAGAAGCAGGGGGAGTAGTAGTGGTAGCGGTAGTATAAGTAGCAGCAGCAGCAGTAGCTTATAGTCATCTCAGTAGTAGGAGTAGGTAGTAGTTGTTTCAGAAGTAGTAGTAGCTTATAGTTGTCTTATAGTAGTAGTAGTAGTAGTAGTAGTAGTAGTAGTAGTAGTAGTAGTAGTAGTAGTAGTAGTAGTAGTAGTAGAAGTAGTAGTAGTAGTAGAAGGAGGAGGAGGAGGAGGAGGAGTGTAGTAGTAGAACAAGAACAAGAACAACAATAACAAGAACAGGAAGAAAAACAGGGTGGTCAACAACAACAATAATAACAACAACAACAACAACAAGGACAGGAAGAAGAAGAGGGGGATCAACAACAATAACAACAACAACAACAATAGCATCAGCAGCAAAAAGCTTCAGTCAGCATCATTCAAATAATTATGAGGAAAAAACAAAGAAAATACCGTGGAACTGACGAAGCAATACAACCTAAGAAAGTAAAATTTCTTTATATACGATGCAATCTTCTTTTGTTCGTTTTTGGGTGGTGGTGGTGGTGGTGGTATCCAAAGTGACGGGCCTGTTTCGATATTTCTGTTGTCTGTAACGAAATTGAATCACACACTAACACTGGGCAAATCCGCATGGGGACAAAATCATTTCCCGACTTGCTGGTCTAAGGAAATATAAGCTCACAGAAACAAGTGCTGTTGCTCCTGCTTGTGTTGTTGTTGCTGCTGCTGCTGTTCTTTTTGTTGCTGCTGCTTCTGTTGCTGTTGTTGTTGTTGATGCTGTTGCTGTTGTTGTTGTTGCTGTTGTTGCTGGTGTTGTTGTTGTTGTTGTTGTTGATGCTGTTGCTGTTGTTGTTGTTGCTTCTGTTGTTGTTGTTGTTGCTTCTGCTGTTCTTTTTGTTGCTGCTGCTTGTGTTGTTGTTGCTGCTGCTGTTCTTTTTATTGCTGCTGCTTCTGTTGCTGTGGTTGTTGCTTCTGCTGTTGCTGTTGTTGTTGTTGTTGCTGCTGCTGCTACTGTTGTTGCTGCTATTGTTGTTGTTGCTGTTGCTAATCTTGTTGCTGCTGCTGCTGTTGTTGTTGCTGCTGCTTCTGTTGTTGTTGTTGTTGCTACTGTTGTTGTTGCTACTGCCGTGCTTGTTGTTGCTGCTATTGTTTCTGCTGTTGCTGCTATTGTTGTTGCTGCTGCTGCTGCTGTTGTTGCTGCTGCTGCTGCTGTTGCTGCTATTGTTATTTCTGCTGTTGCTGTTGTTGCTGCTGTTGCTATTGTTGTTATTGCTGCTGCTGTTGCTGTTGTTGTTGCTGGGAATTCTGTGGCTTGACACTCTGAGGATCATTCAGAATATGCACTCCATCTCGCTCATTGTACCTGGGAAGCACTTGAAGAGCTGCTGCCTTTGTTTTTATTGTTTAAATGTGAATAAAATATTGAAGCCTTTGTGGCAGCATTCAACAGCAACATACGAACGTGTCACGACAAGGCTGCTCTCTTGGGTGAACGGAGGAGACAAGTGATGGATGGATGGCATTTGCTGACCATGAAATACATTTTATGTTTGTGTCTTGCAGCACATGCTGTAACCTCTGTGAAAGTGTGAATTTGAATTGAATTGAATAAATGAATGAATGAATTAATTAATTATTTATTTATTTATTTATTTATTTTATATCGAGGATAATGGAATAAGCACTCATGTGCTTTTTTACATCCAGTCCCCGTGTGTATGCGGTTTTGTAAATTCTGTCATCTGTTCCCACCGGCACACAATGGCCTACTCTTTCGAAAAGCGGAACAGGATTTAACGTGTGCGCAAGATGCTCTGCATGCGTTCGCACACGGGGCCTCAGTTTATAGTCTCATCCGAAGGACATTGACATTCAGTTCGATTTTATTGTCAAACTGGGAAGAAAGGGCGATGCTGGGAATCGAACCCAGAACCTCACGGTTTACTTGTTGACAGGCGAACGTCTTAACCATCCTGCCACCTGTGTGTGGTGTGTGTGTGTGTGTGTGGTGTGTGTGTGTGTGTGTGTGTGTTGTGTGTGTGTGGTGTGTGTGTGTGTGTGGGGTGTGTGTGTGTGTGTGTGTGGTGTGTGTGTGTTTAGCAGGGTGGGGAAGTCAGGGGGGTAGGGGTAAAATTTGAAAGGTATAATAATACTGGAGTGCATTGCTTGGCAGAGAAGGCACGTGGTGGATAAGTGGCGTTGAGGGAATCTGTAAGACAAGTGTAGGTCTCTAGAACTATGAAAAATAATTTATCTTAGAATCCTGCGAAGAAATTAATGATGCAAGTAGAAAATGGAAAATTGCATACACCGTTCTTTGTTGTTTGTAAATTAAGCAATATGTGCCTGAGAAAAAGTGGCTGGTGGGTTTGATTCCAGTTGATGACGGGCTTTCAAAATCAACTGAAAACACACTTCATTTTTTCACTGGCTCATATTCCCTGACGTTCCCACGCCGCTCATTCCGGTATACCGACACTCCAGACATACCTAAACTCATTATATTATTATTATATCACACTCTCAGGATCAAAAGTCTCCAAAGGAGCTTCTCAAGATTAGGCTGCTGCGGGGCAACCAGCCAGAGGAGACCTGTACAACTGCTGGTGGGTCACTTTGGTGGAGTTCACTGGTGCCTGTTCTGACCTAACATATGCAGGACATTACCCACTAAGTCCTTTATCTAGGCAATGATAATTTAGTCGCGGAGCCAGGTTGGATGGTGACGCTGTCCGATTGTCATTGTTGTATTATGTCGTTTTGCTTGTGGTGAATGATTGTTGTGTGATAAAAAGAAAATAAAAGTTATCGCAATACAATGAATGTGAAATCAAGTCTTGATTTTGAAGGTATATTTATGATTTTGCCCATGTAATGCGCTTTGAGCGGTACCATTTGTTTAACGAAAAGCGCAAAACAAATAAAGTGTTTTAGTAGATAGATAGATAGATAGATAGATAGATAGACAGACAGACAGACAGACAGACAGACAGACAGATAGATAGATAGATAGATAGATAGATAGATAGATAGATAGATAGATAGATAGATAGATATACAGATAGACAGACAGACAGACAGATAGATAGATAGATAGATAGATATATAGATAGATAGATAGATAGATAGATAGATAGATAGATAGATAGATAGATAGATAGATAGATAGATAGTATAGATAGATAGATAGATAGATAGACAGACAGACAGACAGATAGATAGACAGACAGACAGACAGACAGATAGATAGATAGATAGACAGACAGACAGACAGACAGACAGATAGATAGATAAATAGACAGACAGACAGATAGATAGATAGATAGATAGATAGATAGATAGATAGATAGATAGATAGATAGATAGATAGATAGATAGATAGATAGATAGATAGACA
>CM054152.1:50537929-50547929 GCA_028751875.1 Rapana venosa
CACACACACACACACACACACACACACACACACACACACGCTGCTTATTCAATATACCATCTGGAAAAAATGTTTAACTTGACTTAACTTGATTTGACCTGACACACTCTCTCTCTCTCCTCGTCCTCCTCCTCCCCGTCCTCCTCCTTCTACTCCTACTCCTCCTCCTCCTCCCCCTCCTCCTCCTTCTCATCCCCCTCCTCCTCCTTCTACTCCTCCTCCTCCTCTGCCTCCTGATTCTGATCAAATACATACACAAATACATATTTATACATATGTACACATGGATTCACGTGCGCGCTCGCACACACACACATATACACTCTCTCTCTCTCTCTCTCTCTCTCTCTCTCTCTCTCTCTCTCTCTCTCTCTCTCTCTCTCTCTCTCTCGTGTATGTTATCCGGTTTTTGCCCACTCTGTGGCATTGTCAATTTCTCCTACGTCAACCATGTATTATGGCCTAAGGCTGAGATACATTAAATTTCTGAGTTCTGAATTCTGAGCTCTTACTCTCTCTCTCTCTCTCTCTCTCTCTCTCTCTCTCTCTCTCTCTCTCTCTCTCTCTCTCTCTCTCTCTCTCTCTCTCTCTCTCTCTCCCTCCCCCTCTCTCTCTCCCCTCTCTCCATCCCCCCTCTCTCTCTCTCCCCCTCTCTCTCTCTCTCTCCCTCTCTCTCTGTCTCTCTCTCTGTATCAGACGTGTCAGTTGAACAGAAGAAATCTCAGAAGGAAGAAGGATGGAGTAATCAGCTGCCAGAGATAGGAATTGGACTTACACTTCTGTCCGGAACAATGACACACTGCCAAAACTAGGCCGTCGTAGCATTTACTTTCTCTTCTTCTTCTTTGTTGTTGTGGTTGTTGTAATACTCGTTGGAAAGTAATATCTGTGTAATGATAGGGAGGGGGGGGGGTAGTTGCGGGGGTGGGGATGGGGGTGTGGGGGCTTGTTATAGAAATTAATTATGTGTCAATAAGAAAACGTGGGGGGAAGGGGAAAGACTGAGAGAGAGCGAGAGAGGGAGAGGGGGGTAGGTAGACAGATAGACTATCAGACGGACAGACAGACAGAGACAGAAACAGAGACAAACACACAGAGAGACAAACAAAGACAGAAACACAGATAGACAGACAGACAGAGAGGGAGAGAAACTGAGACTGACAGAGACAGACAGAAACAGAAACAGAGACAAAAATAGATAGACAGATAGATAGATAGACAGACAGACAGACAGACAGGCAGAGAGGCAGATAGAGAGTGAGAAAGACAGACAGACAGAAAGAAAGAAAGAGAGATAGACAGACACCTTTATAGACAGGCAGAGAGAAATAGGGAGCGGTAGAGAGAGAAAGAGGGATGGAGAGACAGACAGACAGACAGACAGACAGACAGACAAACAGAGACAGAAACAAAGACAGAGACTGAGAGAGAGAAAGACCAAAAGAGAGAAATAGAGCCTACAGGCCAATCCATTTGCTCTACACACGAGTAGAGAATCTACAGAGTGTCTGAAAACTAAACACAGAAATTTTGTAACGAAAATACTTCAGATAACAGGGGTGGGGGGGAGACTATCCCCTCCACAATCTATCCATGGTCTTTTGGTTTTTTGCTAAACAACCAACTGAAAACAGTTTCGACAACAGAAAGATGGACTTACACTTCTGTCCGGAACGATGACACACTGCCAAAACTAGGCCGTCGCAGCATTTACTTTCTCTTCTTCTTCTTCCTTTTTGTTGTAGTTGTTGTTGTTGTAATACTCGTTGGAAAGTAATATCTGTGTAATGATGGGGGGGGGGGGGGGTAGTTGGGGGGGTGGGGATGGGGATGTGGGGGCTTGTTAAATAAATGAATTATGTGTCAATAAGAAAACGTGGGGGAGGGGGAAGACTGAGAGTGAGAGAGAGGAAGCATACAGATAGAAAGACAGGCAGGGAGAGAAACAGAGACAAACACACAGACATACAGACAGACAGAGACAGAAACAGAGACAAACACAGATAGACCGACAGACAGACAGATAGAGAGGGAGAGAGACAGAGACAGACAGAAACAGAAACAGAGAAAAATCTAGAGACACAGAAACGTACAGAGAGACGGAGACAGAAACAGAGACAAAATTAGATAGACAGATAGATAGACAAACACATAGGCAGGCAGACAGGAAGGGATAGAGTTAGAAAAGAGATAGAGAGAGACAAACAGACAGAGAGAAAGAAAGAAAGAGAGACAGACAGACACCTTTATAGACAGGCAGAGAGAAATAGAGAGTGGTAGAGAGAGATAGAGGGATGGAGAGACAGACAGACAGAGAGACAGACAAACAGAGACAGACAGAAACAAAGACAGAGACTGAGAGAGAGAAAGACCAAAAGAGAGAAATAGAGCCTACAGGCCAATCCATTTCCTCTACACACAAGTAGAGAATCTACAGAGTCTGAAAACTAAACAAAATTTTTGTAATGAAAATACTTCAGATAACAGGAGAAAAAAAGACTATCCTCTCCACAATCTACCCATGGTCTTTTTTTTTCTTCAAAACAACCAACTGAAAACAGCTTCGACAACAGAAAGGACTACTATCTCTACCCAGTATCTATCATATAGTATCTTTTTACTAGCGACAACCAATGCACTGAAATCTTTTCAGACAGATTAAAGCAGGGGAGTAAAGAATGAGAAAAGTTACTTTAGCTTGGGACTGTTAAAACAAAACTTGGTTAAGTTACTAGCTTTTAGTACACGGCACTTAGAGGTAGAATCAAAAACTCAAGTTAAAGCACTATTTTACCCTCAGTAACCTTGTCATATGTTGTACCGCTGATGTTGTCATATGTTGTACCGTTGATGTTGTCATATGTTGTACCACTGATGTTGTCATATGTTGTACCGTTGATGTGATATGTTGTACCGTTGATGTCTTCATATGTTGTACCGCTGATGCTGTCATATGTTGTATCACTGATGTGGTCATATGTTCTACCGCTGATGTTGTCATATGTTGTTCCGCTGATGTTGTCATATGTTGTACCATTGATACTGTCATATGTTGTACCATTGATGTTGCCATATGTTCTACCGCTGTTGTTTTCATATGTTGTACCGCTGATGTTGTGATATGTGGTACCACTGATTCTGTCAAATGTTGCACTGCTGATGTTGTGATATGTGGTACCACTGATGCTGTCAAATGTTGCACTGCTGATGTTGTGATATGTGGTACCACTGTTTCTGTCAAATGTTGCATTGCTGATGTTATGATATGTTGTACCACTGATGTTGCCATAATTATGTTGTACTGCTGATGTTGCCATAATTGTGTTGTACCACTGATGTTGTCATATGTTGTACCACTGATGTTGTCATATGTTGTACCACTAATGTTGTCATATGTTGTACCACTGATGTTGTCAAATTTTGTACCACTGATGTTGTCATATGTTGTACCACTGATGTTGTCATATGATGTACCACTGATGTTGTCATATGATGTACCATTGATGTTGTCATATGTTGTACCGCTAATGTTTTCATATGTTGTACTGCTGATATCATATATTGTACCATTGATGTTGCCATATGTTGTATCATTTATGTTGTCATATGTTGTACCGCTGATGTTGTCAAATGTTGTACCGCTGATGTTGTCATATGTTGTACTGTTAATGTTGTCACATGTTCTACCATTGATGTTGCCATATGCTGTACCGCTGATGTTGTCATATGTTGTACCATTGATGTTGTCATATGTTGCACCGCTGATGTTGTCATATGTTGTACCATTGATGTTGTCATATGTTGTACCGCTGATGTTGTCAGATGTTGTATCGCTGATGTTGTCATATGTTGTACCGCTGATGTTATGATATGTTGTACCACTGATTCTGTCAAATGTTGCACTGCTGATGTTGTGATATGTTGTACCACTGATTCTGTCAAATTTTGCGCTGCTGATGTTATGATATGTTGTACCACTGATGCTGTCAAATGTTGCACTGCTCATGTTGTGATATGTTGTACCACTGATGCTGTCAAATGTTGCATTGCTGATGTTGTGATATGTTGTACCACTGATGCTGTCAAATGTTGTACCGCTGATGTTGTCATAAGTATGTTGTACCGCTGATGTTGTGATATGTTGTACCACTGTTTCTGTCAAATGTTGCACTGCTGATGTTGTGATATGTTGTACTACTGATGCTGTCAAATGTTGCATTGCTGATGTTATGATATGTTGTACCACTGATGTTGCCATAATTATGTTGTACCGCTGATGTTGCCATAATTATGTTGTACCACTGATGTTGTCATGTGTTGTACCACTGATGTTGTCATATGTTGTACCACTAATGTTGTCATATGTTGTACCACTGATGTTGTCATGTGTTGTACCACTGATGTTGTCATATGTTGTACCACTAATGTTGTCATATGTTGTACCACTGATGTTGTCATATGGTGTACCATTGATGTTGTCATATGTTGTACCGCTGATGTTGTCATATGTTGTACCGCTGATGTTGTCATATGTTGTACCACTGACGTTGTCTTGATAATGGTGTGCCACTGACGTTGTCATAATTATGTTGTACCACTGACGTTGTCATAATTATGTTGTACCACTGATGTTGTCATATATTGTGCCACTGGTGTTGTTACAAGTTGTACCACTGATGTTGTCATATATTGTGCCACTGGTGTTGTCATAATTATGTTGTACCACTGATGTTGTCATAATTATGTTGTACCACTGGTGTTGTCATAAGTTGTACCACTGATGTTGTCATATATTGTGCCACTGGTGTTGTCATAAGTTGTACCACTGATGTCATAATTATGTTGTACCACTGATGTTGGCATATATTGTGCCACTGGTGTTGTCATAAGTTGTACCACTGGTGTCATAATTATGTTATACCACTGATGTTGTCTTGATTTTGTTGTGCCACTGATGTTGTCTTGATTTTGTTGTGCCACTGATGTTGGCATATATTGTGCCACTGGTGTTGTCATAAGTTGTACCACTGGTGTCATAATTATGTTATACCACTGATGTTGTCTTGATTTTGTTGTGCCACTGCTGTTGTCTTGATTTTGTTGTACCACTGCTGTAGTCTTGATTTTGTTGTGCCACTGATGTTGTCATATATTGTGCCACTGATGTTGTCATATATTGTGCCACTGACGTTGTCATATATTGTACCATTTATGTCGTCATATATTGTGCCACTGATGTTGTCATATATTGTACCATTGATGTTGTCATATGTTGTACTGCTGATGTCATACATTGTACCATTGATGTTGTCAAATATTGTACCATTGATATGTTTATATGTTGTACCATTGATGTTGTCATATGTTGTACTGCTGATGTTATATATTGTACCACTGATATTGTCATATGTTGTACTGCTGATGTCATACATTGTACCATTGATGTTGTCATATATTGTACCATTGATGTTGTCATATGTTGTGCTGCTGATGTCATACATTGTACCACTGATGTTGTCATATATTGTACCATTGATGTTGCCATATGTTGTACCACTGATGTTGTCAAATGTTGTACCACTGATGTTGTCATGTGTTGTACCATTTATGTCGTCATATATTGTGCCACTGATGTTGTCATATATTGTACCATTGATGTTGTCATATGTTGTACTGCTGATGTCATACATTGTACCATTGATGTTGTCAAATATTGTACCATTGATATGTTTATATGTTGTACCATTGATGTTGTCATATGTTGTACTGCTGATGTTATATATTGTACCACTGATATTGTCATATGTTGTACTGCTGATGTCATACATTGTACCATTGATGTTGTCATATATTGTACCATTGATGTTGTCATATGTTGTGCTGCTGATGTCATACATTGTACCACTGATGTTGTCATATATTGTACCATTGATGTTGCCATATGTTGTACCACTGATGTTGTCAAATGTTGTACCACTGATGTTGTCATGTGTTGTACCACTGACGTCAAATATTGTACCTCTGATGTCAAAAGTTGTACCTCTCTCTCTCCCTCCCCCTTCTCCCTCTCTCTCTCTCTCTCTCTCTCTCTCCCTCTCTTTCTCTTTCTCCTCATATCTTCCTGTATAGTAAAAACAATTGCAATATACAACACCCAACAGTCCAACAGGATATTAATTCATGCAAAATATGGAATGCAGTTGACAACATTATGTCAGGCACTTTTCTTATAAAACTGGCTGTAAAAGCCTCTCTCTGCCTCTCTCTCTCTCTGCCTCTCTCTCTCTGCCTCTCTCTCTCTCTCTGTCTCTCTCTCTCCCTCCACATCTTCCTATATATAGCAACAGCAATGCACAGCTCCCAATAGTCCAACAGGATATTCATTCATACATAATATGGAATGCAGGTGACAACATTATGTCAGAGACACTTTTCTTATAAAACTAGCTGCAAGAGCCTTCTCTCACTCACTCACTCTCTCTCTCTCTCTCTCTCTCTCTCTCCTCTCTCTCTCTCTCTCTCTCTCTCTCTCTCTCTCTCTCTCTCTCTCTCTCTCTGCGAGTCTGTGTGTCTCTGTCTCTGTCTGTATTTGTATTTTTTATCATCTATATTTGTCTCTGTATATGTCTGTCTGTCTCTCTGTCTATCTGTCTCTTTTTTCTCTCTCTCTTTCTCTCTATCTCTCTCCCTCTCTCCCTATCTCTCCCTCTCTCTCTCTCTCTCTCTCTCCTCTCTCTCTCTCTGCGTGTCTCTGTGTCTCTGTCTCTGTGTCTCTGTCTGTATGTCTATTTGCATTTGTCTCTGTCTCTTTATCTCTCTCTCTCTCTCTCTCTCTCTTTGCGTGTCTCTGTCTCTCTGTCTCTGTCTCTCTCTCACTCTCTCTCCTCTCTCCCTCTCTCTCTCTCTCTCTCTCTCTCTCTCTCTCTCTCCCTCCCTCTCTCTCTCTCTCTCTCTCTCTCTCTCTCTCTCTCTCTCATAGCCACTGCGATAATACTGAAGTCCTACACACCAGAAATATATTCATTCATCCTTGTGAAATGCAGGCGTGATAACACCCACCAGAGACGGTCCTCTGATGAAGCTGGCAGTAGGAAAGTCCCCAGAGATACCCCATGGCTGAGCGCTTTTGTGGCTGTGTCACACGGAAATGTCAGCAGTCTGTAGAAAAGCCATTCCCTCTAAGGAAAACTTGGGCGTTGACTCTGTCTCATAAATGTGCTTTTTTGCAAAATCATCAAAGAAAATCACTCCCTTTCTTTTCTGTTGAATCATTTATTATATTATTGTTATTGTTGTCGTTGCTGTCACTACTGCTGCTGATGCTGTGTTTCTCTTTTGGTGTTCTTTATTGTTATTATTGTTGTTGCTGTCACTTCTGCTGCTGCTGTGTTTCTCTTGTGATGTTGTTTATTGTTATTGTTGTTGTTGCTGTCACTACTGCTGCTACTGTGTTTCTCTTGTGATGTTGTTTATTGTTATTGTTGTTGTTGCTGTCACTACTGCTGCTGCTGTGTTTTTCTTGTGGTGTTGTTTATTGTTATTGTTGTTGTTGCTGCCACTTCTGCTGCTGTTGTGTTCCTGTGGTGTTGTTTGTTGTTGTTGTTGTTGTTGATGTCACTACTGCTGCTGCTGTTGATGCTGTGTTTCTGTGGTGTTGTTTATTGTTATTGTTGTTGTTGCTGTCAGCACTGTTGTTGCTGCGTTTCTGTGGTGGTGTTTATTGTTATTGCTGTTGTTGCTGTCACTACTGATGCTGCTGTGTTCTTGTGGTGTTGTTTATTGTGTTATTGTTGTTGCTGCTGTCATTACTGGTGCTGCTGTGTTCCTGTGGTGTTGTTTATTATTGTTGTTGTTGCTGTCACTACTCCTGCTTGTGTTGATGTGCTCCTGTGGTGTTGTTCTTTCTTTATGTCTCCTGCAGGATTTGTTGTGACACTGCAGGGAATTATTTTGTTTCAAGGCATATTTTGCAGTCCAGTTTAGTCTGAATCAGATCCTTATTTTTCAGGCTGAAGATCAAATACTGGATTATATCATCATGCTTTTGTCATCCGTGCCACTGGCCATAGCTTAATCTTTGCTTCTACAAAAGATGGGTGGATTTTTTTAGCATGTGAGCAGGGTTATATGTATGTACTTGCATACAGAATTTAAGTTAACAGTATCATCAGTATTGTCATCATTGTCATTGTCGTCATTATCATCGTCGTCGTCATCATCAATATCATCGTCATCGTCATACGTCATCATCATTATATCACCATCATCATCTATTCATCATTATTGTGATCATCATCACTATTATCATCATTAAAAAGGTAAAGGTGTCCCATAACCTATAGTAAGGTCGTAGGGGAGCAAGGCGTCATAGACCTCACTTCTCTAGGGGCCAGCGTATTGGGGGCGGCGCCCATCTCCTCTCCCTCGCTGCCTTACCTTCCCTGACTCTAAAGAGGGCAGGTACCCATTTACAGTTGGGTGAACTGGGGGAACTGTACTGAAGCCAAGGCGCGAAAACGGTCACCCATCCGATTGGTAACCACGCTCGACGTTGCTTAACTTGGCTGGGGGAAAGCGAGTGCTCCGACCACTGAGCTACCCCCATCATTATTATCATCACCATCATCAGTTTACAGTATCATCTTCAGGACTCTTACCATTATGCAGAGTTAGATATAATGTTAACTCTTCCAGAATTCCCTGAAACAGACGCTTCTTTCAAGATTCAAACCCAATCTCTTTAAGTTATGATTAATTCTGTTCATCAAAATTGACGTTCAAATCACTGGGCTACTCAGCCATATCTTTTTCTCTAAAGACAACTGCATTGTGCAAAGCCCTGCAGTCAGAAAGGGTCTTCAGTCATCCATGGCAAAATGCAGGCAACAACCCACACAAGAGACACTACTGTTATAAAACTGGCGGTTGCTGAAAGTGGTCTCTCTGTCTGTCTGTCAGTCTGTCTGTCTGTCTGTCTGTCTGTCTGTCTGTCTGTCTGTCTCTCTCTCTCTGTCTCTCTCTCTCTCTCTCCTCTCTCTCTCTCTCTCTCTCTCTCTCTCTCTCTCTCTCTCTCTCTCTTGAAAAGTAAAGATCATTCATTCATTCTCTCTCTCTCTCACTCTGTGATATCTATCCTGTGTATGCAACTCTCTATTCTGTTTGTTTATGCATGTTTACGTTTCACCTAATTCTTTAGAAATGTCAGTGTTGTATGCTTAATTGAATGATTGGTCGATTGATTTACTTTTTTTTTTACTAAAGGCTGGATTTAAATAGCCACCATTGTGCTTATTCTTTGCTATCAATAAAAATGTTCATTCATTCATTCGTTCATTCATTCATTCTCCATAGCATTTGCAATGCACAACTTCCCATACTTCAGGGGGAAATTCATTCATTCATGTAAAAATACATTCAGGGGGAAATTCATTCATTCATGTAAAAATACATGCGACAGTACACACCAGGGACAGTCTTCTTATGAAGCTGGCAGTAGGAAAACCCCCAGAGATACTCCATGGCTGAACGCCTTTGTGGCTGTGTCACACGGAAATGTCAGCAGTCTAAAGAGAGGCCATTCCCTTAGAGGGAAATTAGGAAGGTGACTCTGACTGATAAATGTGCGTTTGTAAAATGATCACAGAAAATCAATCAGTTTTCGGAATAATTTGTAATTTATTGATGTTGTTGGTTATGATATTGATGTGATTTGAATTGTTGTTGCTATTGTTGTTGCTGTTGTGGCTGTTATTGTCATTATTCTTGCTGCTGAAGATGTTATTGTTGATGACTTTGTGTTCTTGTCCGTGTTGATACCGCTACTGCTGGCTCATTAGTTCATTCTCTTTCTATGTCTGTCTCCTTCCTTTGTCTCTGTCTCTGCATCTGGCTTCCTTGTCCCTATCGTTTTCTTCCTTTCTCTCCGCCTCTCATTCTTTTTCTACCTTTCTCTCAATATCAGTTCCATCAGAGGAAAAAACCTACGCAGTGACTCATATCA
>CM054152.1:50552929-50555429 GCA_028751875.1 Rapana venosa
GTACTTCTATACTGTGTATGCGAAAGCATTGTGTAATGTTAGCAATTTGTTTTGACAGGCTGAAAGCTTGCAGATGTATTCTGAATCTCTATTTTCTGTTTTCCATCTTTCTTTCTTTTTTCTTTCTTTCTTTCTTTCTTGAGTTTGTTCGTTCGTTCATCTATTATTTCTCTTTCTCTGTGTGTGTGAGTGTGTGTGTGTGTGTGTGAGTGTGTTTGTCTGTCTGTCTGTATGTCTGTGTATTTATCTGTCTACTCATTCACCAATTCTATTATGTGTTTATCCATTCTCTTTTTTGTTTGTTTGTTTTATTTCTCTTTCATTTTCTATCTTCTTTTTCTTTTGTTTGTTTCTTGTTGTTGTTGTTGTTGTTTTTCATTATTTATTTATTTCTGTCTTTTTTTCTATCCTTCTTTTTGTCTCTGTCTGTCTGTCTGTCTCTCTGTCTTCTTGTCTTTCCAGTGTGTTAGTTTTCTCTCCTTCTGCTTATTGCAGCTCAGTCACACACAAAAATCCGAAGGGAGCTTTTTTCGCCCTCTCTCTCTCTCTCTCTCTCTCTCTCTCGCTCTTCTCTCTCTCTCTCTCTCTCTCTCTCTCTCTCTCTCTCTCTCTCTCTCTCTCTCTTCCACACACACACACACACACACACACACACATGTAAACACACATCTGCGCGTGTTTGCGCCCATGCACATTTCATCCTTCATCAGCATATGTCTGTTTGTAGACTGCCTGTCTCTCTATCTGCTTCTATCTTTCTCTTTCTCAAATACACATATACCCCCCCCCCTCCCCCTGCAGGCGTGTGTGCGTGGGCAAATCAAAAGATTTAATATGTCTACCCTGTTTTGCGACATAAAGTAACAATGCAAGAAAGTATCAACACATTGAAATTCATCTCAAATGATCATTGGCAAACATAATATCAGTGACAGGTAAATCAAACTTTAAACACACTGTTTTCTCCGATTAAAACAATTTATCCCCCAAAATATGAAAACTGACCTTGGCCTCGAATATATTTTGGAGCAAATCGATTTCCATGCTTTTCATATGTGGGACATTCCATTATGAAATGAAATTCATTCCCAAATGCCTCCTTGTCACAACACTACACAGATGTATAAATATGCAGATTCATTTTCTTCCCAAAAAAAAGAAGAACTAGTTTTACACAAAAACATCCATTTCCGAAATTTCATAATAAATTCACAACTTGAAGTTTTTCATTATCAAATACAAATACATCATGTAGAGTGTATCTGTCACACACACACACACACACACACACACACACACACACACACACACACACCACAACACAACACAACCCAACCCAACACAACACAACACAACACACACACACACACACACACCCACAACACACCACACCACACCACACCACAACACACACACACACACACACACACACACACACATACACACGCACACATACACACAGACTAGATAATCAGACGTGGTGAAAACATGACCCTTACAAAGCCCCCTAGCAGACCAGTGATCAAAACACTTTCATCAGGCTGTCAGACCCAGTGTGCTGCTGTCGTCTCTACACTAAAGATCATCATCACGTTCCCCCAACAAGGGTCCCCCCAGGAATCTTCAGTCAGACACGTACTCATACTAAGGGGAGAAAATGGAAAAAAATAAATTTTTAAAAAATCTGTGCTCCCTATGGGATTAAAGTACAAGGAAGCACAGATTGTGAGGATGTTTTCTGTGTTTGTTTGCTATCATTTCTTCATTTTTTGTAAAGTTTTGGTGAGAATTTTGTTATCTGTATGTTTGTTTTTCTTTCTTCGTTGTTTGTTAGGTTTGGGTGAAAATATTGTTATCTGTATGTTTGTTGTTCTTTCTTCAGTTTTTGGTGAGATTTCGGTGGACATTTTGTTATGTGTTTGTTTGCTATACTTTGGGGGTTTTTTGGTCGGGTTTAGGTGGAAAGTTTGTTATCTGTATGTCTGCTGTTCTTTCTTCGTGTTTGTTATGCTTTGGTGTGAAATTTTTTATCTGTATGTTTGCTGTTCTTTCTTTATTTTTGTAAGGTTTTGGTGAGAATTTAGTCATGTGTATGTTTGCTATTTTTTCTTCATTTTTTTTTTGGTTAGGTTTTGGTGGAAATATTCTTATCTATATCTTTGGTGTTCTTTCTTCATTTTTTGGTTAGGTTTTAATGGAAATTTTGTTATTTGTATGTGGCTTCATCATTGAGAGAGAGACGGTTGTGACAGGGAGCTCCAGTCTGGTTTGGGACTACAAGAAAAGACTTACTTTTCTGTTAAATTCTTTTATTTCGAGAATACTGGAATAAGCACTCATGTGCTTTTTTGTCATCCAGTACCCGTGTGTATGCAGTTTTGTCAATTTTGTCATCCGTTCCCACCAGAACACAATGGCCCACACTTGAAAAGGGGAATGGGTCTTAACCTGTGTGCAAGATGTTCTGCATGTGTTTGCACAGGCCACCTTGCTTGCTTGA
>CM054152.1:50560429-50572929 GCA_028751875.1 Rapana venosa
TATGCGGTTTTTTCTACAGCTACCTATGTAGTAGGTAATAGAGTAATAGAGTAGAAATGAGATGCCTCAGAAGGCTCCTTGGCATCTCATACAAGGACCATGTCACCAACAATAAAGTTCGCAGAAAGATCACTCAACAAGTGCGGGACTATGAAGACCTACTGACCACGGCGAAAAAGAGGAAACTCAGATGGTATGGGCACGTAACACGCTCAGAAGGACTTGCAAAGACCATCCTGCAAGGAACAGTCCAGGGAAAGAGAAGACGGGGCAGACAGAGGAGAAAGTGGGCCGACGACATCCGTGATTGGACAGGGAAGGACTTCAGTGTCACCCAGGCACTCGCCCACGACCGTGCTAAGTGGAGCCAGCTGGTCCACCGTTCGTCCACCATGCAGCGCCCCTACGACCCTGGCGGGTTACGGGACCAGTGAACAGTGAACAGTGATGCGGTTTTTTAAATTGCATCATCTGTTCCCACCGGCACACAATGGCCTACTCTTTCGAACAGCAGAACAGGATTTAACGTGTGGGCAAGATGTTCTGCATGCGTTCGCTGTGTGCCTCGGTTTATAGTATCATCCAAGCATTTCCCTTTATTTGGTAATTCAGAAGGAGAAGGGTATGGGAGTGGGACGGTCATTGAAGGAATATTGTGGTGGTTGCCACCTCGGGTGGGCAACTCACTCAGTCTTGCTCAGCAACTGAGCTAATATTGTCATTAGTAGGGGGCGGAAGGGGGGGCTTAGTAGGTGGTGCCCTGCATATGTTAGCTCAGAACAGGTGGCTACTGAACACCACCAAAGTAACCCAGCAGCTGTGCAGGGGCCCCCTGGCTGTTAGCCCCACACCAGCTTGATATTAATAGGCACCCTGTGGTCTTCCGACCTTGAGGATGAGACATAACGAATCTATGGAGGGCTGTGGCCGGGAGATTGGGATGAGCGGTGTGGGAACAGCAGGACCGGGACGTCATAGAAGATGAAGAGCAAATAAAAAAGAAGGAGAAGGGTAACTGTAATAGTCTGAGATCCAGATGCTTTCAGGGATTACATGAATAGGTCTTGAGTGAGTACATGACATGAACACAGTGCTGAGAATACAGCCAGCCACCTGCAGTTTTTGTCAAGTACTTTGTGTTGTGATATCCCAGCCCTGGGTTCTTTTTTAAATTTGATTCAAGCTTATTCAAATATTGTTGTAGAATCCAGTACAAACTTTTTCACTTTCTTCCACTTCACGTGCATGCATTTAGCCTCGCATGGATATATGTGCCTGTGCATACACACACGCGTGCACGCACACACATGCATACACGCACACACACACACACGCGCGCGCGCACACATACACACACAGAGGCATGCCAACATGCAAACACATGTGTATGTGTGTGAAAACAACAAGAAAAAAAGTAAGCCTATTATGCATCTTTTTTTTACAATTTTTTTGTTTAAAGTTAGTTTTCATTACTTTCAATCGCTTTGTTTGTTTGTTTATATGCTTGTTTGTTTGTTTGTTTTTCTGTCAGTCTCATGGAGTTGCATATCTCTCTGTACTAATGATTTCCTGCTTTTTTCACACACTTTTCCATTGTTTGTTTCATTCCCTTCCTACTTTCCTTCGTGTTCTCTTTGCTCCAAATGTCTTTCTGTTGATTTCTATTCTTTCATTTTAGTTTTCCCCTATATTCTTTTCTTTCTTTCTGTCTTTTTTCTCTCTGTTTTTGATTGTTTCCTTTGTGTATGTATGTTAGTGAGTCTCTTTTCCTTTTTTGTTCTTTCTTTCTGTCTATAGTGCTTTCTTTTTTCTGTTTTTTGTTTGTTTCTTTTTTCCTTACCTCTATTCTTTACATTTGTTTATTTTTCTCTTTTTTTGCGTTTTAACATTTTGCATTTCACATGCACTTTAAAAAGAAAGTTTGGGTTTTTATTTCTTTCCATTTTTTTCCCTCCCTAGTTTCTTTTTTCCTACAATTTTTTCTTGTTTTCTTTCTTTTCTTGTCAATTTTTTTCGTTTGTTTGTTTTATTTTGTTTTCTTTGTTTTGTGTGTGTGGTTTTTTTTCCTTCTTCTTTCCCTCTGTATTTCATTTCCTGGCTTTTGTGCGCTTTTTCTTTTTCCCCCGTTGATTTCTCTCTTTCCTTTTCTCTCGTCTTCTTTTTCTTTGACCTATTTCCTTCTTTCTTTTAATATTTCTTTTCTTATAATCTCTCTTTTTCTCTGTCTCCTTCTCTTTCTCTCTCTCTCTGTCCCTCTCTCTCTCTCTCTCTCTCTCTCTCTCTCTCTCTCTCTCTCCTCTCTCTGTCCCTCTCTCCCGTTCCCTCTATCTCTCTATTTGACGGGATAGCCTAGTGGTTAGAACATTGCGCTCGCAATCTGACGACCCGGGTTCGATTCCCGTTCAAGGGGATATTTTCCCTTGGAGTTAACATCAGTGCAGACTCCGCTCTCCCCAAAACTCCTTCGGATGAGACTATAAACCGAGGTCCCGTGTGCGAACCCACGCAGAACATCTAGCGCACACGTTAAATCCTGTTCCGCTTTTCGTAAGAGTAGGCCATTGTGTGCCGGTGGGAACAGATGACAGAATTTACAAAACCGCATACACGGGGACTGGATGTAAAAAAGCACATAAGTGCTTATTCCATTATCCTCGATAGAAAAGAATAAAAAAATTTAAAAATTAAAAATATTTATCTCCCTCCATCTCTCTCTCTTTCTCTCTCTCTCTCTCTCTCTCTCTCTCTCTCTCTCTCTCTCTCTCTCTCTCTCTCTCTCTCTCTCTCTCTCTCTCTCTCTCTCCTCTCTCTCTCTCTCTCTCCTCTCTCTCTCTCTCTCTCTCTCTCTTCCTTCTTCTTCTTTCTTTCTTTCCTATGTACTTTGGGGCCAATATTTCATAGAGCCTCAAAACGACCCATCCTATATCATGTCTTCTGAGGATTGCTTTGTCTTCGTTTTTTTGATTGGTTTTCTTGTTGCTGGTTGTACTGATTGTGGGTGGATGGTGGTAGTGGTGTGCGTGTGTGTGTGTGTGTGTGTTTGTGTGCGTGCGTGCGCACGCGTGTGTGTGTATCTGTGTGTATGTCTGTGTGGGTGAGTGTGTGTATGTACGCGTGCGCGTGTGTATGTGCGTGTGTGAGACGTGTGTATGTAATACCTTCAGTAAAAATTCAATTCACATCAAAATAAATCATGTATACATGTATATACATGTATGTTTGTGTGTCTGTATATATGTGTGTTTGTGTGCGTGTGTGCATGTAAGCACGCATGCACGTGCATGTGTGTGTGGGGGGGGGGAGAATCCAAGCCCAGAGAGAGAGAGAGAGCAAGAGCGAGAGAGAGAGAGGAGAGAGAGAGAAGAGAGAGAGAGAAGAGAGAGAGAGAGAGAGAGAGAGAGAGAGAGAGAGCGAGAGCGAGAGAGAGAGAGAGAGAAAGAGAGAGAGAGAGGGGAGAGAGAGAGAGAGAGGAGAGAGAGAGCAGAGTGCTGGGGTGGGGTAAGGGGGATTCCTTTCAGCCCTCAGTGAGCTGCAGAACAAAGAGCAAGAGAGGTCAGGTGGAGAATTGATGGTCAGGGAAAACAAAGGATCCGATAGCAGGAGAAGGCACCTTGAAGCAATGGAACGTGTCAGCATAAAAGACTGACGGAGAGAGTGAGAGAGAGGGGGGGGGGGTAGAAATGGAGAGAGAGATGGAGTGAGAGAGATGAAGAGAAAGATGAGAGACAAACAGACAGACAGACAGACAGACAGAGAGGCAGAGACAGTGACAGAGACATACAGACAGACAACCAGACAGAGACAGACAGACACAGAGAGAGTGAGAAAGAGACAGAGAGACAAAGATAGGCAAAGAGACAGACGGAGACACAGAGAGAGAGACAAAAAGACAGACAGACAGAGAGAGAGACAAGAGAGAGACAGAGATAGACAAAGAGACAGACGGAGACACAGAGAGAGAGAGACAAAGAGACAGACAGACAGACAGACAAACAGAAGGAAACAGAGAGAGAGACAGAGAGAGAGAGAGCGAGAGAGGGAGAGGGACAGCGAAGAGAGAGAGAGAGCGAGAGAGAGAGAGAGCGAGGAGACAAAGAGAGTGCAAACACAGACTGGCAGGCAGACAAATACAATATGAATTACAAATATGCATCACACAAACACGCACTCCTGCGGACGCGAACGCCCCCTCCCCCCCCCCCCCCCCCCCCCCCCCCCCCACTCACACACACACACGCCCTTCGGATGAGACTATGAACCGAGGTCCCGAGCCGTGTGCGAACGCTCGCAGAACATCTTGGGCACACATTAAAAGCCGTTCCGCTTTTCGGTGGGAACGGATGACAAAATGTACAAAACTGCATACGCTCGGGAACTCGATAAAAAGAAGTGCATGAATGCGTATTCCATTATCCTTGAAATAAAAGTTTGGTTGGGGTTTTTTTAACATAAAACCACCAGGTGTTTGTTTTGTGCTTTGAATTAATTTCGTTCGAGACAAAGTGATCGAATCTTTAATGATATTAAACACTTGAACTGTGAAACGGAATGAGATAGAGGGTTTTTTTCTTCTTCTTCTTTTTTCTTTGTCTGTGGGAAGTAAATCTATTCTTGTTTTCTGAAGACTGAAGAAGTAGAAAAAAAATGGGGTGGGAGAGCTGGTATTGAATAGAAGGTGGAGAAAAGATGTGTGTGTGTGTGTTTGTTTTATTTTATTTATGTATTTTATTCTTTTATTTCCTGGATAATGGAATAAGCATTTATGTGCTTTTTTTCAACTAGTCCCCATGTGTAATCAGTTTTGTAACTGTTGTCAATGTGTCTGTGTCTGTCTGTCTGTCGGTTTATCTGTCTGTGCATCTGTGTGCCTATGTATGAGCAGTGTGTGTTGTGTGGTGTGTGTGTGTGTGTGTGTGTGTGGGGTTGTGTGTGTGTGTGTGTGTGTGTGTGTGTGTGTGTGTGTGTGTGTGTGTAATATATAAATATATATGGATTTGTATATTCGTATTTTTTTATATGTAGATGACTTAATCAACATGCTTCTTTTATCTATTCAAAAATCTCTCTCTCTGTCTCTCTCTCCTTCCTCTGTCTCCTCTCTCTCTCTCTCTCTCTCTCTCTCTCTCTCTCTCTGTTATTGGTTTTCTGCTCCTGTTTCTTGTTTTCTGTTTGTTATTGTTTTTATTGTTGCTTTTTATTAGGTTTTGGTTGGTGAGTGTTTTTTTCTTTTGGGTTTTGCTGTTGTTGTTGTTTTGTTTTGTATCATGATGCTATCCCTAATATGGGCGGGTACTGGATGTAAAAACGTGCCTGAGTGCTTGTTCAATATCCTCAAAGTAAAAGAATTTGATTTGATTTGATTTGATTTGACACACGCACGAACGCACGCACATCGCACACTCGCTTCATTCAGCGCATGTATGGAAGAAATGAATGAATGAATGAATGAAAAGAAAGAAAGAAAGAAAGAATGAATGAATGAAAAGAAAGAAAAGAATATGAAAAGAAAGAAAAAAGAAAGAAAGAAAGAACAAACAAACAAACAAACAAAAGAATGAATGAAATGAATGAATGAATGAATGAGAGAAGAATGAATGTAAGAAAAAAGACAGAAAAAAGAAAGAAAGAAGAGAGAAGAGAAAAAAGAAAGAAAGAAAGAAAGAAGGAGAGAAAGAAAGAAAGAAAGAATAAACGATGAATGAAAGAAAGAAAGAAAGAAAGAAAGAAAGAAGGTTATTTATTCTTACAACTTTCTCTGTCCCTTCTTTCCTCAGTAAATTTTCATTATCGGATAAAAGGTGTTCTTAACAGTTAACTCTTTTTGTAAGTGCACGCAAGAGTGTGTGTGTGTGTGTGTGTGTGTGTGTGTGTGTGTGTGTGTGTGTGTGTGTGTGTGTGTGTGTGTGTGTGTGTGTGTGTGTGTGGTGTGTGTGTGCGTGTGTGTGTGTGTGTGGTGTGTGTGTTGTGTGTTGGTAGTGCGTGTTGTGTAGTTGTGTAGGTAGTAGTAGTAGTTGTAGTAGTTAGTAGTTAGTAAGTAGTAGTATGTAGTAGTAGTAGTAGTAGTAGTAGTAGTAGTAGTAGTAGTAGTAGTAGTAGTAGTAGTAGTAGTAGTAGTAGTAGTAGTTGAACATATCATTTATTTTGTTCATAGAACGTACATTCAATATAAACTGATGAATGAAGGCAGAAACTGGAAATCCATTGTGTGTTGTTTCCTTTATTTATGTTACCTTTTTACTTACTTTTTATTGTTTTGTTTTCTGTTTGTGTCATCACTATTACCAGTATTGCTGTTTCTGCCGCTGATTCGGCTGCTAATACTGACAATACTGCTGCCTCAGTTTCCATTGCTACTACTGTGGCTCCAGCTGCTGCTGCTGCTGCTGTTGCTGTAGTTGTTCCTTCTGTCGCTGCTGTGGCTGCTGCTGCTGTTGTTGTTGTTGCTGCTGCAATTGCTACTGTTGTTGCTGCTACTGCTACTGTTGCAGTTATTGCTGCTGCTTCTACATCTTGGGGGATTTACACTTCAGCAAAGCAACATCATCGTATAGCCAGGATTATGTTTCAAAGGGGACACATATCTCCTCTGGAGTTAACATCAATGCCGACTCCACTCCCCCTAAGCATCACTTCCGATGAGACTATAAACCGAGGTCCTGTGTGCAAACGCACGCAGAACATCTTGTGCACACGTTAAAACCCGTTCCGCTTTTCGGAAGAGCAGGCCATTGTGTGCCGGTGGGAACGGATGACAAAATTTACAAAACTGCATACACACGAGGACTGAATGCATGCTTATTCCATTATCCTCGAAATAAAAGAAAAGAAAGAAATAAATGAATAAATGAATAAAAGAAAGACTGATATAATTATTGTCGATCAAATAAAATGAGTGACTGCTATTCTAATTTTGTCTGACATACAAGAATAACTAAGTTCACAGTTAGCTGGTCTCTTTCAGAACAAAATGAACCAGAAGCCCCCCCCACCCCCACCCCACCCTCCACTCACCCCCAAGGCATTAGCTAAGGTGTGCTGATGCTATTCATTGGCTAAATCTGGGCTGTGGAGTGGTGGCTATTCAACCAGTCAACAGCACGTCCTTTCAGAATTTCGTTGTTTCCGTTTATCTGCTCTGTCAGCCCCTCTATGTTTAACGGGGCATCATTTTCCTGTCTCCCATCTCTTTGCCAGGCTAGCGGCCTATTCAAGTTTAAGTGGACATCTGCCTGGGTGGATTTTAAAGAGGGTTTGAAGGTGGCTCGTTTTTGTTTGTGGGTTGGTTGGTTGGCTTGATTGATTTATTGGCTGTTTGTTTTGTTTTGTTTTGTTTTGTTTCAGTGGTGGGTGGGTGGAGAAGGGTGTATTCACATTCACAAAATATTCTTTTGGGTCTTTAACAGTTCTAAGTGTGAGTGGAATTTCTTGTTTGTTTTCTTGTTTGTGTGTGAGCTTGATTGTTGTGTGCTTGTTTGTTTGTTTGTCTGTCTGTCTGTTTGTTTGTGTGTTCTTCAACCCTTTTCCTGTGCAGCTCAGAAATGAGCATGTGTGATTATGTACAACTCTTCCTCTTCTTCTTCTGCGTTCCCTCATGTTGGCTAAAATGCGTAGTGCCTGGTCTTCTCCTGAGCTTGTAACTCTGCAGGAGGTCTGCCTGCTGGCCTCAGCCGACACGTTCGGACTTCAGGGCAGCTCATCAGAAAGTTTATCAGAGAAAACTTTTCTGATTTGCACGAAAAAAAATGCAGGAAAATTGGCTAGTTAGGCAGAAATTATGCATGAGAGGGAGCAGAAAGAGAGGTGAGGATGACAGAAACAAAGAGAGTGATAGAAACGGGGGAAATTTCTAGCCAGAATTTTCAGAAGGTGGGAATACTGTTTATACTGAAAGGTCCCCCCGCATTCTCTAAAGTCATGTCATTGTGAGCCACTCTCTCTCTCTCTCTCTCTCTCTCTCTCTCTCTCTCTCTCTCTCTCTCTCTCTCTCTCTCTTTCGCTCATGTATAATTATGATTTTTAGTTAACCAATGATTGTAGAATATAGATAGGTGCTGTTATATAAGATGTTTTACCTCTTTACAATAATGTGTATAGATATAGTGATAATATCCGAGATAAATTATGTCCATTTTGTAAAACGAAATTGAAAATATAGCCCACTTTCTATTGGAATGTTACATGTACTCAAACTTAAGAGAAAAGTTTTTAAGCAAATGTATCAATGTACCATTGACAGATATGTTCAAAGTAAGAAATGATGAGTACAAACATAGTTTGTCTAGCTACATTTTTCATTCTATTAACAAAAGGAAAACAATGTTGGCTCAAATACTTTATTGAAAAACTGCTACGATTTGATATACTCAATATGGATGAATTTTTTTAGACAGCATCTTCTGTCCATGATTGGGTTATGATTGATTTAAGGTTTATAATCAAGAAATAGAATAAATGGTGTCTTTCTTCTTTATTCAGTCATAAATTGTTACTGACATAATCTTTTTGCATTATTTGGCTATGTATATGTTGGTGTTTTTCTTCTCTAATCAGTCATAAATCATTATTTGTTTGTGCATTTGCTTTGCCAATGATATGAATGAACCCATTGTTCTATCCCAAGCCCAACAAATGTATTGTTTTCCGAGGCCAATGTACATTAAATCATTTCAGAGTTCCAGAGTTCAGAGTTCTCTTTCGCGCGCTCTCTCTCTCTCTCTCTCTCTCTCTCTCTCTCTCTCTCTCTCTCTCTCTCTCTCTCTCTCTCTCTCTCTCTCTCTCTCTCTCTCTCTCTCCTCTCTCTCTCCTCTCTCTCTCTCTCTCTCTCTCTCTCTCTCTCTCTCAGCTACTCTCCTCCTCCTCTCTCTCTCTCTCTCTCTCTCACTCTCTCCTCCTTTACGAATCATATAACCTTTCACAATTAATCAACACCCCAAAAAGGAAAATGGTGTCTTCTGAAACACTAATCGATCACATCTATGTTACTAATCCTACTAACATAATAGAAACGTCTGTGCCTGTGTTTGGACTTAGTGATCATTTTCCTGTTTGTTTAACTTGGTCCAAAAAGGGTGCCAAAATCCCTATATGTCGACACAAATGTATTTCTTTTAGAAGTTACAAATCGTTTCGTACTGAAGAGTTTCTGTATAATTTATGTCTGGCCAATTTTTCTGAGGTGTATCAGTACAATGATCCAAACGAAGCTCTTGCTGCTTGGTACAAAATGTTTCTGTCTGTCTATGACAAGCACGCACCACTGAAAATGAAACGTGTCAAATTTAAAGAAAAACCACCTTGGTTTACTGACGAAATTAATGCAGCTATTTCAATCCGAGATTCTCTGCTAAGATCAACAGGCAGAGATGACAATTTCAGGAAACAACGAAATAAGATAACAGCAATAAAAAGCTGCAAAAAAGAAATATTTCAGTGATCTTATATCATCTAAAAAGGACACTAAATCACTCTGGAAAGCAATAAACCAACTGTCTGGTAAAGCATCGGTATCTTTTTCACCTACTTGCAGCTTATCAGCTGTAAGTATCAATAAATATTTCACCACAGTAGGAGAAACGGTTGTTCCTGTAGACTATACAAAATGTAACAATTTGCTTGCATTAAAAGATTTTTGTAATTCAAGAAAAATACTTACTAGGTTGAAATTTGGGTTTATTGGTGTACATGAGGTATACAAAGAACTGTGCTCATTAAAACAGTCAAAATCGTGGGGCTTCGATGACATTGACAGTAGAATTTTAAATATATCTGCTCCCATAATTTTTGAACATATCACATATATTTATAATCTCTGTGTAGAAAAATCCTGCTTCCCTCAAGCATTTAAAGATGCCAAAATAATACCACTCTTAAAATCTGGTGACCCAAATGATCCCTCAAATTATTGACCTATATCTATTCTGTCTACGTTGTCTAAGCCCCTTGAAAAACACCTTAAGAGCAACCTTCAATCTCACTTTATCAAGTATGATTTATTTCACCAAAACCAGAGTGGATTCAGGAAGAACCACTCCTGTCATTACTCTTTTCACAAATCTCATAGAACAATGGCATGGAAACATTAATAACAATATGTTATCAGGAGCCATTTTTGTAGATTTTACTAAGGCATTTGACACTATTGATCATGCTCTTCTATTAAAAAAGCTAGACATGTATGGCTTATGTTCTGAATCAGTTGGACTTATATCGTCCTTTCTAGGTAATAGACGACAAGCAGTATACCGAGATTGTGTTACCTCCCCCTTTATGCGGATTAATTATGGAGTTCCACAGGGATCAGTTTTAGGTCCCATTTTATTTTCAGTTTATGTAAATGATCTTCCACTGAACGTTTCCACCTCATGTGAACTATTTGCTGATGATACCACGATCCATAATAAAGGTAAGGATGCAAGTTCGCTTTGTTTTGAATTGCAAAAAGATATTGATAAACTTGTTTATTGGTCTGAACTTAACCATATGGCTCTCCATCCTGAAAAGTCTAAATTTATGCTAATTACAACCAGACAAAAGCGACAAAACATTAGATTGAAGTTACCTGATCTTAAAGTTTACAATAAACACTTGGAAGAAGTGGATTTTCATAAATTGCTTGGGTTAAATATTGATAACAATTTGTCTTGGTTTAGTCATCTTTCAAATTTGTCTAAAAAGTTAGCCCAGAAAATCTTTCAGCTCAATAGAATAAAACTTTTGCTTGATCAACATACCCGCAAACTATTTTTTCATGCTTATATACAGCCTGACATAGATTATGCTTCCACATGCTGGGATTTAGCCAGTAAAAATTGTTTAAAGCGATTAGAAAGTTTGTATAGACGTTCTTTAAAAATAGTGCTTCTTAAATCAACACCCATGGAAGTAACAGATTACAAGGAACTTAATATTCTTCCCTTCCATCTAAGATGTCGTTTTAACAAAGGTGTGTTCATGTACAAAATTATGTATAATCTTGCGCCATCCTATCTTCACAACAAGTTTATTGTAAATAATGTTCGAGGCAAAAGTATACTGTTTATCCCACGACCAAGAACTGATCTCTTTATGTCTTCTTTAATTTATTCAGGAGGTAAACTTTGGAATGAAATCCCTGATCACTTAAAACAAAAACCTAGTTTTTCATCTTTCAAAACATCGTTTCAGAGATATTTGTTTCAGGTGGTCTGAAAGAACTAAGCACTTGGTCCTGTGTGAGAGGAAATGAATATCCAGAAGACGTGGACTGAGTGGGGACAGATGGACAGGGAAGAACTTGAATGAAGGACCAGGGGCAATGAAAGAAGCTGCATCAACATGTCTCCTACTCCCGCTTAGACTAGAAATTATTGTTACGCCATTATTGATAAAGTCTTATTTAGTTGATTGTGAATATAATGTGTGTATGAGTGTGTTATATTTACTTGTAACCTTGTTTGTGAGTGTGCTGTCTTTTTCTTCATATTTTTGTTCGTGTTCTCGTTGATAATTGGGGTTGTTTGTTTGTGTGTGTGTGTGTGTGTGTGGTGTGTGTGTGTGTGTGTGTGTGTGTGTTGTGTGTGTGTGTGTGTGTGTGTGTGTGTGTGTGTGTGTGTTGTGTGTGTGGTGTGTGTGTGTGTTGTGTGTGTGTGTGTGTTGTGTGTGTGTGTGTGTGTTTCATGTTTTCTAAAATTCCTTGGTTTTGGTTGAGATTGTTGGGTTTTTCTATAATATTTTTGGAAAATGGGGAGTGGGGTAGGGCATGGTCAAAAACTGGTTTGTACTTTTCTTTCCCTACAAATAGTTTAAAGCGTTTGATATTCTGTTTTTGTCTGCTGACCTGTACTATAGCTCCGGCTCATTCCCTCAACTGTGTATTGTCGTTTGATCTCTCTCCCTCCTCTCCCTCCCTCTCCCTCTTCTCTCTCTCTTTGTCTTTGTGTTTTTTCTATAATTAGTGTATTTTCTTATTGCTCATTTGCATCTTCCATTGGAATTATCTAAAACTGTGTTCTTATGTTGCATCTTTTGTTTAATGATAGGTTTTTTGCATTGCTGTGTGTTGTCTTTTTGAATGCTAGTTAATTCGTTCTTCTGTTTTGATTAGTGTGTTAGTTGGGGGGTATGTGTTTTCTCGACTTTTTCATTTTTTGTTATTTTTTCTGTTGTTTTTTCCTGTTTTTTGTGAGAGCATGGTGTAAAGATTTCCCTTGTGCTTTTCCATTTTTTCTCATAAATTTTCGAGTTTCGTGGAGAAAAATTTCGAGTTAGAGACTGTGTTATCGAGTTTCTCTCTATCTTCATCTACAAAAAAATTCTCGGATTAGTGTGGGTTGGGGGGGGGTTTATAGTGGCGAAACCTTCTTTCCTAGAATAGAAACATTAGATCTTTAACTTAAAATAGTACATAATATGCTATTTCAGATTTGAGAACAGCTTAAACATGCTGTTATTACTAAAAAAAAGCCATCGCATAATAACGATTAATTAAAAGGGTTGGGGTTTTTTAATTGATTAGAGCATTG
>CM054152.1:50577929-50602929 GCA_028751875.1 Rapana venosa
ACACACACACACACACACACACACACACACACATACACACACGCACGCACACATACACACATACATACACACATACAAAACACCTTGAACAAACAAACAAAACGAAAGTGAATGATCGAGAGACAGACAAACAGAGACAGGGAGAGAGAGAGAGAGGGGGAGGGGGGCAAGATACAGAGAGAGAAACAGAGAGACGGAGAGAGAGAGAGAATGACAATGACAATGCAAATTCATTTATTTCGAGGATAATGAATAAGCGTCCGTGTGCTTTTTTACATTCAGTCCCCGCCTTTAGGGATACATCATATGATAATAAAGTAGACGCAATACCCATACACTCACACAGTAAAAGAAAAAAAACACACCAAAAAAACATTAAAAAATCAGAAAAAAACAGCAGCAACCAAAACAAAACAAGCACACACACACACACACACACACACACACACACACACACACACACAACACACACACACAACACACACAAACAAACAAACAAACAAACAAACAAACAGCAAATAAATCGAAAGCAGAATAAAAACAAGAAGGTGGGCTGACAACATAAATAATCCCCACAATAAACTCCAGTGAGAGAGAGAGAGAGAGAGAGAGAGAGAGAGAGAGAGAGAGAGAGAGAGAGAGAGAGAGTGGGGAGGGGGAGGACACTGGCTATGCATTGAACTTTATTAAAAGATTTGAATTGAATTGAAGCACCTCTCTCTCACTCTCACTCTCTCTCTCCACCCCCACCCTCTCTCTCTCTCTCTCTCCCTCTCTCTCTCGCTCTCTCTCTCTCTCTCTCTCTCTCTCTCTCTCTCTCTCTCTCTCTCTCTCTCTCTCTCTCTCTCTCACAATAGCAGACTGAAAGACAGAGAATGCTTATTTGAAGCGTAAGGATAAAAAACAAAATGCATCGCTAAGCCTAGTCTTACAATCAGCCCTGGTAAACACGCATAGGCTACAGAAAAACAATCAGTAAACACGTACAGAAGAAAAAACACGCACAGTAGTAGATGAGACAGACAGACAGACAGACAAACAGACAGACAGAGATGGAGAGAGAAAGGGTCAGAGAGACAGCCAGACAACCAAACAGGCAGGCACAAAGAAAACTAAAGAGACGGACACAGATAGACAGACAGACACAGAGAGAAAGAGAGACAGAAAACAGACACAGACAAACAGACACAGAGACGGACAGACAGAAAGAGACAGATAGAGAGACAGACAGACAGACAGACAGACAGACAGACAGAGAGAGAGAGGGAGAGTTCAAATCTTTCTGGAAACAAAGAATATCAAAAATCAAATTGTTATATGGAACTTAAAAAAAGGTGTTTACGAGTTCATAAGTGATTTTTGTCTTCGATTAAGAGACAAGCGGAGAATCGCTAAAAATAACTGACGGATCCACTGAGAATCTGTATGTGTGTGTGTGTCTGTCTGTCTGTCTGTCCGTGTGTGTAGTGCGTGCGTGCATGCGTGAGTGCGTGCGTGCGTGCGTGTGTGTGTGTGGGGGGGGGGGGGGTGGATGTAGAGTGCAGTGCAGTGTAGAGTAGTGTAATATAGTGTACTGTAGTGTGGTGTTGTATAGAGCAGTGCAGTGTGGTGTAGGGCAGTGCAGGGCAGTGCAGTGTAGTATAGTGCAATGTAGTACAGTGCATTGCAGTGTAGATCAGTGCAGTGCAGACTGTAGTGCATTGTAGATTAGTGGAGTGGATTGGAGTGGAATGGAGTGCAGTGCAGTGCAGTGTAGTGCAGTGCAGTGCAGTTTAGTGTAGTGTAGTGTCTTGTCGTGTAGTACAGTGCAGTGCAGTGGAGTGGAGTGCAGTGAAGTGAAGTGAAGTGGAATGTGGCATTGCATAGCAAAATGGACTTTAGTGTAACAATTTGGGAGGAAAAATCAGTTTTATACATGTTTTCTTCTTTGGATTGCTTCCTCTCAAAAACGGGCGCATTTGCCAACGTGTAAACCACGAACTTTCATGAATAGATCAGAGAGTGGGAATATGAACGTACGTAATACAGTTAAAAGCAACCACCAATAAATGCGGTCAAGATGATGTTAAAAACATCATTTTAAACCCCATAGCTTGTCTCATTGTTGCTGTCATTGCAGCTGCCGCAATAGAAGAGAAGAAGTGAGAACTATACGAATGCATTGAAAGATTGGCATAAGCATATTTCTTGCAACTCGTGTTAGCGAAAATGTCTGACACGGAGAGAAGATGAGAGAGAGGGAGAGAAGGAGAAGACAGAGCTATGAGAGCAAAGTGAGAGAGAATAAAGTGTGTGGGGAGAGGGGGGGGGGGGGGTACTTAGAGACAGTGGAACAGGGATGTGGCGAGGAATGAAGACAGACAGACAAACAGACAAACAGAGGTAGATATAGAGACAGGTGGACAGAGATAGAGACAGAAAGAAGACAAGGCGTGCATCTTAAAAAGACAGAGACACAAACAGAGACAGACAAACTGACCGACAGATACAGACACAAACAGAAACAGAGATAAAAGGCAAGGTGTCCGTCTCCAAAACACTGAAACAGAGAGACTGAAACAGACAACAGGCAGGCAAACAGACAGGCAGATACAGACACAAACAGAGATAGAGACAGAGAAAAAACGCAAGGTGTGCATCTTCCAAACCTGAAACAGAGACAGAAACAGAGATAGACAGACAAACAGACAGAACCAGACAGAAACACAGATAGTCAGTGACAGGGAAAGACAGAGACAGACATAAACACAGATATGACAGAGAAACAAGACCAAGTGAATATCTTCAAAAAGATGGCAAAATCATCTTCATAAACAACACGTAATATAACTCAAAACACTTAAAAATGCGAAAAAAAGAAAAACAGATTACGTCTTCAAAACTGACTTCACACTGACCTGGACAAAATCTTCCAGGGACAGCTTCAAGCATCTGCATTGCTAGCAAGCCATGTAAAAGAACAATTTTAAAAACATGATATCATTTCTGATTCTCATTTCCGTTTTGCAATATATTTTTTTGCATGACCCCTGATGTGATGTCATTTCCTGGTGTAGTACGCATGTCCCCGCAGATAGGGTGTTTATCACTGAGTGAAATTGCAGAAGTATTTTTGACATGATGAGGATTATGGTTAATGTCTAGAAGTTTAAGAAAATAATGAACACCAACGAGATGATAATAACGGATGAACTAAAAAAAAATATAAATAAACACACTTTTACAAATTAAAAAAAGGGACAACGTTGCCATCTGCATTTTGTCTTGTTCTGGTGTTCATTGTAGTGTATTGTTTCATGTTGTGTTGTAATGTTTTATCTTTCGTTGCATTCGTTGTAGAGTGCTTTATTTTGTTGTAGTGTATTGCATTACGTTGTAGAGTACTGTATTGTAGTGTGAGGTATCATATTGCATTGCATCACTTTGCATTATAGTGCTGGTCTAGTTTTGTCTGATCTGGTCTTGTTTGATATCATATCATGCCACGTCGTGTCGTGTCGTGTCGTGTCGTGTTCATCCACAACTTGTATATTAATGCATTGTTCGGGTTTGTCTTGTAGTTTTGTCATCTTGGACTGGATTGGATTGCGTGGGATAGAAACGTATTGTAATCATAAGTATTACATTGTAGTGTAGTGTAGTGTAGTGTGGTGTAGAGTAGTGTAGTGTAGTGTAGTGTAGTGTAGTGTAGCGTAGCGTAACGCAGTGTAGTGTAGTGTAGTGTAGCGTAGCGTAACGTAGTGTAGTGTAGTATTGAGGAGTGTAGTGTAGAGTAGTGTAGTGCAGTGCAGTGTAGTTTAGTGTAGTGCAGTGCAGTGCAGTGCAGTGCAGTGTAGTGTAGTGTAGTGTAGTGTAGTGCAGGGTAGTGTAGTGTAGTGTAGTGTAGTGTAGCGTAGTGTAGCGTAGTGCAGTGTAGTGTAGTGTAGTGCAGTGCAGTGCAGTGCAGTGCAGTGCAGTGCAGTGCAGTGTAGTGTAGTGTAGGGTAGTGTAGTGTAGTGTAGTGTAGTGCAGTGCAGTGCAGTGCAGTGCAGTGCAGTGTAGTGTAGTGTAGGGTAGTGTAGTGTAGGGTAGTGTAGTGTAGTGTAGTGTAGTGTAGTGTAGTGCAGTGCAGTGCAGTGCAGTGCAGATAGTATAGTATAGTATAGTGTAGTGTATCACATACAGTCATTTTAAGATATCCCTGTATGAAACTGGAGCACTTTCCCGAGGGAAAAACATATAGACTGAGTTTGCCGCACCACCCTTCCTCCTTAATTTCCCTGTTTCTGATTGACCTACTTTGATCCTTCCTTCTCTCTCTCTCTCTCTCTCTCTCTCTCTCTCTCTCTCTCTCTCTCTCTCTCTCTCTCTCTCTTCTCTCTCCTCTCTCTCTCTCTCTCTCTCTCTCTCTCTCTCTCTCTCTCTCTCTCTCTCTCTCTCTCTCTCTCTCTCTCTCTCTTTCTCTTTCTCTTTCTCTTTCCTACTCTCTCTCCCTCTCTTCCTCCCTCTCTCTCTCTCTCTTCTTACATGGACTTCAAGTATGCAGCACATGGGGCTTCTACCTATTGTCTCATCTGACATACTAGTATCCTGGCCACTCCTCACAATCCTATTCTTTCTTTGACATGGCCCAGGACAAAAACAATATTAAAACCTGTTAGAGATCACACAAAAAGTGAACGTCTATATCTTTTATATAAAAAATGCGGAGGGGGAGGGCAAAAGCAAGGTTGCAAATAAGCTTGAGCTTGAAAACAAAGCAAAACCCAAAATCAAACCTGTAGACTTCAATCAACAGCAGTGGATTCATTAAAACTGTCTTCGCAAGCACAGGGAAAAACCTTTTCAAAACAAACGATGTCATACATATTTACACAGCTAACATGCAGTGTAAAATCAGGATATCATTACTGACACCTTCCTTGAATTTGCATCCCCCTTTCTTCCCCTCCCCCCCCCCCCCCCCTCTCCACCCAACCACTTCTTTGATGAAATTTTTTTCAAACTTTTTACGTGACCTCTGTGTGACCCCATTTCCGGTTGTCTGCTGCCTCTCTGGCGTCCATTACAAGCGGAAATGACGTAGTCGTGTTACATGCTGAGACTAAAAGACAAGGTTTTGGGGGAAGTTTGGAAGAAAGAGTGCTAGTTGGGGTTGTGAAGTGTGTGTGTGTGTGTGTGTGTGTGTGTGCGCGCGCGCGAACGCTTTGAATTGTCTCTGCAAGATATAGCGCTATATAAATTCCCTTTATTATTATTATTATTATTATTATTATTGATTATCTAGAAGTTGAAAGGAATAAGGAAAATGTTGAAGGAAAAAGAAAAGATGGATTATGCCCTATGTCTTTTTTTTGGTCTAGATGACTGTATGGTATGGTATGGTATGGTAGGGTAGGGTAAGGTAGGTTAGGGTAGGGTATGGTAGGGTAGGGTAAGGTAGGGTATGGTAGGGTAGGATAAGGTAGGGTAGGGTATGGTAGGGTAGGGTAAGGTAGGGTATGGTAGGGTAGGGTAAGGTAGGGTAGGGTATGGTAGGGTAAGGTAGGGTATGGTAGGGTAGGGTAAGGTAGGGTAGGGTAGGGTAAGGTAGGGTATGGTAGGGTAGGGTAAGGTAGAGTAGGGTAGGGTAAGGTAGGGTAGGGTAAGGTAGGGTAGGATAAGGTAGGGTAGGATAGAGTAGGGTTGGGTAAGGAAGGGTAGGGTAGGATTTTACCCTGGAGTTAATATCAGTACTGACTCCATTCCCCCAAAACTTCTTCGGATGTGACTATAAACGGAGGAGGCCCCCGTGTGCATTTGTAGGCAAGACATGTCGAACACACGTTAAAAAAACCACACCTGTTCCGCTTTTCTATAAACAGTAGGTCACTTTGTGCCGGTAGAAATGGATGACTCTATTTTTTTAACATTGTTTTTAAAAACGCATGTGTACATATGTCGTTTTTGGACACCATCCTCGAAGTCGGAATGCGGCTACCTTAATGGTGGGTAAAAACAGTCACATACAGCAAAAATCTCACACTGGTGAACCTTAGAGCTCTAGCCGAGGAAAACTACAGGACCAGGGGGACGGGATAGCCTAGTGGTTAGAACACTGCGCTCGCAATCGGACGACCCGGGTTCGATTCCCGTTCAAGGGGATATTTTCCCCTGGAGTTAACATCAGTACAGACTCCACTCTCCCCTAAAGTCCTTCGGATGAGACTATAAACCGAGGCCCCGTGTGCGAACGCACGCAGAACATCTTGCGCACACGTTAAATCCTGTACAGCTTTTCGTAAGAGTAGGCCACAGTGTGCCGGTGTGAACAGATGGCAATATTTACCAAACTGCGCACACACGGGGACTGTATGTAAAAAAAAAAAGCAATAATTGCTTATTCCATTATCCTCGAAATAAAAGAATACAGCAAAAAACCACGAAGTCTGATTTCACAAACAACCTAACATCATTAATAAGGAACTTGGTAGGCGTAAATGGTACAGGAGTTGCTAAAATTGGTATAAGATGACAGTCCTGATGTGAACTTTGTGGTCGGTGGGGCTATAAACAGCGTGAAGTAAAATGGAGTGAAATAAACTTGTTTGGAGGCATGTTTGAAAAAGACCAGCCAACACTCAATACCATCAAAATTGACCTAGTGGCATGGCAGGGCTCCTCAAGTTTGTGGCCTGATGGCGGCCTAACATTAATATGAATGATCCTGTGAACTTCTGCATGTTGGGTACGACGAGACCAGCCTTGGAACTGCTGTGTTCTTGCGCACACGTTAAACCTGTTACTCCTTTTGAATGAGTAAGCCATTTGTGCCAGTGGGAACGGGTGACAACATTTACAAAACAGCCTGCACACGGGGACTAGATGTAGAAAAAAAAAGCCACATAATAATGTGCTTGTTCCATCATCCTAGAAATTAAAGCAAAATAGAATAAAATAAATCAGTCAATCAATTAATCAATCCATCAATCAAGAAAGATTTGAAGAAATAGCACGGAAACAGCAGGGCTAGTATGTTATATAAGCTGGGGGGAGGCGGATTTCATTTTGCGCAACAGAAACTGCACAGGAGCAAGCAGCATCACCTTTTCCACACTACTAACAAGCAGAACAAAATCAGAATATACAACACGATTCACTCCTGCCCTCCCCCCTCCCCTCTCACCCCGCCCCTGCCCCCATCATCCAACTGTTTAAGGACTCTGACGTGACGTCATTTCCTGTTGACTTTCCCCGTCTCTGGTGTCTATCGCAAACGGAAATGGCATTGACGTGTGACCTGCTGAGGATTATGGGCAAGGTCTGGAAAGTTTGTTTGTTTGTTTGTTTGGTGGGGGGGGGGGGGTTGTTTTGTGGGGTTTTTTTGGGGTGGTGGGTGCCGTGTTTTGGAGTTTTGCTTAATTTTCAACAGAGTATCTATGGGGTGTTGAGGATATAGGAAAAATTATATGAAAAACTGGACGTTGTAAAAAAAAATGTTTGAAATTGTCTCTTTAAAAAAAAGGAGGGAGAGAAAGGGTGTCGTGGACACAATGTTGTGGAAGTATACATGTTGTTGTATTATGCTTCAGAATGTTCTTTGCTATGCTGTACTGCATTGCCTTGCATCATCTGTCTTGTATTGAATCGTTTGTATCGTATTGAATAGTATTGTACTGTAAATGTGCTGCATTGTGTTATATCGTATTGTCATATTTTGTAGTGTAGAGTGGTGTAGCGCAGTGTAGTGTAGTGTAGCGCAGTGTAGTGTAGGGTAGTGTAGTGTAGTGTAGCGCAGTGTAGTGTAGGGTAGTGTAGTGTAGTGTAGCGCAGTGTAGTGTAGGGTAGTGTAGTGTAGTGTAGCGCAGTGTAGTGTAGGGTAGGGTAGTGTAGTGTAGCACAGTGTAGTGTAGGGTAGGGTAGTGTAGTGTAGTGTAGCGCAGTGTAGTGTAGGGTAGTGTAGTGTAGTGTAGCGCAGTGTAGTGTAGCACAGTGTAGTGTAGGGTAGTGTAGTGTAGTGTAGCGCAGTGTAGTGTAGTGTAGTGTAGTGTAGGGTAGGGTAGTGTAGTGTAGCGCAGTGTAGTGTAGGGTAGTGTAGTGTAGTGTAGCGCAGTGTAGTGTAGTATAGTGTAGTGTAGGGTAGGGTAGTGTAGTGTAGCGCAGTGTAGTGTAGGGTAGTGTAGTGTAGTGTAGCGCAGTGTAGTGTAGTGTAGGGTAGGGTAGTGTAGTGTAGCGCAGTGTAGGGTAGTGTAGTGTAGTGTAGCGCAGTGTAGTGTAGTGTAGCGCAGTGTAGTATAGCGCAGTGTAGTATAGTGTAGTGTAGTGTAGCGCAGTGTAGTGTAGTGTAGCGCAGTGTAGTGTAGGGTAGTGTAGTGCAGTGTAGCGCAGTGTAGTGTAGTGTAGCGCAGTGTAGTGTAGGGTAGTGTAGTGTACGGCACAAGGCAAAGTGCAGACTAATTCTGGGTGACCCCAAGAGTGCCACGCTGAAGAATACCCACCACCACAGCCACCATCACCACAACTATCACCACCACCTCCACCACCACCACAGCCACCACTACCACAACTACCACTACTATCACCACCACCACTACCACCACCACCACCACCACCACAACTACCACCACCACCACACCACCACAACTACCACCACTACCACCACCACTACTCCCACCACCACTACCACCACCACTACTCCCACCACCACTACCACCACAGCAACTACCACCACCACCACCACTATCACCACCACCACCACCACCACCACCACCAACCAACTAACAACTAACAACAACAACAACAACAATGTCCAGCCTATAAACAGCAACCTAACAGCAAATGAGGAAGGAACTATTCCAGAAGGCTGTTGACCTTCTGATGAACACTCATTTTCTGAAACCATGGTCCACCAGGGCTGTGTGCAGTCATCCCTTCTCCCATAACTGACGTCAGGAATGCACGTCAACAGGCAGTAGAGTAGAGTAGAGTAGAGTAGAGTAGAGTACAGTGGAGTGGAGTGGAGTGGAGTGGAGAGTAGAGTAGAGTAGAGTAGAGGAGAGTGTGGTGTGGTGTGGTGTGGTGTGGTGTGGTGTGGTGTGGTGTGGTATGGTATGGTATGGTATGTTATGGTATGGTGTAGTGTGGTGGGGTGTAGTGTAGTATGGTATGGTATGGTATGGTATGGTATGGTATGGTATGTGTATGGTATGGTATGGTATGGTAGGGTATGGTATGGTAGGGTATGGTATGGTATGGTATGGTATGGCATGGCATGGCAGGGCAGGGCAGGGCAGGGTAGGGCAGGGTAGGGTATGGAATGGTATGGTAGGGTATAGTATAGTATAGTATAGTATAGTATAGTATAGTATAGTATAGTATAGTATAGTATAGTATAATAATGATAATAATATATGGAACTTATACAGCGCTATATCTTGCACAAAAAAAACAAATCAAAGCTCTTTCATTCATCCTAGTCTTTCACATAGTATGGTATGGTATGGTATGGTATGGTATGGTATGGTATGGTATGGTATGGTATAGTATAGTATAATATATGGTATAGTATAGTATAGTATGGTATGGTATGGTAAGGTATAGTATATGGTACAGTATAGTATAGTATGGTATAGTATGGTATGGTATAGTATGGTATGGTATGGTATGGTATAGTATAGTATGGTATGGTATGGTATGGTAAAGTATGGTATGGTATGGTATGGTAAGGTATGGTATGGTATGGTATGGTATAGTATAATATAGTGTGGTGTAGTGTAGTGTAGTGTAGTGTAGTGTAGTGTAGTGTAGTGTAGTGTAGTAGAGTAGCGTGGAGTAGAGTAATAGTATAGTAGAGTAGAATGGAGTAGAGTATGGTATAGTATGGTATGGTATGGTATGGTATGGTATGGTATAGTATGGTATGGTATGGTTTTGTATAGTATGGTATGATAATTATGGTATAGTATGGTATGGTATGATATGGTATAGTATAGCATGGTATGGTATGGTATGGTATGGTATGGTATGGTATGGTATGGTATGGTATGGTATGGTATGGTATGGTATGGTATGGTATAGCATGGCATGGTGTGGTATGGTATAATATAGTATAGCATAGCATAGAATAGCATAGCATGGCATGGCATGGCATGGCATGACATGGTATGGTATGGTATGGTATGGTATGGTATGGTATGGTATGGTATGGTATGGTATGGTATGGTATGGTATGGTTTGGTATGGCATCTGTGTGATTTATCCCCTATTCAAAGCTGCTGCAGTGCACCCTGTTCCTAGCTCACCAATATGCCGCACGTGGGTGCCTCATTACCTATAATGAGGAGCATGCACACACACACAGCTAATCAAGAACAAAAATAAAATCCGCAGTCATGAGGTAAAACGAGTAGGTTGCCAGTTATTGCTGTTATTATCGTGTAGGAAGAACGTGGACACTACGCACGTGCACGTGCACGCACGCATGTGCGCATGCACCCGCAAACACACATATACATTATCTTTTTTTCTCGCTTTTTTTTATTTAGATAGATGGCTTGATGAAAAAAAGCAAATGCACTGCTTATTCAATGTACCATCTAAAAAATAAAAGTTTGACTTTGACTTTGACTTTGACAGAGGCATGCACACACGCGCGCATGCACACACACATTTTTAGTGTACCTTTTGCTTTGCACGGTTTCTTTTCATGATTAGACTACTCCTCCCCACCCCACCCCCACCCCCCACCCCCTCGCATTTTTCAGTTGGACCTCCACCACCACCTCTGTTCTCACACATCCCTCTTTTGTTTTTCTCGTCTAATATCACTGAGAGTGAAAAGACGTAAAATTGAAGACAACAACAACAACAACAACAACAACAACAACAACAACACACACACACACACACACACACACACACACACACACACACACACACACACACACACACACACACACACACACACACACACACACACACACACACACACACACACACACACACACACACACACACACATCTTCAGATTTTACGTCTTTTCACTATCAGTGATATTATCGTCTACGTGAAAAGATGTAAAATCTTAAGAACGAATGAACACAGGCACTGAGAGAGAGAGAGAGAGAAACAGTGTGAATGCGTGTGTGTGAGCGTACTTGCTTGTGTATATGTGTGCGTGCGTGTGCTTACGGGTGCATGGGGCACGTGCGTGCATGCATACGCATGTGCGAGCATGCGTGCAGTGTGCGCGTTCTTCACGCACACACATACACACGCACATACACAAACATGCACGCAAACACACGCATACACACCAACACACACACACACACACACACACACACTCAGAGAGAGAGAAAAAAACAAAACAGTGTGCATGCTTGTGTATGTGTGTGCGTGCGGGTGCTTGCGGGTGCGTGCGCATGTGCGTGCATGCGTGCAGTGTGCGCAATCTTCACGCTCACACATACACACGCACATACACAAGCATGCACGCACGCACACACGCATGCACACCAGCACACACACACACAAGCATGCACGCACACACACACACCCACACACACACACTCACACATGAGTGCTTATTCCATTATCCTCGATATTGGTTTTTTTAAAACACACACAGACACACACACACACACACACAACACACATACACACACACACACTGATCAACATCAATGAAAATCTGTGCCACTAACAAGCAGTTGATGAAGGAGGACGTCCACCCAACTATAAGAGGCACCTGTGTGATTGTTGGGGACCTGGGTAGGCTCGTCAGGGACCTATTCTGGGAGACATCACAAAGGAAAAACAGACCCAAGTCCTCTTTCCGACTCCCACTCTCAGAGAGGATCGGCCTTTATCCATCGTTATGGACATACATACACCAGCTTACAACAACCAACATCCATGGCATTGTCCTACTATCATTAATGACTGATGAACCTGCCCGATTTTTGGTCAACACAACATGCCAAAAGAGTATATCACAGGTCATTGAACATTTTTCTTAAACTCTTGACACCCATAGTCTTAGTCTCATAAATAGCTCGAATATCTTATTCTTAGTCACTTGAAGGCATTTACATAGATAGTACCCGTGCTGCTCCTCTTTTTTTACTGAGATTATTGTGTGTGTGGGTACTTGTTTTTATTGTTTACATGTTTTGTCAGTCTTGTTAATTTTCCTACTTATCATTGCTTTCCACCCAATATCTTGACAGTTTATTTTCATCCTAATTCAGGTATCTGGACCATTCTCTTAATCACTGTGTGAAGCACAAGTAAAACATTTCCGATAATATTCTTCTTAAAACATGCCTACAGAGACGCAAAAGTGCAAAACCGATTGCAAATAAGAATATTGCGATGGAATTGCAGGTCTATATCAACCAATTTAAACTATCTTAAACATTTCTTTTCCACACAGTAGTTTGAGGTTTTGATCTTGCAGTCCCTAAATACCAGATGTTCCAAACTTTTCAAGCTTCCAAATTACTACTATCCTCCTATATTTAAACTATAGTCAAATAACACGGCTGGCAGGTCCACAGGAACCCCTTCTCACCATCGTCAAAAAGAAAAAGCTGACATGGTTCGGCCACGTCACCCGCCACAACACTCTGCCAAAAACAGTACTGCAGGGAACACTCGAAGGTGGCAGAAAGAGGGGAAGACAGAACAAGTCATGAATGGACAACATCAGAGAATGGACCAGGATGAATGACTCGGCACTACTGCGCAGAGCCGAGGACCGAGATGGATGGAGGAGGCTTACCACGGCATCGTCTTTCGTGTCTCCCCCACGACCGCCAAGGTCACGGGTCTGATGATGATTATTTAAACTTGGGGATTCTGATACCAAAATCTGTACTGCTATTTATATACTTAAAGAGTTACAATATAATGTGCTTGCTCCTCCAGCTGTAAAAACTGAGCTAGGTGTACATGCTTGCGCCGCCACTGTAAAATTTAGTAACACACTCACAATGAATGTCATGTCTGTCTACCTACCAAAAGGTCCAAATGACCAAAATGCAGAGTGGCTTCGCACAATACATGATCAGCAGCGAGGCAAATGGATAACAGGGGGTGATTTCAATGCCCACTCTCCTATCTGGGAAAATGGCTGTACTTCGGTTACTAGTAATCGCTTTGTAGAAAGTATAGTTGACAGCTCTCTCTATCTTTGAATGATGGATCAGTTACAAGAAACCCTGATGTGTTAAACCATAAAACATCAGCTATTGATCTGACATTAGTGTCACCAGAACTTGTTCCAACTTGCTCATGGGAGACTCATAAAGACACATTAGGAAGTTATCATTTGCCTATCATACTTACCATAATGGATGAAAAGAATAAGTATGATAATGACACATATGATCTCATCCCAAAATATAATTACGCAAAAGCAAATTGGAAGTAGTTTCGTGAAACCCTTGCTTAAGAGGATTTTCAATACCCAGAAAATGTCAGCGTGGACACATTGTTTTCTGACTTTCAGGAAAAGGTTTTATCAGCTGCAAATTTGTCTATACCAAAGTTAAAAACCGTGGAGATAGTTGGTCGATCTGGTAATGTCTGGTGGTCAGATGTATGCGAGAAAGCTGTTCAATGTAAAAAGCAATATTTTAAAACCTGTCTAGCAGACAATTGTTTTTAAAATTACATTAACATGCAGCAAGCAAACATCAAGAGTAATACGATAATAGCAGAAGCTAAAAAGGACTGCTGGTCATCATATTGCACTAGGGAGATATCAAATCACAGAGATGTTAATAAAATTTGGACAAAAATGAAAGATATGAAAAATGAAATCAATTAACCAGTTTGTCAAGTAACCATAAATTGAGGTAATAAATTCCCGTCAGATTTAGAAACGGCAAAAGCATTTGTAGCCATGTTTGCTAACACCAGTAAATCTGATGGGCTGTCATGTAAATGCGGAGATTATAGATAAAGAGAAGAGAAAAATCAGTTATATACAGATCCAGCTCCCCAAAATGATCTATGGTTTAACTCGCCAATAACTGTTTAAGAGTTGAAGACAGCAATAGCTTCTCTTAAAAGCAAAAAAGCTCAGTTGGTATGGACATTGTTTCTAACAAAATGTTAAGAAATATACCAGAAAACTGTGCTTTATTCTTGACACTGTCAACAGGAACAACAAATATGATGCTCTTTAATGCCGGGAGTAATCCAAATAACTTGCCTGTTTGTAGATTACATGGTGACATAATTGAATACAGAGAAATTGTCAAATTGCAGAGGGGGGTTACATCAAAATTAACTTGGAATACTCCTTTTGATTATATTCTGACAAAAGCAAGAAAAGCATAAATATTCTTAAGGTAATTGGCAGGTGTTTGTTGTTGGGGGGTTTTTGTGGGGGGGGGGGGGTTGGGGGGGGGGGGGGTTTGGGGGGGGAGGGGGATGGACAGAAAAACATAAATCCACCTCTGACTTGAACTTGGACAATCTTAATTATCATATGCTCAAGAAGTGTTTTTTAGTGCACCAAAGTATTTATTGAAAAGGATTGAAAGTTTAGATTGTAAAGTCATTAAACTTGCTTTGGGTGTGCCTAGTCATGCATCAAATAAGGAAACATATAATACAGCCGGAATTCTGCCCTTAGGTGACTATCGAGAACTAGCAACTTCAAAAGACTAGGAGCTACGAGCACTTAAAGTGCTAAGAGCAGCATCAACCACAAACAATTTTCTTGAGAAGGAAATAACATTAAGATCTGACTCTGATTTTCCAAAACGAGCGCGGAATATTTCCTCACAAGTGACTACTTCTTACAAGCTGGAATTGATCTAAAAGAATTAGCAAAAAATCCAAGATGGACACCTATACCGAAATGGGAAATGTTGAAAGCTACATTTGACATTAGTTATACTGACATCAGAAAAGAAGAAAATGTCAATATTGCCATAGCGACTACTACAGAGCACATTGCTAAAAACTACCACAGTCATCTCCATATTTTCACAGATGGGTTGGTTCTAAATAATAAAGATGCTGGTGCAGCTTTCACTACTCCAGCACTGAAAGTTGAAAAGTCTTTATTATTACTGGACACAATATATCAATCTTTCCAAAAGAGCTTGTTTCTGTCTTCTTGGGGTTAGAATACTTGATTAATCTGCCTCAAAATGTGTTTAAAGGGGCCTTTTTTTTTATTCAAAGTCTGTTTTACAAGCCTTACAATTTTCCAATATTGAAACAAGACCCGATTTGATTATTGATATAAATTATTTGATACCCTGCCTGAGAATGAAAGGTACAGATGTCAGTTTTGTTGGGTGCCCTCACATGTTGGTCTTTATGGTAATGAAAAAGTTGATAAGCAGCGAAAAAAAGCGCACAGATTTTAGAACATTCTTCTGAAGTTTTTGTACGTCCTTCATTTAAGGAATCCTTCCTTTTGTTAGAGAAAACCTTTTGAAAACGACTTCATGATCTTACAAATGTGAAACTGACATAAAAGTATCACTTCTTTAAATCATGTTTTCAGACATAAAACATCGTATTCTTTGATATTCTATGCGAGCCTGATTACCACCTTTTCTTACAGAATACGACTTAATGCTCTCAGAAAAAAGTTTTGTAAAAATGTTAAGTGCATAATGTGTGGTGAACTATTTTCTCTGGAACACTGTTTATTGTTTTGTCAGGAGCTTCGTGGTTTCTTACCCAAAAACTTTATAGACAAAAATGCTTCTGAAGAAAATGCAGATGTGAAAACATTCTTTAGCTATTTCGAAGTCTCTTGTAGGTAGGCCAGCTCTTGCGTTTCTTTGAAGTTCTTTGATATTGTTTTCCCCATTAGTTTTGCATGTTTAGGCGTTACCATGAAGTTTTATGACCAGTCTGTTACATGATTCTCTTTCCACGTGTCTTCTAGTATTTTTGCTATAGGCCCCCCCCCCCCCCCCCCCCCCACCCCACCTTTTTTCCTTTCTTTTGTCTTCCCCCTCCCCTTCCCCTGTCTAATATCACTTACAATGAACAGACGTTAAATACTACAACAACAACACACCCACGCGCACGTACGCGCGCACACTCACACACACACATTGAGGGAGAAAATAAAACAGTGTGTGTGTGTGTGTGTGTGTGTGTGTGTGTGTGTGTGTGTGTGTGTGTGTGTGTGTGTCTGTGTGTGTCTGTGTGTGTGTGTGTCTGTGTCTGTGTGTGTCTGTGTGTGTCTGTGTGTGTCTGTGTCTGTGTGTCTGTGTCTGTGCACTTGCGGGCATATGCTTGTTTTTCTTCACCATTATTTTGTCGTTTAGTATTTATCTGCTACAAGACGGGGAAATTGCATCTCTTTTTCTTTCTTTCTTTTTTTAGACCCAAGAACAGACCATTTCTTCCAACCGCTGTCATCAGCACCTTACCAATTTGTCTGGCACTGCCAGGATTAGTAGCCAAGTGTGACTGATGAGTCACGCCAGCTTCTGCTCACCTTTTGACCTCTCCTTGCATGCAGTCTGTCTGGATCTTCACAATTACCTCCACTGATTCATCCTAAATTTGTTTATCTTCCATTCGTGTCCGCTAACTGGTATTTTCTACCTAGCCAGTAAGGCGTAGACGGCAAAAGGACGTAGAACAGGGAGCAAGGCAAGAAGGAATCTGACCCTGGAAGAAGACCTGGATGGAGGGTGTGACAGAGATGCTGAAGACCAACAACATCCCACTGCACTGCACTACACTGCACTACACTGTACTACACTACACTACACTACACTACACTGCACTACACTACACTGCACTGCACTACACTGCACTACACTACACTGCACTGCACTGCACTAAACTACACTACACTACACTGCACTGCACTGCACTACGCTGCACTGCACTGCACTGCACTGCACTACACTGCACTGCACTGCACTGCACTACACTACACTACACTGCATGCACTGCACTACACTGCACTGCACTACACTCACTACACTGCACTGCACTGCACTACACTACACTGCACTGACATGCACTGCACTAACTACACTGCACTACACTACACACGACCCACTAACAACTGCACTGCACTACACTACACTGCACTGCACTACACTGCACTGCACTACACACTGCACTGCACTACACTACACTGCACTACACTACACCACGCCGCACCACTACACCCCATGACACCTCACTACACTTCACTTACACTACACTGCACTGCACTACACACACACTGCACTGCACTGCACTGCACTACACTACACTACACTGCACTACACTACACTACACTGCACTGCACTGCACTACACTGCACTGCAGTGCACTGCACTACACTGCACTGCGCTACACTACACTGCACTACACTACACCACGCCCCACCACACCACACTACACCACACTACACTACACTACACTGCACTACACTACACTGCACTACACTGCACTACACTACACTGCACTACACTACACTGCACTGCACTACACTGCACTGCACTACACTACACTACACTGCACTGCACTATACTACACTGCACTACACTACACCACACCCCACCACACCACACTACACCACACTACACTACACTACACTACACTACACTGCACTGCACTACACTACACTGCACTGCACTACACTACACTGCACTACACTACACTACACTGCACTACACTGCACTACACTGCACTACACTACACTGCACTACACTGCACTGCACTATACTGCACTACACTACACTGCACTGCACTACACTGCACTACTCTACATTGCACTACACTACACTGCACTACACTGAACTGCACTGCACTACACTACACTACACTACACTACACTACACTACACTGCACTACACCCAGCAAGGCCTTGTGACCAGCTTGCTGCCAGAGACCGTCAGTCAGTCAGTCAGCTCTTTCTGCCCTCTTGTACCTAGACGGGATAGCTCAGTGGTCGGAGCACTCGCTTTCCCCCAGCCAAGTTAAGCAGCGTCGAGCGTGGTTACCAGTTGGATGGGTGACTGTTTGCGCGCCTTGGCTTCAGTACAGTTCCCCCAGTTCACCCAGCTGTAAATGGGTACCTGCCCTCTTTAGGGTCAGGGAAGGTAAGGCGGCGAGGGAGAGGAGATGGGCGCCGCCCTCAATATGCTGGCCCTAGAGAAGTGAGGTCTCTGACGCCTCGCTCCCCTACGACCTTATAGGTTATGGGACTCCTTTACCTTTACCTTACCTAGACGTACAAGAGGACGGATACAGTAAAGTAAAGTAAAGTAAAGTAAAGTGAGTGAGTGAGTCAGTTAGTGAGTTAGTGAGTGAGTGAGCGAGTGAGTGAGTGAGTGAGTGAGTGAGTAAGTGAGTGAGTGAGTGAGTAGGTAAGTGAGTCAGTCAGTCAGTCAGTAAGTCAGTCAGTAAGTCAGTCGGTCGGTCAGTCAGTATTTTACACCATGATGATTCATTACTTATGTTTTTCCCTCTTTCACGCATTTTAGTTACTGTATGGGAGGGAGGGAGGGGGGTATAGCCTAGTGGTTAGAGTGTTACGCTTACCATCTGATGACCCGGGTTCAAGCAATCTACTGACGCACCTGATCTAGATTTTTTTCCTTTTTTTGGCCTGGAGGTAACATCAGTACTGACTCCGCTCCACACAAAAAGCTCTTCGGATGAGACTATAAACTGAGTCCTGTGTGCGAATCCATGCAGAACTGCTTGCACACATGTTAATACCTGTTTAGTCTTTGGGAAGAGTAGGCCATGTTGTGCCAGTAGAAAAGGATGACCAAAACTTTTTTTTTTTAAACATGCACACTAACGTTGTTTTAATAAGACATCATCCCCCAAAGTCGGAATGCGGCTACCTTATGGGCGGGCAAAAACTGATAAAAGTAAAGTAACGGTAAAGGAGTCCCATAACCTACATGGTCGTAGGGGAGCGAGGCGTCAGAGACCTCAACTTCTCAAGGGGCCAGCATATTGAGGGTGGCGCCCATCTCCTCTCCCTCGCTGCTAACTTCCCTGACCCTAAAGAGGGCAGATACCCATTTACAGCTGGGTGAACTGGGGGACTGTACTAAAGCCAAGGTGCGCAAACGGTCAAGCATACAAGTGGTAACCACGCTCGTTGCTGCTTAACTTGGCTGGGGGAAAGCGAGTGCTCCGACCACTGAGCTATCCTGTCCCGTAAAAAAAAAAAAATGGCAGCATACGCAAAATATTACTATTGGTAAACCTCGGAGCTTTATTCGAGAAACAAAAAAAGAAAAAAACTTTATCTTGAAGCTTAAAAAAAATAGTTTGTCATTGTACTATTTCACCTTATGCTAACCACGTGAAGGTCACCATTTTGGGGGCAGGAAACATTTTCTTTTGTTTTCCAGTGAAGCTCAGACATAGTTGCAAAACTACGAGAACAGGCTGACCCTCTGTGGGGATGCCGGGGGCATGTTAGTATAAATAGCATCTCCACCTTCTGTGGAAATTCTGTGCTAGGAATCCCCTCTTTTCTATCCCTCTCTTTGTTTCTGCCTTGTTCCTTTACTTCTCTGTCGCCTCCTTCTTGTCTGTTTTCTGCCGTCTTGGTCCATCCTCCTGCCTTGTTTTTCCCGGGAAGACTGATTAAAAAAAATAATTCTCTCTTATGCCGAAGTCGGATGTGCTGGGCCTGAATTGTCAGGCGCTTAACGGAGGCGCAATGCATTTTCGCTCATGTGACAGAAAACAGTAGTTGCTGTCGACTAGTGAGAAGAAGAAGAGAAGAGACTTGTGCTGCAGAGACATGGATAACAACAATAATAACAACAACAATATAACACCACCTCCACAACATCTTGTTTTAGCCGCTGAGGTTCGTTGGGCGTTCCCCAGCTTGATTTTCTGAGGGTCACCCGGAAGATGCACTCTGTCTCACTCATCACTTCAGGGAATCACTGCGATACCGTAAGAACACACTGGATGAGAAGCTTGGGTATTGGGTATTGGGAATGATCTTGTGTCAGTGTAAAGAAGAAATATGTTACTCGTCGCATTCTTAAGGCCTTAGACATTCATACCTTTTCTTCACAAGCTTCCGAACGTTTTTCACAAACCTCTGACCACACTGACCTCTCTGATCACTATAACACTATTCTCCGCCAACTGCTTGATGAGCATGCACCTCCTACTGACCATCTCCTCCCTGACAGACCCTGTGCGCCATGGTATACCCAAGACATCTTGATAGCGAAGCGCAAACGCCGGCAACTAGAACGTCAGTGGCGGAAGTCAAAAACCGAAATCAACAAACAGCTTTTCCGAAAACAAATAAACAAAGTCAAACTCTTAATCCATTCAGCAAAGACAGAATACTACTCTTCCCAAGTTCTCTGTGCTACATCCATAAAATCTCTTTTTTCCCTCACCTCAAATCTCCTTGGATCTGCAAAAACAACTCCTCTGCTTAACACCCACAGCCTGTCTGAACTTCCATCCATATTTTCTGCCTTCTTTTCAGACAAAGTTCGAAACATACGCTCCAGACTGGATCAGACTCAATTCCAGCCTGCGCCTCCTGATCCCCAGTTCACTGGCACTCCTCTCTTTTCCTTCCATCCCACAAGTGAAAAAGAAATCATGACAATTCTGAGAGAAATGACTATAAAATCATGCGACCTTGATCCCATACCTGCTCCTGTTTTCTCACAATGCCTTCCACAACTTGTCCCTATTATCAATAAAATAGTAAACTCATCTCTTGTGTCAGGAAATTTTCCATCAGCTCTTAAAACAGCAATAGTCACACCTCTACTGAAAAAGCACGACCTCGATCCCAACATTCTGAAGAATTATAGGCCTGTCTCAAACTTACCCTTTGTCTCTAAAGTACTAGAAAAAGTTGTTCTCAAACAGCTCAACAGTCACCTTCATTCCAATGATCTCCTTCCCACTTTTCAATCTGCCTATCGCCCCAACCACAGCACCGAAACCACCCTAGTCCACACTTTAGATACACTTCTACTTGCTTCTGATGCAGGAAAAATCTCCCTCCTCACTCTTCTTGACTTATCTGCAGCCTTTGATACCATAGATCACTCAACTCTTCTTTCTTGCCTCCAAAATACGTTTGGTATTAACAGCACAGCCCTCACCTGGTTTACTTCATACCTCACAGACAGGTTCCAGAAAGTTATTGAAAACAAAATTCAATAAAAACCTGTCAAAATGGAATGTGGAGTCCCGCAGGGATCAGTCCTGGGCCCTGTTCTCTTTACTCTCTACACTGCTCCACTCTCACATATAATAAACAACCACCATATTGATCATCATTTCTATGCCGATGATACTCAGTTTCAGTGCAGTGATACTGTTGAAAACCTGCCTTCCCTCCTGACAAATATGTCCTGCTGCCTTCAAGACATTCAAAACTGGATGACTCAGAACAAGTTACAACTTAATGCCGATAAAACCGAAGCCATGCTCATAGGGACCCAACATAAACTTTCCTCTATCGCAAAAACTTCAATAGAATTCGGCAATACGTCAGTTCCTTTGTCCAACTCTGTGAAGTATTTAGGAGTAGTTCTTGACAACACACTCTCTATGAAAAAATTCATCACCCAGACCTGCCAGTCTTGCTACTATCAATTACGGCGCATAAGCGCAATTCGCAAGTATCTGTCCACTGATGCAACTTCCAAGCTTGTCACATCTCTCATTCTTTCACGTTTAGACTACTGTAATTCTCTTTTGGCTGGCCTACCAGCATCATCTATCCACTCTCTTCAACGCATACAAAACTCTGCAGCTCGACTGGTCCTAGGAAAGAAAAAATCTGAACACATCACTCCTCTTCTGCGATCTCTTCACTGGCTGCCTGTCTCACAAAGACTGGAGTATAAAATCAATACCCTCTGTTTCAAATGTCTCCACAAATCTGCACCCTCTTATCTCTGTAACTGTCTTCATCTGTACACTCCATCCCGTTCCCTTCGTTCAGCGCAGATACTTTGTGCTTTCGAACACCCAGATTCAAACAAACCACTGTGGCCGTCGCTCCTTCTCTGTTTCTGGTCCATCCACCTGGAATGACCTCCCTCTTTCACTTCGCCAAAAGCCTTCACTTGATACCTTCAAATCCAGCCTCAAAACACACTTATTCCTACCTGAGACTTTCCCCCTCCAAATATCTGTCCCTAATTTTCAACAGCATCTTTCACCTTCTAAGTGTTGTTCCGAGTGTGTGTGTGTGTGTGTGTGTGTGTGTTGTGTGTGTGTGTGTGTGTGTGTGTGTGTGTGTGTGTGTGTGTGTGTGTGTGTGTGTGTGTGTGTGTGTGTGTGTGTGCGTGCGTGTGTGTGCGTGCATGCGTGCATACGTGCGCGCGCATGGTTTTTGAAATCTGTTGTTCATTATGTTTAAGGAGAGTTGCATGCCTGTAAATGATTGAGTGCAAGCGCTTCGATTTGTTTGTTGTTTTTTTTTACAAGATTCAGCGCTATATAAATTCCATATATTATTATTATTATCTGTGTGAACAAAGAAGCTTTTCGTTATTGTAAAGTCTGAAGCACAAAGAGAGAGAGAGAGAGAGAGGGAGAGAGAGAGAGAGAGAGAGAGAGAGAGAGAGAGAGAAAACCTACATTTGTGTCTGTACATATTATACAGAAAGTGTGTGTGTGTATGTGTGTGTGTTTGTGTGTGCGTGTGTGTGTGTGTGTGTATGTTTGTGTGTGTGTGTGTGTATGTGTGTGTGTTTGTGTGTGGGGGTTGTACATCTGAATTTGTCAACTCTGTTAATTGGTATTGGTTGTGTGGGTGTGGTGTATGCAAGCGCTTTGATTGGTTTTTGCAAGATGTAGCGCTATATAAATTCCATTCATTATTGTTATTATTATATGAGGGATTCAAGTACCTCGCCATAACTATAGGCAGCCATACTTCAACTTCAGAGGAATTATTTTCTTCTTTAATTGAGAATGCATGTTGTTTGCTGTAGGAGCTTGTTATAGATGAAAGCAGTCTGAACATAACGTTTTAAAGCATAACGGCATTTGAAGGTACGTACACATGGGCTCTTTGTTAACATTATGAAACCAGCAAAGCTTTTTTCCCTGGCCTTATTTCATCATGGCTTCTTCTTTGTCGTCAAACGCTCAGACAGCAACTATTGTTGTCTGTTGTAATAGCGAAAATGCGTTGAGCTGCCGGTAAGCGCCTGACAAGTCAGGCCCAGCGCATCCGACTTCGGCATGGCAGAGAATTGTTATCTTTTGAAGTTTTCTTGGAAGGAGGATGGATCAAGAAGGCAGAAAACAGACAAGTAGGGAGTGACAGGAAGAAGAGGCACGAGGCAGAAACAAAGAGAGGGATAGAAAAGAGGGAATTCCTAGCACAGAATTTCCAGAAGGTGGGGATGACAGGCCCGATGCATCCCCATAAGGGATCATAAGGTCTGAGACCAGATCATCCAGAGGCCATTGTCTTTGGGTTAGATGCGGCAGAATCTGTTGTGGGTCTGGCTTAAAAGTACATAAAATAAACTCAACAAAGCATACAATGCATTTTCCAGTTTGCCCTCTTCTTAGTTAGCTGGTTTCTTAGTTTGTTTGTTGGCTGGCTTGCTGGCTTGTTGGGTGGCTACCTAACTAGTTGCCTAGCTAGATGATCGATTGGTTGGCTGGCTAACTGGCTTCTTGTATGGTTTTCTGGCTGGTTGGTTGGTTGACCGGTTAGTTATTTCGCGTCAACCGGGCCCGAGAGATACGGAAACCTGCAGTGTTGGTCAGGTAATTTGAGCAACACTCTCAAACATCCCTAAAGAGGATAAAGCTCGACTGTGTGGTCCCATTCTTCCCACCGAGCCCACAGCACACTCATTCCAGGTAGGAGCTGGCCGGAGTCCGAAAAATCCCTATGGCTCGAGTGGGATTCATACCTGCGACCTTCCAGTTCGTAACCCAAGGTGCTAACCACTTTGCCATGGCGGCTGCTATGCCTTCTTTTGTACAGACACTACAGAAAGACACGAACAAACAAAAACACACAGAGCTTTCTTTTCTCTGTAAAAGTTTACACACCCAAAAAAACCAACAAAAATCACTGGCTTTCTTTAACTTTACCATGGCGAAGTGTTCAATGTAGCAGTCCACAAAGCAATGAACTATTTTTTCCCCTTAAGACACTGGATAAACCAGGGGAAAAAAGCAAATGGCTTTTTCAGCTGAAGTGCAAGTATACTACCGGGTTTTATTGCTTACTTTTTTTTTAGTTTAGTTTTTGTCTCATTTCTGTTTGTACTTCACAAGGGTGTTCTCAGTGACATTCTTCCTCTACCCCCACACCACCTCCCCCCACCACCCACCACCACCACCACCACCCCCTTCCTTCTGCTAACACCACCCAACGAGAGAAAGCACGTTTTCACCAGCAAGAGTCTACTTTAGAAACCATCTGCGCTTTGTCTGTGCGTCTCTTTGTCCATGTGTCTGTGTGTTTCTGGTTTTTGCTCTCTCTCTCTCCTCTCCTCTCTCTCTCTTCTCTCTCTCTCTTCATCTCCTCTCTTCTCTCTCTCTCTCTCTCTCTTCTGTCTCTCTCCCTTTGTCTGTGTGCCTGTTTGTCTGTCTACCTGTTTCTGCTTCTCTCTCTCTCCTCTCTCTCTCTCTCTCTCTCTCTCTCTCTCTCTCTCTCTCTCTCTCTCTCTCTTCTCTCTTCTCTGTGCCTGTTTGTCTGTCTGCCTGTCTCTGCTTCTCTCTCTCTCTCTTCTCTCTCTCTCTCTCATCTCTCTCTCTCTCTCTCTCTCTCTCTCTCTCTCTCTCTCTCTCTCTCTCTATCTATCTATCTATCTATCTCTCTCTCTCTCTCTCTCTCTGTGCCTGTTTGTCTGTCTGTCTCTGGAGGTTTTTGTCTTTCTCTCTCTTTTGTCTGTGTGCATGTTTGTCTGTCTCTTTTGTCTGTATATCTGTCTCTGTCTCTCTCTGTTTCTGCTTTTTTTGTCAAGTAGTGAGATAGATACAGTTATCAAAAGAAAGCAAGGGTTGGCGACTTGGTTGGTTGGTTGGTGGGTTGGTTGGTGGGTGGTTGGGTGGC